>KZ451982.1:5004265-5158705 GCA_002786265.1 Apostasia shenzhenica
GCGCGGTTACCGCGCGCAGGGGCTAGCCACCGAAAATTTAAAAAAGATGATAAAAAGGATATATTTCATAAGTATTTTTGACAGTGTTTAACGAAAACTGTCACAGAAGGACCACAATGACCTATATAGAAAATTTTTGGACCTGTTTGGCATGTTTTTAAAATTGTGGACCAGTGTGGCAAGCCGAGTATACCTCAGGGGCCTCAGTGGAATTACCCCTAATTTTATACCAGCTAAAACACACTCGTAGATCTAAATTAAAATGTGGATATTGAAAGTATGATTAATTTTTTATGATATTCCTGACTAGCTGTTAGTGACAATTATAAGGATGCCATTTTGACGCATTCAATATTCACATTTTTTTCATAAAAAAAAATTTTGCATATACTTATTATCAAAAAAATTCACACATGTTATTGCATGATTATGAAGCACATGTAAATAAATCATTTATTTTAAACTTATTTTTAATAGGTATTCCAATGATGCTACAAATGTAGATATTACTCATATAGAATAATAATATATGTTTAATAATTAAGCTCTAGGACAATTGGCAAGTCGCCAATGGACCAGTTATATTGAGAATAGCTCCAAGGTTTAAATTATTCGGTCGGGCAATAAGGTACCACAACGTCAGTACTAAGTGTAGCCCACTACTGACATAATGCCCCACCACTGGTTGATCGAACCTAACAAACTAGGTCTACAATAAGATCTTGCTCAATCTAAATTATTTTTGAGCAGATCTGATGACCCAAAGAATCAAATTAGTTCCACAAGTTTAAAATCAGTTGAACCAGCGATTCCAATTCCATGTGAAATTGATACTAGAATCAGTTCGATAATCTAATAGAAAATCAATTAGACGTCCTTTCTTTTTTAATTAATGATGTTAAAATAATAAGGAAAAATAACATTTATCTTTAAAAAATATTTATTTATTTATTTATTTCTCTATATTAAATATTTACATTTATAACTCCATACTTTGAATGCATAATTACGATTTACGAACAACTCTCTCGCATATTAATGAATGATTAGTCTTTTCTTTTTTTAAATAAAGTAAATGGCTAGATCTTCTTCAATTTAGTGAAGGAAGTGCTATTTGTAAGTAACTAAGTATGCATTCAAAGTATGAAGTGATATGTAAATATATAATTTTGAGCATTAAGGCCCTGTTTGGCGCAAGGACCAAAACAGGACGAAAATGGTACTAATTTAAAAAACAACAATAATAATAATATATAATATTTTAAATTATTTTACACAAATTTAAATTTAAAAAATATTATTTTACTTTATATACTCAATAATTTAAAATAAAAATATCAACTTTATTTCACATTCTAGACCAAAATATTCAAATCAAGTATTTTAATCTAAGATGTGAAATAAAGTTTGTATTTTTATTAAAAATTATTGAGTATGTGAAGTAAAATATTATTTTTTATATTAAAATTTGTGTAAAATAATTTAAATAATTTATTTATTATTATTATTGCTATTTTTAAAATTAGTATTATTTTGGTCCTGTTTTAGTCTTTGAGCCAAAAAGGGCCTATTTAAAATTTTTTGTGAGGTAACCTATGAATTTTCAAAAAAAATAAATAAGTGGAAGTATGGAGCTGTCTGAAACCAAATTGGGTCTTATTAGAGGAGTTCTATCAGCAGTGGGGCCGCTCACTGCTGAGGTGGCACTCGACTAGTGGCCTCCAAATATTTGATCCATGAGTGGAATAAAATTTTCAGGATTATTTTTATCAAAAAAAAAATCAGGATTAGACTTTAGTGGATCGGATCCATTCTGAAACTGTGGAATTAATCGATAGCGGCCTGGCGGACTCTGTGGCCACCAAGCTCACTAGTACCGAGGCGGGAAGCGGGGTAGGCTTGGGCAATGGGCGGGCTGGATTTGGCATGAGTCCAGGCTTAACAGACTAAATCAAATCAGGCTCGGGCTGGGCTTAGCCCGACTTACGGGCCAAAATAGTTCATCAAACTCGTTTAAAATTTATCAGATTTTGTCTAGCCCATCGGGCCACCCGCGAATGCCCAGCATAAGGCAGGGGAGGGGAAGAGAGAGAAGCTAGAGAGAGAAAGTACCGGCGACCATTGACGGTATGCTCGGAAGGGGAATGCCAGTGGAGCTGCCTAAGCATGTACTCCGTGCCGTTGATCAACAGACCTCCCGCATCCTCCTCCCATCTTATCTGAATAGAAAAGAAGATCAGACCCCGGCCAAATCGATCCAGTAGATTAAAAATGTCGAACTATTGGAAGGCAAAGATAGATCGATGAATTAATTAATTATCACCATCACATCGTGGCCGCGGTTCTTCATTACGGCCCGCGCAGGGCGGTAATGCCGGCGAAGGGCCCCGATGCTGTCCACCACTTGTACCCGTTCGTGATGGAGATCGATCGGCGACTGCATCCTCCCGGTGCCGCACGCCGCCCAATCCTCGTGGATGCTGCCCCAGTTCTCCGGCCCGTGCTGGTCTCCGATCTCGTAGTTGAATTCTTTCTCATCCTCTGCTTAATTTTCAGACTAGATCTCAATCGAGCTCGACGAAAAAGGCAGATCATGATAAATGGAACAGATTAGGGCACGCTTACCGACTTCCTGGGCCATCGCCGCCGAAGTTCGGAGGAGGAGGAAGACAGCGAAGAGGAGGACGGCGAGCTTCGAGGAAGGGGAGGCGGCCATGGTGCAGGGCTGGAGCAGAGGAGAGAGAAATGGCTTCAGGGGTGTGTGAATGGAATGGCCGAGTAGGTGTTGGCGTTAAGACTGCTAGGAAATTTGAAATCAGTAGTCGGTCGGTTCCCTTCCCCTCTTTTTTTTCTCTCTCCCCGTGTTTTTCGTTTTCTTTTCCTTTTTATGTGCAATTCTGCTTGCTTAGCTGCTGGGTCCCACCGTGGCCCGAAAAAATATTTCGTCCGGTCAAACCTCGTGACGCCCAATCAGAACGTGCCGCATAAGCAGGCGAGCCTCGCACACATTATTACAAATACAACAACATTATTTTCATATCATTTCACATAATTTTTCATCTTTTTTAAAAAAAAAATCTATTATATTTTTACTTGATTTAAATTTATATATATAATTCAAAATATAAATACAAAATAAAATAAAATCCATATAAAATCAAAATTATGCTTACAATATAATTTACAAAAAAAAAAAAAAAAAATAATGCAAAATAATGAAAAAATGAAGCCAAAACAGCATTTTATTGTCACTGCATGCGTGGCACTGCAAGCGGGAACCGCCTGCTTGCGGCGCACTCTGATTGAGTGCCACAGAGATGACGAGGTGCGCTGACCATACACAATAAAAACTCTCGCTACGACTGGAATAACAAACTATGGCTCTGTTTGGTAATAGGAAAAAAGAAGAAGATGTAGTTGGAATTTTTAGTTATTTTTGAAAAATGTATATGATGTGAAATAAAGTAAGTTGGTTATATTAAAAATTGTGTATGATGTGAAATAAAGTTGATTGATTTATTGAGAATTGTGTTTAAGAGATTAAATAAAGTGTATTGATTGATTTAAGAGAATTTTTTGAAATTTTATCATATTTTAGACGATTGTCATTCTTACAATTTAAATTTTACAAAATATATATATACTTAAATAAATAAATAGATATGTGCACATAAATGTATCGATTTGTGCATGAAAATTTATTCAAGAAACATATAAAAATATACATAATTACGCATTATGTATATAAATAAACCCGTAAACATATATATATATATATATATATATAATATATATATAATATTAGAGTAAATATTAATCTTGATTCTCTAAGTTAGAGGTAATATATTCAGATAAATTAACATATATAAGGTTTTTTGAAATTTCTGAGCTTTGAAGTTATTTTCAATTAAGTTTATAAAATTAATATAAATATTTCAATGAAAACATTTTTTAATAAATTTTATCCAGTTTTTCTTCTTTGCGAGAGTAATTAACCCCATGTTGACTTAATCAAAGATCATGAAAACTGCTAAATAATCGACCGCATTGACACGTGTCAGCTGTGGCTGCTGAGAAATTTTCTAATGAAAAAGAATGGCGTGGCTATCACGCAAATATATTAAGTAAATTTGAAAGAAGATTTGTCAATGATCAAAACTATAAAAAATAAAATAAAAATAAAAATAAAAAATAAAAAATAAATAAAAAAAATAAAAAATAAAACTAACAGGCAATATTCAAAAGGGGTTTCATTTGGGTCTTCCTGGTTAATCCTCAATTTTTTTTGTAAGTTCACTTTCATAAAATAATTATAATGATATATAGTATAATATATAGTGATATATATATATATATATATATATATGTTTATAAAAATAAATATTTATCATTTGAGCTCATCATGTCTAAAAAAATTATCATGCAATTCTTTTTGTCATGTTCGATGAGATAAAAAATCAACTATATTATTAAAATGTCTAAAAGAAGATAATTAAGCAAAACTGAAAGGGGAACAGAAGAAAGAAATTTTTTTTCGTAGTAGGGAATGCAATTAGAAATGTTTAATATAATCTTATATTAATATTATATTATGTTATGTTATATTAAAAAAATAATTATTTAATTTAATGACGTGTGTAGATATGACAACAATAACTAATTAACTTTCAATATTCTACTAGGTGAGATCGATGATGACATATGATAGAAAATAATTAGATACACCTCAATATAACATAAATGATCGATTTATTTACCTTCTATGATTTTGATTATACAGTAAAAACAATTTCTCAGACTGTAACTCTCAATACTACAGATGCTCAAATACCGAAAAAGATGAATGATTATATCATATATGATTTTATGTATTTTCAATGCGAGACCCTATAGATATTTATAATATTAGATAATATTCTTTTAATATTTGAATTATCTATTTAAAATAAAAATTAGATAATTATTAAGATTTGAATATTATCATTGTTTGGCTCTCAACTTTTTAATTAGATTAATTAATTCAAATGGAGAATAATAAGATATATTTGTTAATACAATCTTATTCATAAAAATGATTAATAGTATGAACAAATCTCGTATGTTCAATTAGCTACTTGATGAACATACCAAATTTATCAAATTTCACAATAAATAGGTTCTCTCTCTGCATATATTTGATGTATGATATTCCATTTAATTAGTATATAATGTGCGGCCCCAGCAGGTCAACGCTGCACCTTGTTATCCCGCTGCTACTAGTTAATTTCAAAATCTCTACGATGAGATATTGAAGGATGATAACCCTAGGCAACGAGGTGGATTTAGATTGGATTTAACAAATCATACTCTATCTATTACCCATATCTAGCCCCATGTCCACTTCCGCCCTGTTCCGCTTTTCACATAACCCATACCTCTTTACCCTAAATATATCACTAATATTTTGTTTTAAATAAAAATAAAGATATAATGTTTATTTAAATTTTTTTAATCTTAAGATTATATAATTATATTTAATTGCTAACAGGTTACAGATCAGTGCAAGTACTAATTGAGTCATACTAGAACCTATCCTATTTCATAATGGGGTGAGTGGGACACAAGTATAGTTTAGGATTGATACCCATTCTATGATGCTTATGACTAAAGACGGCGAGGAGTGATTGTCGGGTAATGTTCTAAGAGAAAGAAACAATTGAGAAAAGTGTGGCTTCTAACGGGCTTTTAGGTGGATAAAAAGTGGTGAGAGTAATACAGAAATAAATCGTTTCACATCAAAAAGAGGGATCCTAAGCTGTATAACTAGATAACGTGATCTCAAATGATAGAAGTGCCTTTTGAGGAAAACTGTGAGGCTAATAATGAAAAACTTTATAGTTAAACATGCTTGGCTAGAGTAGTATTGGGATGGGTGGCAGTACCCAAGCCACATAATTTCCTAAAATTAAAATAGATAATACATTTATATTTAGATCACAGAATATTATAATATGGTATCAAAACTGACATCACATAGTACATGTGGTTCGAGGATAAACCAAACGGAAACTAGTGAGTCTTCAATTGGTGTTATTAGCCAGAATTTTGAAAGGCATTATGTCTAAATATATTTACAAGAAACTAAAATTTTATAATTTACGAAATGTATGGTTCGATATTATTTTGATGTTATATTATATTATTTAAATATTATAATATTAGAATGTTATTATTTAAATAATAATTTTATAATTTTTAATAATATTATTTATACATATAATCAAATTAAATAATTATTATTACCTATATATAATATAATATAATATTCAAATAATATTAAATTAAACATATCCTTCGAGCAATTGTGAATCTCAACATGCTATAGAATAATACTAGGATTTATATATAAATTCTACCTAATTCTAATTATATAAATATTATGCAAAATATTATTTTATTTCTATAAAACAATAAAACACGTGCGTAGGCGTAGACATAATTTTAACGAGTCAAATGGTCAGATGTTGACCCCGCTCGGGCGGGGAGTTGGCGTAGAAAAAGTGTACGGATGAAGTAAATTCCGTTTTTTTTTTTAAATTGGGGTGGTTGGCTTTTTTTGTGTAAATTACAATTAGGTTTTTAGTATCATATAAGTCTGTAATTTTAAAAAATTAAAATTTGAGTTCCTTAATTTACAAAAATTATCAAAACGAAACATTAAATGATTTTTTATTTTTATTATTAATTTTTTAAAATATAATTAAATTGCTCTACCACTCTCCCCTCTATCTCCCTCCCTCCCTCTCTCCCACTGATTCCTACCAGCGCTGGTGCCAGTGGAGTGGCAGCAGCTCCCACGTCGAATGGCAAAAGAGCGGCACAGTGGGAAGGAGGGAGAGGAGAGAGAGAGGAGACAATTTAGTTATTTTTTTTAAATTAATAATAAAATTAAAATAAAATATTTGATAATTTTTGTAAAATTAAGAAATTATAACTTTTCAAAATCATAGATTTACGTGATATTAACCTTTAAATGGTGACATGGGATATAATTTACTCTTTTTTAAATGGAGACATGGGATATTTCAATTAACACATAATATTGATTTTTTTATTATTATATTAAAATTATTTTTAAATTTTTAAAATATAATTTAAAATATAAATATTTTTTATTTTTTTAGAACAAAACATAAGAGAAAAAAAATTAAATTTTAATTTTGATAATTTTTAAAAAAAATAATGGGAATAGAAAAATATAATTATTCTTTAAAATGTATAAATTATTTAAATAAGTGAAAAACTAATTTAATTTCATATTTATTTTAAGAGAATCTAGCATGAAGAGGCATTTTGAATAAGATTCAAAAAAGGGTTAACGTTTTTACAATTCCATACCTTTTTTTTATGTTCATGACCGTTGACCATGCACGATTATTGAAGATGATTTAAAGGCTGTGATCAAATTGAATTAATCACCGTCTGACCATTTTGAAAGTGTGAATAAGTGAAAAAAATTATTGGGTGCAGACGCGTACCATTCGGACGCCCAATCAGAGGGCGCCACGTGTGCCCAGACCCAAATGTATGGCACACGTGGCGCCCTCTGATTGGATTCCAGACGGTGCGTCGTCCGAGCTCAATAATTTCTCGAACAAGCGAGCCGTTGGAAATTGGCTCTCAATTCCAGCAATCAGCCTCTGGATGGAAAATAAATATTTTTTTTAAATATATATATATATAATATGTAATAAAATAAATTAATCATATTAAAAATTATGTTAAATATCAAATAAAATTAATTAAATTATTTAAAATTATATTAAATATGAAATAAAATAATTATTTAATATTAAAACTCATGTGAAATAAGATATAAAATAATTTTAAAATTTTAAGTAAATTAAATTTTTTTATTATAATTATTTTAGTCTTATTTTTTTTCACTAAGCCAAACTGAGTGAATTTAAGTCATTGACTTTGTCCAATGGACGTCAAAGTCTTTAGAGATAATAAAATTATTCACACCATTATCAACATGACAACTTTATAAATTAATAATTTACAAAAAATGTTAAGTTTTGATAGTAAAATTACTGATAGAACTCGAATTAATGGAGGCCTAGCCGGATTCAAAAGAAAAACTCAAGTTCATTGATTTTGAGGTCCATAAAACTCGAGCCTACGAGTTTTAGAGCCCTTCAATTTAGTTTTGAGAATTACCCGTCATCAAACACAATCAATTTAATTGTAATCATTTTATTTCTACGTATCATCACGAAAGTCTTCTTCCACGTTGCTTATCATGCACGTAATTTTAAGGTCAATAACAAGAAAATGGTCAAAAAATAAAAAATAATACGAAGATGTTTGACCTAAGAAAAATTATAAATGCTTTTGTTAGAATTACTTATATTAATCATTAAATTGAGGAGCCAAATTAAGGATTTCTTACACAAAGGATTAAAGGGCTATCAGCATCAAAACAGTAGAACAAAAGTCGTTGAATTTACCACGATAACGAAAAAAAATACCGAAGTTTTACGTGCATAGTGTGCAGATTAATATAAGTAATTGAACCATCGTATACCAATATGAAATCATCTGCGCAATACAATATTGCAAAGCTATGGGATCAAGTGATATTAAAGCACGAAATAGCCTAGACATGTAAGATACCTCTAATTTTTAATTGTAAAAAAGTACGAAGAATATGTATTATATGCTTGTACGAGACATTTCGTACTGTTACATAATCTAATTAGACACGCACGCAAACAAATATGCATACATGAAATTATATGTAATATATATTTACATACATTTTTATGCGAGTAAACCGAAAAGTATGCATAACAGATGGAGTGCCTTAAAAAAAAAAAAGCAAAAATACGTGTATATATTTTGTACATATGAGTTGGAAAACTTGAGAGTACACATAATGGAGAGAATATAATATTGCTATACGATTGGGAAAATCCATAAGACCCTTCGTTGTGTACCAATACGAAATGATCTTCACAGCATATTATTGCGGAACTCTACGATCTAATCACAAAAAAAGTAGAAAATGGCTTGAGTGAAAGATGTTCATAAACTTCTAACAAATAATCGTACAGAAGCGCGAAGCATTAGCATTGTATGTATGGATAAGATATTTCGTACTACCATACGACTTCGGCCAAATCCGTAAAACACATCCATAGTATACCAGTTACGAGCAGGTCTGCGCGGCACAATATTGAAACCAATTTAAAGCCAATTTCAAGCAAAGACAACTTGGCTCGTGATTTTGACTTCGAAACAAGATTTGAATCCAAAATTTGAAGCACAAATCAAGTAAAAGACACGCATTATGAATCGCAAACAAAATAGAAAGAAAGACGAGCCACATTATGCAAGAAAACAGCTACAATTCCAACAAGATGTTACTAAATGCGTAAATTGCGTCGTAGTGCTCGTCAAAATATTCTACACATTTTTCTCTCAATGATCTTCTCAAACTCACCATCAGATGTAGAAAGCATTTGGTTCAGAACCATAATCACACCGCATTCTTTCATTTGACAGAACCTTGGTTTTATCCTTTCATTTAAGCTGTATCCAAAGTACTGAGGAAACTTCACAAGTTCTGATCTCGGATAACAATCCATCGAGAGGAAGAAATCCCACTTTGGCATCACGTTTGCAGGCAAGCTAAAAGTATACAATGAGCCATACCTAGAAACCATGGTAGCAACTTCTTGAGCACTATAACCTATCTCGAGGAAGAATTCAGTGAGAGGTCTAAGGTTTCCTTCAATGCTCAGGCCAAATGTCTGCGGCGATTTGCACACGAGAGTGCCAGGATTAATACCCAATGAGCGAAAGTATTCTGCAGTGGGTCGCAGTTTGCCGTCAATGCTATAGCTTGTGATATGCGGGCAACGGGTCAAAATCTTTCCTATTTGCTTCTCAGAAACACCGAGTTCAGAGAGGAAGTCTACTGAAGATTTCACCTTTTGCCGGCTATACGTAAGGAGGGCAGGAAATCGGTATATCACCTTAGCCCACTGGCTTTTGTCGACCCCGAAGCTCTCAAGGAAAGTCATCATTGGCTTCAAGTTATCCGAAAGACTGATGCCACAGAGCTGAGGTCTTTTGTGAAGAATGGTTGGGATGTCTGATTTTGCCATGCCAAGATCAAGGAGAAGATCAACTAGGGGCTTAATCTTGCGGTCCAAACTGTAGTAAGGAAATGACGGGAAGCGGCGAGAAATTTCCTTGATCTCTTCGAGATCCATACCGAGTTCCACAAGGTATTGGATATTGGTGGGGAGGAGCCCATCAGCATTCTGCTGAGAAGCTCGGGCAACAGCCCTGTCTTTTTTGTAGTCATTAACAATGTTTGTTGTTGGACTGGGCCGAGAAGCTTTCTCTCTTCCAGGAGGACTTGGGAAGCTCTCTACCACATCTACTAGGAGATTGCCATTCTCTTCACGGAGGCATTCTAGGTACGGAATGAGGGTGCTTCTGATTTCTACGGTGGTGAGCTCTATACCTTACATATTAGAACATGCATAAGTAACTGTTATTTGAAGCGATAATTGTTAAACAATTGATATCCAAACCTATTTAACCCGCCCCTAATGGGATAATTAAACCCAAGGTGGATATGGAATTCTATTTTTTCTCTAGATTCTATTTATTTGATTAAAAAAAGTTATTCACCATACTTACAATTTATGCCAATAATTTTAATGTGTATTATTTAATCAAATTGTGTTTCTAGAATAGGTTGATGTTACAGGTTGTGGCAGGATTTTCAAGCTTTGTACGAGACAGGTATGCATTTTTTGCTTAAGCTGATGTTGACATCTAATAAGAGGTATAAAGTTACATACAGCTAACCAAGCACTTGTGTGTTTGTTTACTCGGGTTAATTTTAACTAGGACAAAATTAAACTTAAACGATAGCATTGTTGCTTTGAAATTTGTATAGGAGACGAAATAGAATAAGTTTTTATCCTGGAATGTGTAGTAGAAATATTTGTACTAATTTTGTATTTAAAATTTTGTATAGGATGTGAAATATAATTAGTTTAATTTGAGATCGATGTTAGGGTGTTTGTTTGCCCAGGCTAACTTTAACCTCAATTAAAATTAACATTATGCGTCATATCACACACAAATTCTAACATTAAATTTATAATATTTTAATTTTACACAAACTCCAATATTAAAATAAACTCAATTTTACATTCACAGAAATTTCAAAATATAAAATCAATTTTATTTTACATCCTATGCGCTTCCCAAAATATAAGTAAAAGGGCATTTAGTTCGATGTTATATTAATATTATATCATGTTATCTAGATGTCATGATATTTAAATTTTTTTTTGAGGGACATTACTATAATTTTTAAAATATAATCTAAAAATGTCAAACTAAATAATTATTTTTCTAAATAACATAACATAACATCAAGATGCTATTTCAAATCTTTCATAAACTTCAAAACAAAAATATCACACTAAAAATTATCTTATATTCCTCTTAAAAATAACCTCGCAAACAAATAATGGTTAGAGTTAACCTAGTAGAACAAGAAGGTTTATGAATCCCATTCCATCCCTAGTCATTAGCTGGAAAAGTGAAAATTATAAAAGAAAAAAAGAGTGTGATTAGAAAGCAAACCTACGAGATACTGAGATTTATGGATAGCATGGAGTTTTGATATCAGATGATTTATAAATAGCTCCGACTTGTTGACCATCCTTGCAGCCACAGCATTGCTCAAACCTTGCTTTCTAAGGAACAATGTCAGAACAGCTTTTGCTTCCTCTCTCTCTGCCGCCAATAGGCCAATGGGAATTTCCCCGATACCCTCATCCACAAGATCAGCATCATCTGATGACAATTCAAGGCAGCTGAGACCTTGTAGACAAGTAGATAAAAAACAACCCTCCTTATAATTTGGGTTGGGTGATTATGAATAACGCAAAATTTAACCAACCGCAACCATGTATATCTATATCAAACCGATGAACTGAAACCAGACAAAGAAGTTGAGAGAATTATGATTCAAGTTCAATTTAGCAAAGAACAGATTAAAAAAAATCAATTAGACTGATACAAGCACTCACATGCCTTTGCTTTGGAGGTAGCACAAGGTTGAGAAACTCCAAAGAGAACTCTGAACAAGCAAAGACAACAATAAATAATATGAAACAAATCAAGGCCTAAAAGTCATCAGGTTTGAAGCAAAAAGAATTTTTTAATTTATAGCTGGTCAATAAATAATTTAGGCAAAGAGGAAAGTTTCCACAATGCAGTTAATACTTCACGAAACAAAAAAAAAAAACAAAGAAATATTTCTTTCACAAGTAATGAAATTTTGGATGAAGAAAAAAGTAGCAAACATGTAGTGTAAGAACAAAAACTAGAGAAATAAGGTAAATATCATAGAATCAACTCAATCACCATCCAAAACCCAAGGAAGGTATCTTCGAGGTCTTGAAGTAGTTGACAATGAGGCGCAATAGGGGATCTTGAGCATTTAATATCAAAAGTTAATCTCAAGGAAGTTTCTCAAGAAGCCTATCTCTAGGAGGGTCCATGCGAAGCCTTCCTCGAGGAGGGTCCTCAAGGATCGAGATTAAGGGTTTCTTGAGATGATAGCTTGAAGGTGATTGGCAACTATTTAAGAAGGTGCCACATGTACAATGGGAACAATTATGTTCGGTCGACCAATAGGAGGTTGCCATATTAACAATGACCTAGTGCTGACGTCCACCCATTAGCCGACCAAATGGTTCGAGTGGCCAAACTCAATAATTTTTTGTACAATGGACAGTCACATGAGGTATACTTTTAGATATTCAAGTTCAAAGGTATCGTACCTAAATTTCGCCTATTTAAGGCACCATTATCGCACCTCCATTTTTATTGCATCAAATATCTATAAAATTAGAGAACGACTAGCAATCAAACCACAAAAATAGATTACAAAAGAATATTGTTTATTAATAGTAAAACTTTCTGCCAATGAGAAATTTTTCAAGCTAAGTAGAGAAGATACTAATACAAATACACAACACCAATAGATCAGTTTTTCATGTTCCATCAAAAAGAAAATCAACTACGTTATTTTTAAATGTAAATAAGGAAAACACAAAAGTTTAGGGTAAGAAAGATTAAAAAAATGTCTTGTTTGTAGTAGTAATGCACTTAATACAAAAAACCAACAAACAATTTCAACGAGCAATTGCAACAAAATAACTTTAGATTTTAAGCAGATACATAATATATGCTCCATTGCTATGAAACTTAAAATCAATTTAAGCAAAATTCAAAGTGATTTCAGCATACTATTATATTCATAGACTTAAGACTTATTTCTCATCTTATACATATACTTTTTACTTCTCATGCTTTTGATGCAATAGTAACTTTTATAACATCCCATTGTCAAATATTGCATAACTAGCAATATCAGATTACAACAATCATGATTGTTCTTACTATAAATTCTATTTACTATATTCTTCTTACTATAAATGTACTTACTCATCATTGCCTTTACTTGGTCTCCTATAAATTCCTCAGTGTACATATGCATGTACTTTTTTTGGATAAGAAAACATATATATGCTTTTTGGATAGAGGCATCATATATGTTGATAACAAAGAAAAGGGTATACAATTTAGCACATGAACTTCCTCGCACTTTTTGGATCCATTACGCATGAATGCTTCTAGATACGAGTGAGAGGGTTTATTGGAGAAAAAGAAGCTTGATGGGTAGAGAAATATATATTATTATATTTAAAAAATATATAGCTTTAAGGTTTTTTCTGAGGGTAAACAGCCATAAAATTTTATATTTCTTTAAAATAACTTTATATAGGATGTTATATTATATTATACATATATCTTATTATAGTGATTTATTATCATTTAAGTATAATTATAGTTGGTTTATGTTGAATTATCTTTATTCTTAAGTTTAATAAAGTATTTCTTAAATTGGGTAATACAACTATTATATCCAAACCAAGCAGAGAGGAAAATACGCAACAGTCAAGAACTCATGCTTGATGAAGAACTCATGTTGTAATCCTCTTGGCGCTTGTTTAGCTAGGCTAATTTTAAGCAAATAAAAATTAACCTTAATGAGATATGTTTGTTTTGTGATTTTGCGAAATATTTGAAATAAATTAATTTATTTTGGGATGCGTGTAGGATGCGAAATAATGTTTATTTTTTTGAAATTTGTGCAGGATATAAACTAACATTGGTTTAATATTCAAATATGTATAGGATTTGAAATATTATTTGTTTATTGTTGAATTTTGTGTATGATTTGACCTATGAAGTTAATTTAAGGCTAGTGTTCTGATGGAGATTCTCCTATTGATTCACGTGATTTTTAGCTCGGATATTCCAAATGAAAGATATTTGAGATTAGAAGGGATTTTCCATTTGAGTAGTTATAGCCCTATTAGCTTCTGTATTTTTTTTTGTTTGGATGAATATAAAAATATTCCTTTCTAAAGCCTTTCTTCTTCTTCTTCTGCCTCCATCTTCCTCTCTACTTAGTCCCTTTATCTTCTTCTCATTCTACATCATATTCTAGAGAAGAAACTACGATAATCTTATATATTAAAAGTTTGTTGCTTGGTGCAGGCATCCGTCATTTTACCATGATTTGGGATTTCCATGCATATATATCTTGTTTTTTTGCACTTGTTTGCTTTATTTTCTTAACAAAGAGAGAGAGAGAAAGAGAGAGAGAGAGAGAGAGAGAGAGAGAAGAATTCCACATTTGCTTATTTCAGACCCTTCATCTAACAACACCACATCCTGCCCGGCTTCTGGTTTTCTTTACAACTATCAACTAAAATTTAGTCACATACTTTAGCACAACTCTCACCTTTAAATTCATCACATATTCACCAATAACATGTATGGGACATAGGAAGTGATAGTTCCCAAAATACAACTAAAACAATGTTTCAAAACAGTACCTGATGGTTAAAAAACAATATTGATCACAACATTAGGATCTGTGATATGAACAACAAAAAATATTTATTCAAAGACTACAGAAACAGCATCAAATAGTCATCATGAAACTTAAACAGCAAATAAAGCAACTTAGACTGCCTGAGTTGATTATCCTTTTGATCTCCATTCCTATCAAAGACAAATTGTTTAACCTTTTCTACCTGCAAATAAGGGGCAGATCCAGCTGGGCAGGAGGGGTTGCAATTGCACCCCCTGAGTTTCATGAATTATTCAAAATAAGTATTATTTAAGATTTTTAAAACATTAGAAATAAGTAGAATCAAATATTTAAATAATTGAATTTTAAAAATATATTTAAATAATTTATAACTTTATTTTTTCATATATTTTATGTAAATTGTTCAATATATAAATCATATAAATGGGCTTCATATTGTGAGAACTTCGTCAACTAAAATATTTTTTTGAGTATTTAATATTTAAATAACAAAAAGTATTATGAAGCCCCAGAAAATGATCAATTGACTAGTCATAATTTAGAACTTTAATTCAATAAATTATTTACTAGATTAACACTTAATTTATTGAATATTTTGTGTATTAAATCTTTAAATTATAATTGGTAATTTATTAGTTAGTTATTCAAGATGTATAGCATGGCAGGCTCTTAAATCAAAATCTTCCATTTTAAATAGATGTAATTCAAATTCTGCTTTTAACTTTTTAAAAAGAACATTTAAAGAGATGATATAAAAAAATACTAGTAATGAAAAAGAAATATATCAACTAATTATCACAATTCGTATATATTTGAAGTTTATGTACAGTAATTTATGATAAAAAGAATTTTGAATTTTTTAGTATTTTTATAATTTAAATTATTTTAAATTTTAAAATATCTAGTGGGAAAGGGTAGGGCTGCTTATTGGACCGGTTCGAACCGGAACCGGTCCGAAACCGGTCCAGTAAGAACCGGTTCGGTCCAGAACCGGTTGAACCGGACCGGTTCTAACCGGTTCCGGGCCACAGAACCGGTCCGGACTGGTTCTAACCGGTTCCGGGCCACAGAACCGGTCCGGACTGGTTCTACGTAAGCACAACCAGTTATCCGGTTCGGAACCGAACCGGATTTAAATTTTTTTTTTTTTTAATAGATTGGCGCAGCGCCCAGCGCCCGCGTGCGCGTGCGCTCCGCCAAGCGCTGCCGCCAGCTGGCAGGGCATTAATTGCTGCATACTGCCAGCATTAACCAATAAATTTTTTTTTTTAAAAACTGAACGGTTGCAAACGGTCAAATGACTTAAATTTTAAGGTTATTTTGGACTTTATAACAAATATTGAATTTCTATAAATAGTATAATTTTTATAACAATAATTCCTACAATTTTCATCAATTATTTCTGTTCTTTTGCTCTGTGAAAAAATCTGCAAATAAAATTTCTTAGATTTCTTTTTATGTTAATTTTGTTATAAATATTACAAAATATATACTTTTTTTATAAAAATATAGATAAATATATTTTTTAATTAATTTATCCGATTGACCCGACCCGAGTCACCCGACCCAATTATCTGGATCCGGACCGGACTCGGACCGGATCCAAGGCCACCAAACCGGTTCCGGACCGGATCCGGAACCGGTTGGAACCGGACCGGATCCGGTCCCGGAACCGGTTGGAACCGGACCGGATCCGGAACCGGTTGGAACCGGACCGGACCGGTTCCAGGTCCGACCGGACCCAGAACCGGTGGAACCGGACCGGAACCGGTCCGGTCCGATAACCAGCCCTAGGAAAGGGGCTTGATTGTTGTTGTTTTAAATAATTTATTTGACCCCAGAGGCCTTAGCTCTGCCACTGCTGCAAATGGCCCATCAGTCCCCCTTCCAATACTAATGAGACAGATCATCAACAAGAAATTTCACTACCATTAGGTTAAAGCATGATGAACTAGCAGCTCCATTAGTGCAACAAACAGCAATATGCCTAAAGAGCTACTCCTACAAAGGACCAACAGAGCACCATGATGGATTTGGCAAAATAGAAATCCTGTATGTAGATGAACCGCTAATTCCAATGCTCACGGTGAGGAATGAAATTAGGTTTTCAAAGCATTCTTCAGTGCGCTCTAATGGCCATCAATATCCATAGAAAAGAAGTATTTACGTCGAATACGAAGATGAAGCGATAGATACCTCGGAACGGAGGCGGCACCGACGTGGCCTAAGCGAGCGCAATAGCTAAGTTGCAGTATCTGAGACAGTTGGCTGCTCTTCCGGAAGCACGTATCGCCAGTAGCGGCAACCGCCGGATTCTTCTCGACCACCGCCAGTATCTTGCCCTCAAGGCGAAGAATCGGAAGATCCGCCATCGGCCTTTGACGAGAGGTCCCAAAAAAACCCAGATGGGTGATGAAAATAGAATATATCAAGGAGCGACAGAGTAAATAAATAATTAATTATAAAATTAATAGCAATTTAGTCCCTCCGTTTTTTTAATTTATAAATTAATCAAATAAATCTTTTAATTTAAAATAAAATATAAATAACTATTTAATATTAATTAAAATACTCAAGATAAATATTTTATTTAATTAATACGTCACTTTGAAAATTTTTTTTAACTCTTGTTTATTAATTAGAGAAAATGTATCCTTTTATTAATATCAAAAGTTTTAGATATAATTATACTCAGGTTCTTGAATTTAATACTTAATAACACAGACGTTCATATTTTTAAAATTATAGTATCAGGATCTCTGAGTTTTAATAAATTATATTCTTTTTTATTTTTAATTTTAATTTTATTTTTTTTCATAATTTTATTTATATAGTTTCTTAGATAATACTTATTTAATATTTTTTAAAATTCAACATTATTAGTTCTAAAATTCCCAAATTTAAAACTAGGCAGACTGATTGAACTCGTAAAAAATTATAAATATATAAAGTAAATTTAAAGAGTGGTTATTAATTTTTTATATCCTCTTCGAACGGTTTAATTATTTGTTTAATATGATAGTTGATAAATTTGTTATAATTTAACTGACAGTATATTAAATAATAATTGATGCATTTTTGAGTTTTTTTTAAGTTTTTGTTAATTTTTAATTTAATTATGAGGTCATTAACTATGACTTGATCACTTAGACTAGTAACCCAAAATGTAGATAACTGAGTTTTTTTTTAAAAATTGCATGCCAGTCCAGGGATTGACAAATTATTGTATAGAGGTCCTAAGGTTAAGTACCTGGCATTTGATTTCCATTCTCATTAAATCCTTCGTAGGGCAAAAGTTTTGGTCTGTTTTGGGCCCAAATGACTGAAACTTTTACGGAATTTTAAGTATGCTTAATGGGCCTTATTTTTTATGGCCCACTTACTTTTTTTATTTTTATTTTATGGTCCACTTAAACAATAGACCATAGATGCACATTCAAAAAAGAGACTTTTTGTTGAAAGCCAACTCCCCTCACTTTTAGATCACATTTAGTTCGAGTTTTTGTAATAGAAAAAAATATTTTATTTTTTTATTTAATGATAAAAAAATTATTTTAATACTAAAAATATATAAGATACAAAATAAAATTATATATAAAATAAAGTTGATTTTTATAAGTTAAATTTGTATTGTGTCATAAAAAACTCAAACCAAATGAGACTTTAGAGTTTCCATAATATTATAAAAAATCGATTAAATTTAGAATAAGTCGCCTGTCCAATTCTTGAACAATCACATTTTGTACTGATAAATTACTAGTCTTTTTAAAAAATTTAATATAACGGTATCTACCAATGACTAATAAATATTTAAAATAACTCCATTAATTTATTTATTTAAATATTAAATATCATAGAAGTGAACTAATTCAATGAGTTTATTCTAGTTTGGTATATAATCTGATTAAATATAATTAAAATGGATAATTCAATTCATCTTTTACGACCATGGTCCCACTCCTACACAAATTAACAAGCTTTTCATAACAGAAGAATGAAATAAAGTTTGAATTTTTGTATTTTATTTATTATTATTAAATTTAATTCTACATAAATAATTATATAAATATAACTTATATAAATATATATACATATATATACATATATATGCATATTCATACATACACGTATACGTATGTGAGTATGAATAAAAATAATTTTAAAATAATATTTTTAACCAATAAGTAATAGCTATTCTTCGGGTTAGTTGAAAGAATAACTATTCTAAGAAATGTGCAATAGAACAAAATTAGAATTTTGTTAATGAGAAAAAAGATTGGAATGTTGATTCCAATGCCGACACCATAAACATAGACTGGGTAAGGGCTATAAATGAACTGAGCATTCGATGAATTGCTTAATACTGAGTTCAATAAAAGCTCGTTCATATTTAATTCATTAATGTTAATAGAGAAGTTTGAACATAATTTTAAATCTCAATTTTTGTGAACATATTAGTGCTTGATTTATTAATATTCATAAACTTTTCATATGAATTTCATAAATGTTCTCAGTCATAAAGTTCGATATAATACCATTTTTAAAGTTCAATTAATAACTTATTTAGATATTTTAGTATATCATATTTATTAATCAGAAAAAATTCATGAATTTGAATTAGCATGTGATGATGATCACGTTAGCGAACACATTAATGCCCTTAATAAGAGTTTGATTATAATTTTTTTGTGTTCGTGAACCTAAATGTATATGTGCTCTATCTCAAACAAGTTAGCGAGCTCACTTACGAGCCAAATATATATATATTATATATATATATATATATCGTTGCAAACCAAAGCTTGATACAAGCTCGAGTTCAATTTTTAGTAAATGAATATGATCTTTAATAGATTAATAGTTCGGTTCATTTATAACCCTAGATTTGACGAGCGCAAACTGCAACAAGCAATTTGAGACCAAGAAGAAATTATGCTAAAATACAAGGACTTTAATGTAATTATCGCCTGAAATAAAGAAAACATCCACACTTTAGTATTTTTTTTTTCTATAAATGTTTTTAGTCTTTTTTTTTTTTTGATAGATAATGTTTTCAGTCTTTAATATCACAGTTAGGGTAAAATTGTTTATTATTCTCTTAAGTTCAAGATTTTATTTCATATTAGTCCTTTTCATATTCTTCAATATTTTCTCAACCGAGATTTTCATTTCTTTTATAAATGCTTGCATATTTGGAATAGACCCAATCTTAAATTAGCATAAATATTAATCCCAAAAGTAATTAATTGTATAAGTAAATGAAAATGTATATGGTTTTTAAATATTTTATTAATAGTTCAATTCTGAATTAGTAAATAAATATTACAGTTATAATGATCAATGTGTAAATTATCTTACAGTTTGTTTTGATTATAAATAAAAATTGCATAAAAAATACATTCCAACACCTAGATCTCGTTTGATTCGAGCTTTTTTTTAAATATGAGAAAAAAAATTTATTTTTTAAGTTTAACAAGAGAGAAATTTATTTTAATATTAGAATGTGTGTGAAATACTTCAGACTCTAATATTTGTATTTATATTAGATGTGAAATGAAGTTAATTTTTATAGTTAAAATTTGTATTGGGTAAAAAAATTGCCTCGAACCAGACGAGGTCATAAAATGTTTGGCACTTAATAGAATCCCGTCACCTGTAAGTGTTGGCCCCATCATGTCTACACAATCTTAACCTCATTTTTCATGTCATGAACATAAGTCTACACTAAGTAAATATCAGGATATACATTGCAAATTAAAATTTATTTCATGTAGACTTATTTTTGTAACAAATATACATATAACCTATATTTATTATATATATTGGCTATATACATATTTATTTTTACTATGTATAAAATAAAATATGCAAAAAAAATATAAAAATATTATTAACAGTACAAAAAATGTTGTTAAAATTGTGCAGACATGATGGAGTCCACTCGCAAAATATAATAGGTTTTTCTTGGGTGTTAGATATCTCACAAGTTGGGATATTCGTATTTAATAATTTTTTCGTAAATTGGGATCTTACTTGTAAAAAATTAGTAAAAAAAATTAGATTGAAATAATTTAAAATAATAAACCAATTTTAAATTTACTTTATTTATTATCAATATAAGTTTAATTTAAAATAAAATTAATCTGACATTCAATTAATTTTTAACTTTTCAATCAAATTATTAGATATAAATATTTTATTTACTTAATTACATTCATTATGCTGTCAATTTTAATTTAATTATCAGAAATAAAAATAACAATCAGTAGAATTTGAATACAAATTATGAAAAAAATCTAGTATAACTATCGGTTAAGTTATTATAAAAAAATTAATATATTGAAGTAAAAAATATATAAATTATTTAACTTTTTTAAGCGATCTGATTTTAAACTGGCTGAATTCAATCCTATAATGCTTAATATTAAACTAATAAAAATTTTAAATCATAAAAATGTCTCTTTACTTGGCTTATTTCGACCAAGCTCAGTAAAAAGGGCCGTCGGCCGCCGGCGCGACCGTCGCATGCGCGTGGGCTGCCGGCCGCGGCCTCTCACGGGGCATGCGACCCACCGACGCCGCGGTCGTCCCTCGTGCTCAAGTATTGATAGGAGAGAGAGGTATAATGATAATTTTTTTTAAAAATTAATAATAATAATAAAAAAATCTATTGGGTAATTTATTAAAAATTCAGAAATCTCGATATTATAATTTAAAAGACGTGAATATGTGTGTAATTAAGTATTAAAGTCAGGGACCTCAGTATAAATCCCAAAAAAATAATCATTCTATTGACTTTCTTTTATGTTTTTATAATGGGAATGAGTAGATAAAGACTCTAAAAAATAATATGTACCTGAATGCAAAATGACAAATGGACCAAAATGAGGAGTCTCCATGCCTTGGGAATGAAGAGGGAGACAGAGTAACATGATTCATATTCAGTCAACCACCCTCATTGTGTAAAATAACAAACCAAGGTTTTAAAATTCGGCCAATACTCGTAATTTCAATTTTTTGAATCGATTTTGCCAAAACTCGATGCAAAATAATAAAATTTAAATTTTCCTATTTTGATTGAAATTATCAAATCTCACTCATCTAACAAAATATTTAAATAAAAATATCTATAACAAAATTATTGAAATTATCAAAATTGCTTGAATTAATATTTTCATATTGTAATTGAATCTGGAATTGAGTTTTAAAATCTCGGAACAAATTTTACAGCCCAAAATTTTTTTCGTGAGAGTAATATTTTCCTAATCTAGTAAGAAATGAGTTTGCTTAATATTAAGAGTTTTTGAATTCGAATCACACTATTATTATAAATTTTAAGCATGACAGAAGAATTATAATATAAAGAAATAAATTAATTAAAAATATAAGAAAAATATTTTATACCACTCACAAATGATCATAAACTTTAAATTTAATTATAATCTTCACATCATAATATGTTGAGGACAAAAATCAATCAAAGAATCAGAAAATTTTTTTTGCATGGAAACCGACTCAGTGGGTAAACCATAACATCGTTTGGGCGGCTTTCGAAGATTTTCACTATGAAGTTGCTACTTTTTTTTATAGAAGTGGAATTGGTGTAAGGGAGAAAATGAGAGAGATTGAAGTAGAGTCTCCTCCTCCTTTTTCTCCTACAACAACAACAACAACAACCAAGCCTTAATCCCACTAGGTGGGGTCGGCTACATGAATCCTTTGTTTCCATTGCGCTCTATCAGTTACCAAATTCTTATCTAAGTTTAAGTAACTAAGATCACTCCTTATAGTTTCTTGCCATGTCTTCTTTGGTCTCCCTCTTCCTCTTTGTACATGGGCAAAATCCAGTAACTCAATTTTTCTAACTGGAGCTTCAATTGGCCTGCGATTTAGATGTCCAAACCATCGAAGCCGACTTTCTCTAAGTTTATCCTCAATTGGTGCAACACCAACTTTCTTTCGGATATACTCATTTCTCATTCTATCCTTTCGTGTATATCCACACATCCACCTTAACATCCTTATTTCTGCAACATTTATTTTATTTGTATGTTTCTTTCCTCCTTTTTCTCCTATTAAAATAAAATTTTTATAGCCTAAATTGATCGAGGGAGAGTCATTTTTATCTCTGGCGTCAGGCCAATAATGACTGCTAAATCGGTACGTCGTAGCTTCGATTGTATGGATCGTACTGACCAAACAGGTGAGTCATGCTTCTTAAAAGCGGCATGGGGCTCGTGCTTTATGTTGTGTGAGCGGTTCGTCTTGGGGTTCTTCGGCACGGGTTCTTCGTCGACTGCCTTTCGCTTGAAGGTGTCTGTTTGACCTTCATCCGTCATAAGATTACTCTGACGTTGATGTCACGTAGGCCTCTACGCGTATGCTCCAAATGCGCCGATATAAATCCAGATGTAACATAATAGCATCACATAAATTAAAACAATTTATTTTTGCTTATATAATAATAATATTATATAAAAAATTCTAATTAATTTCAATACTTAGAGTTATTTATGAAAAATATGTATCATTACTCAATTTATAAGAGAGGGTATTGTATTACTCAAGAGCGATGGATTTAATTGATTGAATTATTCAACAAAATGATAAGCTCAATCCAATAATTAATTATATATCATACTCTACCTTATTATTAGTAAATTTATTGAATAATTTATTGAGCTATATAGTTTTATTCATCAAAAAATAAATAATAAATAGCAAAATATTTAACCATTAAATTATCCCATTGATTAAACACTAGATTAATTTCTTGTAATCAACTTTTTTAATTAGTCAATTGAGGCTGTATTCTACGGTATTGCGTAGTTTTTGTGAAAATAAATCAAATTTTTTTTTAATCTCTATTTTATATAAACTCTAATATACAAATTAACACAATTTTATATAAATTTCACATTAAAAATGTACTATATTTTATACTTAACATATTTTTTAATAAAACTCGATAAACTTTTTCTTCAATTGAATCTTCGATAAGTGAAACCATTAAGTTATTTCGAAATTATGTAAATAATAAAAAAACTTGGATGTAGTTTCTTCACAAACTCTAACTACTATAAAAAAAAAATTTAATTTTTATAAATTTTTGTAAAAGTTTGATTAGAAGAGGGGTAAGTCTCAAATTAGTTTTGGGCCTAACGAATCATTTCGTATTTATAGTGACAATACAAATATAGTTAAAATCGCACCAAACTAAAACTTTTGATGTAATCGAGTTTATCATTATGATAATACTTTGTTGTGGACGAAGTTCCATTAGACTTACTTTTCTTCTGATTCTTCAAACTTGAATTAGTACACCTCTTAAGTACATTTTTACCACCATGGCCGCACTGTTGGAAGAACACTAATATAATATTCTGTGATCCCAATGTAGAGGTATTGTCCACTTTAGTATTAAAAAAATTGTGTGACTTGAGTACTTTTTAGGAGGTCACCTATTCCATTGCTAGTTCAAGTATGTTTAAGTACAAAATTTTCCATCATTAGCCTCACGTGTTGCCCCAAATGGTGCTTTTACTATTTGAGATCATATTATCTACTTATATAGCTTAAGATCTTCCTCTTTCTTTGATGTAGGGCGATTCATTATTGTGTCCCTCTCACCGCTATTTATTGGCCTAGAAGCCTGCCAGGAGCCGCACTTTACCTCAGTGATTTATTTCTCTCAGGACATCACACGGTAATCACTCCTCGCTCTCTTCGATTATAGGCATCACATCTAAAATCTTCTTCTTATTTCTTCTATCAATAATCTCAAGGATACAAGGTTAATTGTCATATAGGGAGATCACAAGGGTTTCACAGCTTTTGTGCAGATAATTCCTAAGTAGGTGTGCCTACAGGTTATTATCAGACTATATTATCGTCGTAATTGTTAGTTGATTGTTGACACTGCATTTCATTTAGGCGACGCACGTCTTATTGTCTTTTTAGGTAAATCGTAAACTACGTTTATTAGGGATGATGTTCAATAAGAGTTTGTTTGTGTTCATGTTTATTTATTAAAATTGAGCTTCATCTTGAGCTTATTCGAGCATGGTTTGCAAACATAAAAGTAATTTAAGATTGGTTCTTGTGAACAAACAAGTTCTTATATATTAAAAATAAGATGTACTAAATCTCTAAAACAGTAATTAATTGAGTTCTAAAAGAGTATTATATCGAGTATATTCATGAACTTCGTATAAATAATTTTCAAATATTAATAAACCAAATATTAGTACGTTCAAACTCGCTAATTTACCAACCAAGTTTTTAAAATTGTGTTCAAACTTGTTTATTAATATCGATAAATTGAACATAAATAAGTTCTTATCGAATCAAATATTGAGCTGTTCATCGAATTATCAGTACATTTACAGACTTATATATGTTCATATAATACACAAGTCATGTACCCCAGGCCATGGAGCTCTAGATTTTAATTTATAAGATTTATAAATAGCAATCATCTAACATTAATTAAATCAATAACTTAGAAAAAATCAAAAAAATTCGCTGGAACACTTAAATAATTACCTAAAATGCATTTCTCCTTTTATCTGCATTAAATTGTTCCTTGTAAATCATGAGCTAATAATTTAATTACTTAATTTTGATTCAAAAATTTTTGATTTCATTATTACTCAAAAGTCAACCCACTTAAAATATTCTTTATCCATTTTCAAAAATAAAAATAATATATATATATCCTTTATAGATTACATATAAGTTAAACAAAATAGTTAGTATTTATAATGTATTTGAATATTAATAAAAATGTACACATCATGTAATGTTCTGTGAAAATGGTTGATGCATGATGATGTATTGCTATCAAAAAAAAAAGGAAAATGATTTGTTTTTGATAACTAATAATATTATTTGTGATATTTGTTTTTGATAGAAATTATTTGTGATATATTTGGGATTGGTGTGCGTTGACAGGCACGAGGATTAAAATTAGGATTAAAATAGTACTAATTTAAAAATAATAATAATAATAAATAAATAATTTTTAATTATTCTACACAAATTTTAATATAAAAAAATATTATTTTACTTTACATATTCAATAATTTTTAATAAAAAAATTAACTTTATTTTACATCTTAGACCAAAATACTTATTTTCAAATATTTTGATCTAGGATGTCAAATAAAGTTAATATTTTTATTAAAAATTATTAAGTATGTAAAGTAAAAATAATATTTTTTTATATTAGAATTTGTGTATAATGATTAAATAAATAAATTTATTTATTTATTATTATTATTCTTTAAATTAGTATTATTTTGATTCTAATTTTGGTCATCGCGTTAAATAGGGTCTTTTAGTGTCGAAGAAATTTTAATTTAAAAAAGCAAAAAAGATGGCGCATTGAAAGCTAATTTTTTTTTGTGGATAATTATTTTGAGCTGTAAATAATTTAAGAATAAAAAATATATAATTTTTTATAATAAAATTATATATAAGTATATAATTATACCTATTGTATATGTGCATAGTTATAAATATTACACATGTATATATAGTAATTGATTTTTTTAAATTTATCAATAATATATAATTAATGAATAATTGAAAGATGTAACAATTGGAAATAATTTTATGTATCTTTAATTATGGTAAAAATATAAATTGATTGTATAACACGATAGTTTCTGCCAAATAATTTTGATTTTTATAAAATATTTTTGATGAGATCTAATGGTAACAATCGCTTACTAGAAAAAAAGTTAATATGCTAATGATTTTTTTTTTTACAATAGTGCATTGTAAGATAGAGAATTTACTCAAAATTTAATTTAATTTTATGCTGAGTAGATGTTTGTATTATCTAGATTTCAATATCATCTAAATATTAATGTTATTTTTAAATTATAATTTATTTAATTAATGTATTTATAATAAAATAATAGTAATAAAAAATTAATTCTATTGCACCTCTCTATATGACAATTAAGATGAAATTTAAATGTCATCAATTTTTGAGTAATATTTATATGTTATTTTAAAATAATTTTTAATGTCACTAGATAATTTTCTAATATTTCATAATACTATCTTAATAAATTTTTTAAATAACATAATATAATATAACCTCACAATAACAATAAACCGTACACTAAGGTGTGTTTGCAAATATTAAAGTTGAATGATGATGAGATTTTTAATTAAAAATTATGTATAAAATTAAATAAAATTTGTTACTATATTAAAATGTGTGAAAATTGTGTGTATATATATAGAATACTTCAATTATATATAAATTGTAATAATTAATTAATATATTTTTTTAATTAATAATAATTTTTTATAATACTTTTTTTATTTTTTTAAAGTGTTTATTTTAAGAGGTTAAAAATTAGAATTTAAATTATATTTTATTTAAAATAAAAGTTTTTAATTTAAGAGTTTTGCTGTACATCTCGAATAATTGACTAATAAATTAGTCAATCATGAATTAAAATTTTAATATACTAAATTATTCAATAAATTAAGTGTTAATTTACTAAATAATTATTAAATTTAAACTCAAAATTATGTTTAATCAATTAATTATTTATTAGAGCTGTATAATATTTTTTGATTTAAATATTTGATACGTAAATAAATTTTTTAAATTGAATGAATTCTTATTAACATAAAATTTATTTATATGATTTACTTATTGAATAATTTATAAAAAAATAAATTATAAATTATCTAAATATTTTTTAATTTAATTATCTTAATTTTTATTCAACTTATCTTTATTTTATAAAACTCTGAAATGTGAGTAAAAAAAAAAACTAATTAAATGATTATGAATTAAAAAAAATTCAACTGCACCTCCATTGTCAGCATGTGGCTCTGCCGCTGTTTAAGATATAATATCACGTGTATTTACAATTTTAAATTTTTAATATTTAAGTTTTTAAATTTTGATATAATTATCAATTGAATTTTTTTTATAATTTTTATTATTAAAATTTTATTAAATTCTCATTTTACTCCTCTCTCTCTCTCCAGCTTGCACAGGGTGAGAGAGAGTGAGGGGAGAGAGAGAGAGAAGAGAGCATGAGGCCCATCGCCTCCTTCCAACGGCATGCTTCAACGCTGGGAAGGCCGACAGCTAATCTCCTCCCCATTCACCACGGCCTCCTCATCTTCTCTTCTTTGTCTCCTTGCTGCAAATCAAATCTCTTCAGAGGTCATAATGAAGAAAAAAAAATCCTTTTTGAGGGAAAGCTACTGTGCTTTTTCATAAGGTATTCCAACTTGGCAACTCTGCACTGAAAAGATATATAGAGTTTTGAGGCCGTTCTGCGAGGACCCGGCGCCATTAATGGAGGAATGAGGTACCTGTTAGCGTTGGGAAAGCCCATGTGGTCGCTTTAAATGTTCTCGCACGTCTTCATTCTACCTCTTCTGTATTTGAAAGGTTCTGCAACACAACCAGACCTCTTGTGGCTGCTCGATTTTCTAAGGTAGGAATTTCTCAGAAGAAGGCGTAAGTTGTCTTCTAATTTCATAACATTTTATCTTCGGCATTCATCTTTTGGCAGGTTTTCCTGAAATCTTATTGAAAATTTTCTACTTGGTTGTTGTTACGAAGCGCCGGAAACCTAAACCATGAAAGAAGATGAACTTCTCTTCACATTTTTCTGCTAACCTAATCGCCTCTCCGCCATTTGAAGGATCCACGAAGAAAACCCAGAAGTCATTCCGCAATGCCACCTTTTCTTCGAGCTATACTCCTCATTCTTTCTTCCGCACTCCTGACCCCCTTTGCAGAGCAGTACTCGTCGTCCCAGACCCAGATTCTCCAGCAGCTAAGAAAGCAGCTGGAGTTCCCCAAACAGCTGGACGCTTGGAGCACTATAAAAGACCTCTGCTATTCTCCGCCTTCTACTTTTCTTACTGTAACTTGTGAAGAAAACTCAATCTCAGAGATCAAGATTGTTGGCGGCAAGCTGGTAAAGCCTGATAAGTTCGACGGATATCCAGTTTCGGGTTTCACTCTATCTCCGGCCTTTTCGGCCGATTCCTTCTTCACCACTTTGTCCAGGTTGCCTAGCTTGAAAGTCGTCATCCTGGTTTCCTTGGGAATTTGGGGTCCTCTTCCTGACAAGATTCACCGGCTTTCTTCCCTTGAAGTTCTTGATCTTAGTTCAAATTTCCTTTATGGGTCAATTCCTCCAAAGTTATCTACTATGACAAAGCTTCAAACACTTGCATTTGATGGGAACTTCTTCAATGAAACAGTTCCTGATTGGTTTGATTCTCTGTCAAATCTCACAAACTTGAGTTTACAGCACAATCGCTTGCAGGGGACATTGCCTTTGTCAATTGGAAGAGTTCATTCCCTCACTGGTATTTCTTTATCCGGTAATAGTATATCAGGCGAAATCCCTGATTTGAGTGGGTTAGCTAGCTTGGAGGTATTGGATTTTTCAGATAATGAACTGGATTCTGAAATTCCACTTATGCCTAAAATGTTAGTGACGATATTACTCAGTACGAATCGGTTGACCGGTGAGATTCCAAGGGAGCTTGGTGCATTAAGTCGGCTTCAACACCTCGATTTATCATTTAATTCGTTTGATGGGACACTGCCTTTATCACTTTTCTCATTGCCTAACATCAGTTATGTAAATTTGGCTTCTAACAAACTTACTGGATCCTTTCCAACCAGTTTAACATGTAGTAGCCAACTTGGTTTTATTGATATTTCGGCTAATATGTTTGTGGGTGGATTGCCTTCTTGTTTGAGTTCTAATGCGAATAATAGGGTTGTGAAATTTAGTGGTAATTGCTTGAATGTAGTCTCTCAGCATCAGCATGACACTTCATTCTGCCATGATCACGCAAAGGAGAAGCTCTCGAAGATCAAGAAGTTGGGCTTGCAGGTAACTATTGTTGTCGGAGGAACTTTATTTGTGCTGATGCTGGGTTTTGTCTTTCTGGTTTTCTGCCGAAGAAATTGTAAGGGAGCTGTTGCAGAGCAGAGTTTATTACCAAATCCTTCTACCGATAATTCAGCTACTGGATTGTCATCCGAACTTCTTGTAAATGCTAGTAAGCATTCTATATTTTGAAGTTTTTCTTCTTATTATATTGATTGACAAATCTTGTGTTTATGTGAGAATTGATTGAGAATAAGTGACAATTAGCAATCGTCTTTTGGATTTTGTATGTTTTATACCTATTTTAGCCTAATATCAGGCAGTATATGTGAAGTAACATGTAGTTTCTTTGGGAAGAAGGTATGTGAATGGATGTTTTAAAAGAGAATAAAACAATTTGGTCTTTAGATTTTATGGCTATCAGCTATTTGATTACATGTTTTCTCGCTTAATCACTTTGGTTTTGATAAGAACCATCGTTTTTGGCCTTTTGGATTATTGCACTATTAATTGTAGCATAAGACAGTTATTCTTCCATTCTTTTCGAATGTTCTTTCAGGTTTCTGTTGGATATGATATTTTGGTTAAACATCATTAAAAAAATGATATTTGTTGACAGAAAGTGCTCAATAAAATTGTCAAATGGACCAAAATGCTGATTATAGCGGGACTGTATGGACAAAAGTGGTGAATTGAGAAACATAGGAAAGAACAAAACTGTCAATTTTCTTTTTTCTTGTTAAAATGCTATCATTTATGCTTTGACTTCTTGAAACCCAAACCCATTGTTTATTAACATGTGATTACTCTTGCAATCATGTAACATTCGTTTCCACTGTATTCTTTTTTTTAACTTATTCTGAAACTTTTGATACTTTGAAGGAGATAAACCATGGTGAGTTCATTCACGTGTTATACAATGTGATTCCTTTGATTTCCAGGATATGTTTCTCAGGCCATGAAGTTGGGCACCCAATTGCTTCCTACTTTCCGGACATTCTCTTTAGAGGATTTGAAAGAAGCGACCAAAAATTTTGAAAAGTCATCATTGATTGGCGAAGGAACTGCTGGAAAGGTCTTATTGAATATACAAATTTCTCTTCAACTTGTGGACATTTCAGCTTACTTAATGGGTTTTTATGCTTTTGTATCCATGTTTCATCCTTGTTGCTAAGAATGATCACGAATCTGTAATATTCTTGACAGAGTGAGATAACTTTAAACAAATCAGGTTGCTGATAGTAATGTTTTTTATTCAAAAGTAGTATTTATGATAATGATATAACCACTTGTAAAATTTTACCTCCAATTGCGTGGTATTACATAGAAGCCCCATAACTCTTTTATCACTAGAAAACAACCCATTGATGCATTATGTTTTCAACTCCAACATTAGAGCGAAACTATGGTATGGTTAAATTACCCTTCTTTGCACTTTCTATGATCTTTGTCACTTACTTACAAGGCCTCCAATCCTTTTAGACACAACAAAACAAGTCCCAAGCTACTTTGTGATGTTTGAGAGAATCAGGGACTTGTATGTTATATATAAAACTTGAGGATTAAATATGCAATTGGCATAGATAATTCATCCGTAACTTAGGACATTACTTAATTTAAGGGATGTTTTATAGTGATTAAATAATTTAGCCTGTATGTAATATGGAAGAGTAGAGGGTTATACATGTAATTTGCTAGAACTTCAGAGATGTTTGCCCTTATTACTTAAAAGCCTTATGTTATTGAAGGTGTGACTCCAGGTGTTTTCTATGTTTCGATTTCTTAAGCGTTTTACTTTCATCTCATGTTACAGCTTTACAAGGGAAGATTAGAAAATGGAACTTATGTTGCTATAAGATGTCTGCTATTATCAAAAAAGTACTCCATAAGAAACCTAAAGTTGAGAATGGATCTCCTTGCAAAACTTCGCCATCCTCACTTGGTTTGCCTCTTGGGACATTGCATTGATGGTGCTGCAGATGATTCTAATGTTGGAAGGGTCTTTCTTATCTATGAATATGTGCCCAACGGAAATTTTCGAGATCATTTGGCTGGTAAGCATACTGAACTGAATAACTTGAATAATATAGCTATTGTAGTGGGGGGTTATAAAAAATAACATAACTATCAATGATAACTTTTCTGAAGAGTAAACCCCAAAGATGAATCTTCATGCTGAGTTTTTTGAACTCATTGAGCATCACTCTGCTCATGGATTTTCTCTTTGTGGTTGAGGTTGAGCATAATTCTTTCATGCCCGAATAAGTTATGTCCTGAAAGCTATGTGCTGCTAAAATGAACAACTGATTCACTGCTTAGTTGGAGAGACTACTTCCACTCTACTCAACTTGCTAATCCCCATTTCCTCAGAGCCACTATCAAAGCCAACGTCATTTTCGGCCAAACCGCAACCAACATGTGGAGGGTAGTTACATTTGTAGTTCTAGAAATAGCAAAGGTTCGAAGCTCATAGTGGTTGTTGGGAATACGATCTCACTTGGAAACACAAAGCTCGGGATAATTCCCACAACAACGCAGCGGAAAAATGGATCAAAATCAGATGTAGAATCCTCATAATAAACATATGTTATGTCAATTGTTCTCAAATAAGATATGAACTTTATAGTTCTCAATTTTCATGCTGTAGAAGATCTAGACTCCACACTCCCATCAATCTCCTACTTGAAGACTTATCTTCGACGTATATTATTGATACTCGTCCCTGTGTGGCAAATTTCTTCATCAATCTCTAATACAACACTGCCTCCTCTCAATCAGCATGGAGGTCAACTGTGGCACTGCTTAGCCTTAGTTTCTCTGTAAAGACTACTTGATCTCCTCAAAGTGGGTGCTAGCATAGTTACCACTGCCTCAAATTTATCCTCAAAAGCAATAGTAGTAGCCTTAAGTCCTTTATGGACTACTTAATCTCACTTGCTTTCTTTAGTGTACTGCTAGATTCCTACCTTAACTTGTAAATAATGCCCTTATCAAAGAAGGCATCATTGTTCTTGATAACCTTTCTACTCTATTCATCCCAGAACCTGTTGTCACTCTGATTATCCTCGTAGCCAATGAAATAACACTCAAACGTCTTGCCATTTAGCTTGTCTGGCTTCCCTGCATCCATATATGCGAAAGACAACCAAACAACCTTAAGTAAGTAAAATCTATCTTCTTTCTCGTCCACTCTTCCTTTGGCATTTTAAAATTTAGTGGATCCGAAGGTTCTCTATTGAGTAGATATCCTGTCGTGCTAGTCGGCTCTGCCCAGAAGGATTTGGGTAATTATGCGTGGAGTCTCATATTTCTAGCATATTCATTGAAAGCTTTTGTCATTCTCTCTGTGACTATCTCGTTGTGGCTCTTTTGATACTGTTCTAATAAGCTTATTGTCATTCTCTGCATAGAAATTTATAAACATCTTGCTTTTATATATATTATTGCTATCTGGGCTGTTAATTTTCAGACCACTTTCATTCTTTACTTTAATCTTTCACTTCTTAAAAGTGCGAAAAACTTTAGATTTATTTCTCAACAAAATAAATCCATACCTTCCATATAGAGTCATTAGTGAAAGTCATACAGTAACAAGATCCTCCAAGAGAATGTATTAGCGTGGGTCCCTAAACATCTATATGAACCAACTTTAACTTGTTGGCATGTGTTTCATTTCCAGTTCTAGCAAAAGTAACTCTTTTCTGCTTGCCTCGAACACCGCCTTTGCAAAGACCTACCACAGATTTCAGTTTGGGAAGATAACCTCTTGACACTATCACTTGCATTCTCTTCTTGCTTATGTTGTGAAGCTTGGAACGCCACAACTGTGAGCTCCTCTCTATTTTGGAAACATCAACAGTATTCTTACTTTCATTAGTTATATACAACGTGTCTCTCTTTGTTCTATTTTGTCACAATCATAGCACCCTTCACAATTCTCTAGGGGCTATCCCCAAACATAGTCTTGTAGATTGTGCTATCTAATTGACCAATAGAAATCAAATTTCTCTTGAATTTAGGAACACCTGATGTCCTGCAGCTTCTAGAGCGATCCATTCCATGTGCTAATCTGCATATCATCTTTTCCTGCATCTCCAAAGGTTCATCATCTGCAAGATATATCTTTTCGAACTTCTCATCAGTAAAATTCTACAATAGTTCTCTGCATGAGATCGAATGAAATGATACACCTGAGTTTAATATCTAAGACTCAACTGGACTATCCATGCTTAATACCAAAGCATCCTGATCCTTTTCAGTAGTTGTATTTACATCTTGACTTTGGCTTTCCTTTTGGGCTTTACAATCTCTATGTAGATGACTTTTTTTTGCCACAATTTCAGCAAGTCTTATTGCTAGAAGGCCTTGATTTGCTTCTTCTTTTTGACTTGGAATTACTATTCTGGCATCTTTGAGAATTTCTATCCCTGAGAATTTTACTAAGAATCATTTTCCGAACCTCCTGAAACTTCATCTTTTTCTGACCAAATGAACTACTCACTGATGTGACGATAGTACTCTAACTTTCTGGTAAAGAAGATAACAAAATAAGCACCTTCACCTCATCATCAAAATTAATATCAACCGAACTCAATTGCATTGTAATGAGATTAAATTTATTGATGTGATCTATGACAAGATCCTTCGGCCATCTTCAGGTTGAATAGACGACGTATCTAATGAACTTTGTTTAATGCTGAAGGCTTCTCATATGTATTGCACAAAGTCTTCATCAAACTTGTCGCTATCTTCTTGTTGACGATATTGAAAGCTACATTCTTCTCCAACATGAGTCTGATCATCCGTAGTGCTTGGCGAGCCATAAGATCTCATTCTTTTTTCTTCATCGATTCCAGTTTCTTACCTACCAAGGGCAAATATAACTTCTCATAAAGCAGATCTTCTATCTGTATCTTCTAGAATCCGAAGTCCTTGTCGTCGAATCAATCAATCTTGACATTTGCATTTTTCATCGTGTGCTTTCACTATTTCGATCGACCAAGCAATTCTAACATTACTCTGATACCAATTGTTGGAAATATGATCTCGCTGGGCAACACAAAGCCCAAGATAATTCCCACAACAACGCAGCGAAAAAATAGATCAAAGTCACAAGTTACGTAGAAGATCCAATGTAAATCTTAGAAAAACGAAGAAGACATAAGAGAACACAAAATTTATGTGGAAAACCCCAAATTCAGGAAAAAACTACGGTCGCACCAAAGAAAATTTCTACTATTCTTCAAAGAGTTTCCAGAAAAAATACAAAGATCTCATAATCTCACCTTCTCAAACTCTAGATTAGCTCATAATGATCAGAACTTAATTAAGATTGAACGTACATAAGATATTTATAGGAAAACCTCATGACAAACATTGAAATAAATGCAGAAATCTCATAATAGATGCGGAATTTTCATAACAAATGTCTATTATGCCAATTGTTCCCAAATAAGATATGTACTTCATAGTTCCCAATCTTCTTGTTGTACAAGATCTCAACTCCACATTCTCATTAATGGTTGCTTTCTAAGCTCTTAGAACTCACTTGTACTTTGAGCTTTTGTGATCCCTCCAGAGAACTCATTATACTTATTGAAAGCTTCTTCTTACTCTCCCATGGTTTTTCCACAAAATCTTGCATCATTTACTTTCCTATTATTTACTACTTATTCGTCTTAGACCTCTGTGTTTCTGCGTGAGTAGATTTCCTTAAAAGAGATCATTAGGCCACAACAGAATTACACATCAAAGAGATGAATGAGCATAAAATTTTTAGTTCGGCTTTTATTTTTGTATTATTTTGGTTTCGATTTCGATTATAGTTCTCGGATTGAAAACATAGTTTAATGTAACGAGCTTTCAATAATTTTTTACAAGATTATGGATGTGAGATTTTAGCATTTGTGATTTCATGAAAATCTATTTTATAAACTTTATTTTTTATTTTTCCATAACTTTACATTATCATTAAAACCCAAAACTTAAGTCAAATAAACTCAAAATTTTGGTTGCTCTTAACAGTTAGCAGTTATATCAGGATCATTTTAGGCTTTCCATACTAAAATATTACCGCTTCCTAGTTTCAAGTTTTGTAGTATGGACCCGTTACCTGGGCAAGATCATCTCTTCTGTTCAACTTTCATGTCTCAAAACTACATATGAAATTCATATGGATTGATTACAATTTTCAGAGCGTAGCATGGAGAGTGTTCTAAAGTGGCCAGATAGATTGGCAGCTCTGATCGGCATCGCGAAAGCGGTGAACTTTCTTCACACTGGAGTCATTCCAGGCTTTCTCAATAATCAACTGAAGACCCACAACGTTCTGCTAGATGAACACCTTGTAGCAAAAGTGAGTGATTATGGCTTGTCTATAATCACTGAACAAATTCAGAAGAATGAGGTACTAAGAATTGACATTCTATTCCAAGTGCAGTTGACCAGAAGTTTTTCTTTGATTATAATGTCTATTGCCCAGTTACTGTTATGGGTTTGCAGGCCTCGGCAGAAAGTCAGTGTGTCCTCCATAGCAAATCGAAAGCATGGTGAGTTTTTTCTATTTTGCTCCGAGTTCAAAGTTTTCATTGCATTAACGTGGAAATTTTTGCTGTCAACAACTTCAGTGAAGCAGTAGACTTGGAGGATGATGTCTATTCCTTTGGCTTAATCTTACTTGAGTCACTTATTGGATTATTGATCTCTGAAACACATAAAACTGTTTTCCTGAATGAAATGGTGTGCTCTGAATCCTGTAACTTGTGATCATTATATAGTTGAATCGATATATGTTTGAATTTTGTTTGGTTTGAATCATTCAACAGGCCCTGTCATTTAGCAGCCAGGAGGAGCAGAAGCAAGTCATCGATCCTATCGTCATTGGAACTTCCTCACATGAATCTTTGTCGACCGTTATTTCACTGACAAACAAATGCTTGTCATTGCCATCGTCGTTGAGGCCTTCGATGGAGGATGTGCTGTGGAACTTGCAGTATGCGGCGCAGCTCCAGGCGACGGCTGATCTCGATCAGAGATCAGATGTTGGTTCCTAGGCTTCATGTCAATGGAACAAAAAAAATTCAGCAGACATCAATGCTTGAGAAAGTGTGAACATGTTCATAAGATCATGAGTTCAACTGTAATTTAAGTGCCATTGCTCTGTAATGTAGGAATCAATGTTTAGAACTGATGTGACCCTTCACCTCATTATTTGTTGGTATTTCACCATTGATGGAAAACTTTCAGACTTACAACTCTATCTTTTTTATAATCCATGTTTTTTTGTTGGGTAAATTACATTCGAGCCCTTGAGGTAGACGCTTGTTCATGTAAGTTTATTTCTATTGTGGTTACTATTTCTGCTAATAATGGTCTCTTTCCCTTACGTTTTTTATGAGTTTGGTGATGAAATGACCGAATTTCTCGGCTCTCTCTTTCCTCAAACCGCTCGATATACTGTATTCAACTCGGGTGACTTCGGCATGGTGTGTGTTATTTGGCTGTTCGAGATTGCTTGCAGCAAGAATGCCTCGTTGCTCTATGGATGCTTGAACAATCTTTAAGAATGAAAAGACTTGCATAAACCTTTTCTCTTTCGAGAAAAAGGACTTGCATGTACCTCAAGACCTATATATAACCTACTTTTTTTTTGGTAAATTACGTCTAGGTACTTGGGTTTGCACATGTAATTCATAATTTTTCTCAGCTTACAATTATTGAAATTGAACCTAACATTTTCAATAAGTGAAACACTCAAAATCACCTTGTATAGTGGACCAAATTGTCCCCATTCTCTCTCTCTCTTTCTCTCTCATACGCTCTATTGCACCAAATTTTTAAAAAATTACGAAACTATCGCTCCAATAATATCTAAATATCATGAACTGTAGATAATATGACATAACGTTAAGATAATATTAAATCAAATACCCTTTAAAACATTCACACCTTTTGAGCCTCATCACGTGAGACTTAAGCCCCATTTGGTGCCTTAATAAAGATAGCCATTTATTTGGCTAGAAAAAAAATTCAATTAAACATATTTTTTCACTTCTTACATAAATTTTAATATATATGTAATTAATTTATTCTCGTATCCTATTTATTATAATATAACTAAATTTTGATTACTCGATATCAAATCAATCAGGGGGCAAAATTTTGATTACGAGTTTTAATCATTAATTAATTAGGATAAGAGGCACATGCCCCTTAATTATTATGAAAAGAAGCACATTTTAAAGTCTGTTTTCGTACTCAAACTCCAAATTTAGAGTTCGTGTAAGTGACATTTTAAAAACAATCAAATCGAATAGTTACAATATTCAATAGTTTTTCTAAGTCATTCAACTGCTTCTAGAAATTTATGCTAATGTTCGTGAAAAAATATTATTTTTTGAACTTACTTGTACTGATGTGCATTGGGCATCTATAACTATTCAGTTATAGACCCTAAATTTAAGTGACCCAAATGCAATTTACCTTAAAAACTATGACTTTCTACAAAAGATATTTAAATTTTTGTTGGTTTATAAACTTCACCGGGCCGCTTGATTCAGACTTTTTTTTCAGCTTAACATAAATTTGAATTATAAAAATCAAATTTATATCACGTCCAATACAAATATGAACATTATAATTAATTTTATTTCACATTTTATATATTTTCTAATATTAAATTAAAATTATCTTATAAATTTAATTTTTCTTATTTAAAATTTAACCCTCGAACTAAATGAGGCCTTGGTGAGGAAAAATTATTACGTCTAGATGTCTGACTATGTTAGGTATCTGTCAGCCAGTCACAAAATGCGATGTAGGTGAGTGGACCCGACTTCATGCATAATGCTGTTTACAGTATTAAGTTGCCGAGCGGCCAAATGGACTGTTCGGTTGACCAACCAGATAGTCAACATGCCGGTCAAGTTAGCTGATTGGACTATCTGGTTGGTTGGCTAGTCTGTCTGTTTGCTCTAATTAGACCGCCCGTCTGGCCACCAAATAAGTAGATATTAGGTAGATATTTATCTAAAAAAATAGGTACAACTTGAAATTAGGTAAGTATCAATTAAAGAGAATGTGATCATATGAGATACTATATATTCTAGATGAACACTTATATGATCTTAAGCTATACCTTTTTTTTTTTGAACAAATACCTACTTGATCATCCGATTAGAGCAAACGGATTATCCGATTGGCTATTAAACATTCCGATCTACTAACTAGACAGTTCATTCAGCCGCTTGATAATTTAACGTCTTTTACAGCGTTATGCGCTAAGCTGGGCCCGTTCACCTGTGTGGCTCTCCGTAATTGACGGACGATCACGTCAGGCGTCTGGACTCAATAATTTTCCATACCGAGTTGCTTCCCAAATCCCAACAAATGAAAAATTACAATTAATCCTAACAGCAAAGTGATGGCATGGTGGTCCTTTGCCTTTTGGCTTCACAGCTGTTTGCTTCATGATTACCAGTGCAAGCATGTGATCTATGCTTGCTTGTATCTAAAATAACAAAAAAGGGAATTTTTCAATAAAAAATTATCTTTTTTTTTTTTTTTACTTTTACTTAGGGCAATTACATACTGAGCTCGAGCTCGAATTGTGCTTGTTTCGTGCTTGTTTGAGCATGATTCATGAACATACCGATATGTTTGAGGTCAGTTCATGTTTGGTTTACAAATGAATTCTCGAATTTGTTCATAAATGAATTCTCGAATTTGTTCATAAATGAATTCTCGAATTTGTTCATAAATGAATTCATATACATTTGAGTTCATAAATATAAAAATAATAAATAATTTTTTGTCTAGCACATTAATAAATTCGAGTTTATCATACTAATTCATGATTTATAAATTTTTTGATAGATTAATTAAAAATAAATGCTCAAATCTATAAATGAACTTTAATGAGTCACAAAAGCATTCTAATTCAATAGATTCATTAACGAACCGAATAACTCTATGTTCAAACTTACTTATTTACTACTCGAAATTTTAAAATTATGTTCTACTTGTTCGTTAACTTGATGAACTAAATATGAATAAACTGTTTACCGAATGTTCTGTTGATATAAAAGTTTAGTGTCTTAAAATTCCTGTTCTTATAATTAAAGACTTATTTTTATATTTTCTGAGGATTAATTTAATTAATTTGAGAACTTTTATGCATTATCTCTAATTAAAATGCTAATTTAATTAATTTGAAAATTAAAGCAACCAAATTGTATATAAATCAAATAATTAAGAAACACCTGGCTGCAATTCACCCTGTTACATATGCAATTTTGATAAACTGATAGTACCAAAAAATTATTAAAAATGCATATTAAAATTTTATGCTTCCCTCTATCAAAAAATAAAAATAAAAAATTTTTATGCTTCCATTTAAGAGGAGTTCATAAAATTCTTCATTATAAAATTCATGGGATAGTTCATACTTCAGTTAAATAAATTAATTATTACAACTTTAATAGAGGAAAAAAATTTAAATATACTATATTTCATATGCATCATCAGGTTTCAACAAAAATAATTTCCATAAAAAATAATAATAATAATGAAAAAAAATAAGAAAAAGCCTCATCTACTCTAGATATTGTGGGACTGAAAAGCCAAATATTTTATACATGAAAAAAATGGCATAGATTAGTGAATTAAGTTTAAGCAAAGGGTATATTGCATTTGGGATTTTGAGATCGAAAAAATGTTGTAAATTGACTTTAATTTTTTTAAAATTTTAATTTGAGTGTTTAAGATTGTAAAATTAAAGTCATTTAGTTTCAATTAAAATATAATTATTAATTTTTTACTATTACATCATATAATTCTTTTCAATCATTATTTTTTATTTTTTAAAATATATTTTTGAAATATTAATATTTATATTTTATAATTTAAAATTTTTACAGCACGAAATAAAATAAATTAGATTTTAAATTTTTGTTAAATTTAAAAAAAATGATGAGAAAAGAGAAATATAATAATTCTTTAATATATATAAATTATTTAAACTAAATAAAAAAGATTAAATTTCACTTTTTTATAAAAAAAATCAATAAAAATATGAGATTTTGAAAAGACTAAACTGCAACACTTTTATAATTTCAAAAATTAAAATTTTTTAAAATTAGGATCAATTTGTGACGTTCTACCAGAGGGCAGATGCAATTTTAGTTCGTTTGAAGGCAAATTTAGAGCAAAATCGAACTTGTCAATTCAATTCCGAATTATTATTAGCCTTTTAAGGGAATATTTAGTTCAATATTATGATATTATATCATATTATATAAAAATAATAATTATTTAATTTCATGATATTATGTCTTAAAATATGACATATAAATATTATTATGTCTAAATTATATAATATAGCAGTAAGATAATAACGAGGCACTCATCAAATTATAGTAGGTACTACAAATTTATATCACTAGAGATTATTAAAATAAATTATCAGGGATTCCTTCACCTGAACTGCAATCCACCTAACATAATTAAATAAAAAAAAAAGAAAAATCTACCTAATGGCTTGTGAGGCAAGTAGAAACGACAATACAGTAGGTTTGAGTTGGATTGGCCAATACTTATACCTACTATACTGTGTATAACTTAATACTCATATCTATTTCATATCCAACTCTGTCTCGAATATTATTTCATGATACTTGAGCTCATCTTGCCTCGTTCTAGTTCCTCTCTGTCATTCCATCCCTGTTCCATTGTGCTAATGTAGGGAAAGTCGTAGAGGACTCGCATGTTACGGACAATAGTAGGAGCAGTGAAGTTTGCATTGTGGGCCATGAGCGACAGAGGTAGTGGCAGAGAAGCTCGTGGCGTTGAGCAGGCCATCGACGGAGAAGTTCACGGCAATGATGAGCTTTAGGGATTTCCTGGTGTAAACAAAGATAAGCGAGATCGACCGATCCCAATCTACGGAAATTAAGTTATTAGGAATTTATTGTTTAGGCCCCGTTTGTCTAGGAGTTTAAAATTAACCTGGTTTAATTTTAACCAGGCATATCACATCACACATAAAATTTAATATTAAAAATTAAATTTATTTCACATCCTACACATATTACTAAAATAATAACTAACTTATATCACATCCCTCACATATTCCAACATAAAAACTAACTGTATATCACATCCTTCACATATTCCAACATAATAACTAACTTTATTTCGCATCATTTACAACTTTCAATAAAAAAATATCTCTATCCAAATTTAATTTTAACCTTCTTAAATTTAACCTTACAAATAAACACACCCTTGTAAATTATAATTTAATATCAGTTATTGAGTCAGGGTGAGTATCATTGAGTCACAAACTCGTACAGTTTCATCATGCGGTGGGGCGAGTTAAAGATCACAAATATAATTTTAGAACTCATACTTATTTTATTAAAGGCAAATTCCCTAGAGCAGATTAGACGTGTATGTGTATAAACCAGCACCTTAGAGGACACCTCCACAATGCACAGCTTATTTAAGAAACTCAAGCTTTGGCATTTACTTTAGAGTTGCTATCATGGTTAAAGAATTCATGAAAAATGAAGAGATCATGAAGTGTTTACTTTATCAATGATGAAAATTTTCTAGTTTGTTAGCTTATGATCTTTGGCTTTTATCTTTTATTCATTTTAAATTAGGCAAACAGTCAATTTATAGCTTTAAAGTAGCCTAGAACCTAGTGGGATACAAGGAAAATTTGAGAAGCAATCCTCAATTCGACATTAAAATCCTCGATTATAAGTCAAGTATCAAGAGATTTAACTAACGACTAATTAAAGTTAAATAAGTTCGAGCCAACTCTTCTGTACTGAGTTATCATATGTTATTTTACGTACGTCATATTTCTTTTAAATATTTTTTATCATAACTCATGACATATTTATGACATAAAGTATATATTTAGTCAATTATAAATGTATATATATTGGCAATTATATATAAAATAAATCTCATTCTATTGATTAAGTTCTTCATTTTAATATATCTAATTGGTTAAAATTTAAAACACTATTGTATCTTTAAAATTTTGTCTTTTTGACTAATTTTTTCTTTTAATTTTAGTTTCAACAATGACCATAAAAAATTTGGTTAAATATAACTTTGAATTATTTATTCTTTAATAATATTTCTTCTTTGTGAGTGTATGAAAGTGATTTTTTTTTTGGGAAAAATATTGAGTTAGTCTTCTCAATTCTAATAAAAATAATGGCTACAATAAATTGTGGAGTGAATTGAAAGGAAGAAAGTGGGTGAAAGGCATCATTCAAAATTCTCATCTCACCATCAAAGGGCAAGAGGGCCCCTATCAACAAAAGAAGAGGGACAAAGCATTTCCAATTAATCCTAAAAATTCATTATTTTCATTAAAATAAATAGTAATTAAGTTACTCTAATTTATATTTATATATAAAATTAGGTTCATCTAATTATTAAATTAATTAAATTTATATTATAATTTGAGATAATGTGCTGACAAATTCATTAATATTAATAAAGAGATTAATGGATGATATTTTTTCTAATTAGTAGACTAATTTGATTAATTTAAAAATTATATTAATATTTTAGATAGGTATAATATCTAATTTGATCTAATAATTAGAAAAAATATTTTTATTTAATATATTTATTAATACTGAAGAACCTATTTATATATTATTTCAAACTAGAAGATCAATTTAATTGATTTGAAAATTTTGAAAGTCTCAATTGCGTATAAGCTCAAACTCGAGAAAACTAATTGCTATTAACTTTTTCTATTATTATTATTGGTGCTTTATTTCACCTACCTACCAATAAATGGAGAAGGTTATCATATTGCTTGCATTAGTGCTCCATACATGTTAATATATTATTTAGAAAATTGATCTAAAGCGCAAGTCTAGCGAGTTTGTGAGCAAATATCAAAAGATTTTATGATTTTTTTTATGATGAGACTAAATAATAGATAAGTTGTCTCTGGAGTAAAGATGAGTTTTATGACTTCTATTGAGTTGTCTTAAACAATAACATTAGCCCTCGTTGATTCGCTTATCTAAATTTAGATATTATTTTATCTTCAAATATTTTTGCTCAGAAGATCACTAATTTTAGTAGCAATATACGTCAAAATATTTTTCGATGCATCTCGAGCTACCACAACCAAACCTACATATCGATCTTTTCTATTCGAAAAAAATGTATGCTTGTAAATGTACCTTTTGCTTTGCCCTCCTTCCAAATAATTGTGTTTCAAATTGTAAAATTAAGATTGATATGTAAATATAAATAAAATTATATAAAAATAGTTTATAATATTATGTGTGATATAATATATATTTAGATGAAGAATTCAGATGAGAGATTAAGTTGGATGAAAGTTATAATAAAAAATAAAGTAATAAACAAGAATTAATCAGGATTATTAAAATTTTTAAATAGAATACCTTATAAGAGTAATTTGAGGGCTCCAAACTTTGGGCTAGGAATGGCTCAATTTCGATAGTTTGAGCTGATTCAACTTAACTAGTATTCGATTTCGAATTGGCTTAAATTTAAATTGAGATAGCTCGTATCACTCATTAAATTGAGTATTAAAAAAAAATTAAAAGGTCTGCAAACGTGTCTAATAAATACCCCAACTATTACGCTTTAATTCTTTTATGAAAATATATCGAGTCAAGTTCGATTCGAATCGATCTAACATGGTCATTACTTGAACTTGTTTCATATCGTAGCTCGGCTTAATAAACTTGATTCAAATTCGATTCATATTCAAATATTAAACCGATGTCAATTTTATAATATAACTCTGACTTCTATCTCCAACACTCGCTCATTTTACTATTGAGTCATGCAAGTTCGGTCCAATGCTTTATTTATATAAAATGCGGCCACATGAACAATCGAGATAATTAACAAAGCAACGGGCGAAACTAAGGTAAGTCATAAAAATTATTAGGCATAGGCTCCGCTTCAACTTAACTATTCAATATTCAATTATAACGCACTGCATTGCCGCGTGGGGCTCACCAGTTTTGCTATGTTTTAAGAGCTAGCTTGTTTGGTTGGATGTTAAATTTATGTAAAAAAATAAAAGATATTGTATTTTATAGAGTCAATGAGAAAAAAAATATTTTAATATTGGAAGATATGATGTGAAATAAATTTATCAAAATTTATAATAAATTTTAAATATTATTAAAATATTAATTTATTCATTTTTAGGATGCAGCCAAATAAATCTTATATAATATGAAAAAAATTTATATAAATATAAAAAATTCTATAAATTAGAAATTGATTATGAAACTATACAAATGATCTTATGCAGCGCATTGAAATTGGGCGCCAAAACGGCTGAGCCGGTGCCGCTCCAGCGACGACTGATGATGTCATCATCTCGATCCAACGGTGCTGAATCGCCGGAGGCGTATCACAACGTGACGATGACGTCAGCTTAGTCGCCGCTCGCTAGTTCGCGTGGACTTTCCAACTCCAACTTGCAAAAAAAAAACGGTAAACAAAATTCTATAAAGGGACCAAATTTGATCGCACCCAGAAATCACCCACAGCGCTTCTTCGGACGACCCTGGGTGAAGTTTGGTGCACTTCTTTTTTTTTATTCTTTACTTTTTTCAAATTTTTTTAAAATGTGCAAATAAATCATCTTATTTTATCTAGACTTTTTTCAATTTTTTTAAAAATGTGCACATAAATCATCTTATTAATTTATTCAAAGGAACATAAATCTTTTTAATTATTTGTGAGCTACAATAAATTAATTTTTAATAAATATAACTACTTAAAGTATTGATAAACAACTAAATGACATATTATTAGAGTAAAAATGTAATTATGAAGGTTATGGATTCAAATTTTATGATTTAAATTTTAATTTTCCTTAAAATTAAGTAATTTTGAATTAGGCAAATCAAATTTCAGAAAGATTTAAATAAATTTATATGATTGGGCTTAGTTCTGGTTAACCTAAATTTAGTCTACCTTGATCTGTTGATAATTATATTCAATTATTTGTGAATAAAATTGTTTAAATTTATGCCATAAAATTTATTTATTTTTATCTATTATATATTAATGCATGTGAAAATATGAGTGAGAATAATATAAAAATAATTAAATTTTCATTTGAATGCATCAAATTCAAATATTTTAATGTTTAATATATAAATAATTGATCTATTATGTAAATTTCTCTTACAAATATTTTTATAAAAAGTTTAAATAAATTTACAATTATACCCCCTCTCTCTCTCACCCAAATATTATTCTCTTTACTTTTTATTTTCTTTTTTTAATGTGATTCGTGATTTCTTATCAAGCTTGAGGAGCAGGGGATGCCTTCTTCCCCTCTACTGATCTACCCTGAAGGGGGAGCTGGGTGGAATCCCCAATGGCTCCTGAGATGGGAGAAATATTTCTTCACTACTAAAACCATTGATGCTATCCTTGCCAGGAAGTAAGAGCTATCTTCTTGTTGCCTTTATCTTCTTTTTCTGATAGATTTTCAACAGTAGACTGGTTCTCATTCTTGATTTCAATGGCTTTTGCTCCTATTCAGCTCGCTGTTTGATTCTTTTGCCTCCCAGTTCTGTTTAATCTCAGAAGATAGTGGGATTTTTATTCGATGTTTTTCTTCATTCTTTATCCCGGAACAAAACGAGACCCGATTGCATTGAACAAAGGGGAAATTTCTCATCTTCAAGCATGGTTCTAGGGCTTCGATCGAAGAACAGGCGAGGAACGTCAATCCTTGTCGACTATATAGTCGAGCTCCGGGAAATCAAGCCATGGCCTCCTTCCCCTTCGCTCAAGTCGATTCATTCAGTAGTTCTTCAATGGGAGAACGGGGACAAGAGCTCCGGCTCGACAAACCCTAGCTCGCCTTCCCTTTCAGAAGGGAAGATAGAGTTCAACGAGTCGTTTAAGCTTCAAGTTTCTTTGATGAAGGAAGGTGGTGGTTTTCAGAAGAACATTCTTCAGATTCAGCTGTACGAGATGAGGAAGGAGAAGGCAGTCAAGGGGCAGCATTTGGGGATCGCGGCATTGAATCTGGCGGATTATGGCATTATCAAGGATTCCATGAAAGTGGGAGTTCCGATAAATCTCAAAAGAAGCTTTAGGAACTACACCCAACCGGTTCTCTATGTGAAGATCCAGGGGAATGAGAGAAACAGCCCTGGTTCTTCTTCGAGGGAGAGCTTGTCGAAGGATGTCTCATTGGATAAAGATGGGAAGGAGTCGGTGTCAGCATTGATGAGTGAAGAGTATGCCGAGGAGGAGGCCGAGATTGCGTCTTTCACTGATGAGGATGTCTCTTTGCATTCATCACTCACCATTCCACCTTCTGTTGTTCATACCAACTCGGATTTCCCTCGTCTAAGCAATCATGAAGATGGGGATCTGCATGAGGTATTGATTTAGATTTAGATTTAGATTTTGTGGAATGCATCTTTAGCTGAAATATAAGAATCACATGTAGCTCTCAATTCTTCAATATTACGAGCATGCCATAATTATTTTTTACACCATGAAACGGTCCCCGTAATGTTTTTGTTTGCAGTTTTTAATCTGAGAGCTGATCTCTTATTGAGTGAATTTCTACCATCTGTACCCTGTAAGTTTAGCCAATTATACACAAGCTCTCTAGTTCCTTGATACACATCTGTTTTGTGGGCCTTAAAAGAGCCAAGGGCTTGTATGTATTAGCTAAATAATTGAGAGATAAATTTGCAACTGGCTATTTCAAGCTTTTAAATGGCGCCACTATTAAATTCTTGAATGTTCATTAGCTCATCAGGCTGTATGATGGCGTTAAAAGAAGAGAGGGTTCACATGTAAAATCGAAGAATTGGGGTTAAATGTGTAGTTTGCCAAATATTTCAAGGGTGTGTATATGTAATTTTTTTAAAAGTGAAGCGTGTATATGTAATTGCCCTGAACATGTTGCAGTATATGTTATATTTGAGCCAAACTAAAATATGTTTTGTGTTTATACCTGTTGCCAGTTATTAACTTGCAAAATTCTATGTTTTGGGGGAACTTAGTTGATAGTTATGCTTTGGGATGGTATTTTTGAAGTTTGCTTTAAGCTGCTATCAGCAAAAGAATGCAAGCATGGTGATAAGTTATCGCGCAAAATTAGTAAGGGCAAATTGAATAATGACGATTTATGTAGCTTAAATGCCACGTACATTTGAAATTAATTAGATTTATTTGCATATCAGCCATCTAAGAATTGATATCATATGCACCTAAAACTTATAAATGCTGAGATTTCAACACAATGACTAAGTGTTAGCAACATGATAATCTAAAAAAAAAAATTTCATGACACAGGAATATTTCTTCAGGAATAATATCTAATAGGCAAATTTGTTGTGGAATGAAGGTAAATCTATATTTTCCTTGCCGATTAGCTTCCTAACTGCATGATTTCTTCATTAAAAGCACTAGACTTTTGTAATTTCTCGTTTTTGCAATATTTGTACCCCAATGCTGACATCGAATGTTAAGATAAACATGTTGATTGTACAACATGATTGTTTACAGAATGGATTGGAAACAGCAATGAAGGAGAGATTCGAGGAAGATCATGTGGGAAGCAGTTCACCTGCAAATCCTGCAGCAACAGAGGAGCTTGATCTGGTATCTGATGAAAAACAAGAACCTGTTCTTGTTGATGTTCTACTCGAAGAAATGAGCACTCAATCTTCACCAGTGGTCTTATCTCATGATCGTGAGAGCAAGGAGAACGGAGACTTTGGTTTTTGTGATTCTCCCAAATTAGATTCTTTTTCTGCTAATGACAAAGTTGTTGATCTTCATGAAGATAAAGTTCTGATAAGCACTGGCAGTTTGTCATCTAAAGAAGTATTTTCGAGAAAACTGCTAAAAGAAGATTCTGGGACTGACGAGATCGATGGAACTAATTCGTTAGTTTCAAATTTGCATTTGGAGAGGCAAAACAATGATTCAATGGATGATGTTGAATACCGCATCCTTGATGCGAATTTTCAGGAAGATAGAGGCGTGCAAAGTCATGTGAAGGCTAGCCAAAACTGCAATGATGAAAATGATGAAGAAAATGAAAACGAAAAGTTTGTGGAAAATGATATGTTCCCTGATCCAACCGCTCAGCATCATGATCATCTGAGCTCTAGCATCAGAATTCGTAGCCGTAGAGTTTATAGAGAAAGGCTAAATAGCTTGTCATATTCGGCTAAGTCATCTATCACTTTGCCTGGAGGCATTGATAATGAAGATGCCAATCAGTACATGGAGGATGTCAAGGAAATTGGAGTTATGGAAGATGTCAACAGTGGTGGATTTAGATCAAAGCAGAACACAAACAATGCTTCCAGGTTTCCAAAAAAATTATATTATGATAACAAAGTTGATGAGTTGGAGCGCAAAATCAAGATGCTTGAAGGGGAGTTGAGAGATGCTGCTGCTGTGGAGATGGGCTTATACGCCATGGTTGCTGAGCATGGGAGCTCCACGCACAAGGTCCACACCCCCGCTCGACGCCTTTGGAGATTATATTTTCATGCTTCTAAATTATTGTCAGGTGAGAGGAGGGCTAGTGCCGCGAAAAATGCTGTTTCCGGTCTCGTTCTTGTAGCAAAAGCGTGTGGAAATGATGTTCCAAGGCATGCAAATTTCTTTTTTTGTGCTATTTGTAATCACACTTCATATTCTTATCTCGTAATGTGAATATGTTGAAGTTTGGTTGCAACAGGCTAACTTTCTGGTTGTCAAATTCAATAGTACTCAGAGCAATGGTCAATCATGCTACTGGATCTTCAGAGATGCCTGAATCTTTTAGAGATTTTGCTGCTGAGAATGTTTATGTTACATCGAGGAAAGGAAAGAAGTCTCAATTGAAATGGGAATCTACTCATCATCAAAAGGATAGTTCTTCATTCAACATGGAGCTTCACCAATGGGAAGATCCACAAACATTTGCAGCTGCATTAGAAAAGGTTGAAACTTGGATATTCTCAAGAATCATTGAGTCTGTTTGGTGGCAGGTTCGTGTTTTTTTGTTGGGATCATTCTTTAAAGTTTAGTCAGTCATCATCGATCATGATAGTTTCGGGTCTTTTTCAGACTTTGACTCCACATATGCAGTCTTGGGAAGATGGTGAGGAATCGAAAGATCTCTCCCTGTGGAATAAAAAATTTGAAAGAGAAAGTAGTTTGGATTGCAATAAAGAGAAGAGCTATTCATGTGAAATTTGGAATAAAGCATTTCAAGATGTCTGTGAAAGGCTTTGTCCGGTTCGAGCTGAACGGCATGAATGTGGCTGCTTGCCAATTATAGCTAAACTGGTAAGTCCAGATCAAGATAGTGATAACATTGAATGAAGTTGGCGAAAAGCATTTATGGATTCTAATTCAAACATATGAATTGGTTGTTTTTCGATTATCCAAAATGTTAATCTCTGTGATTAACTACCAAACTTTCTCTCTTTTATACTCAAAATTTGGAGATTGAGTTTTATTATTTTCACCTCTAAATGCATGCTAAATTAATTGTGTAGTAAATACTTAATTTTTTAGGAAGCAACTTCGATTTTTCCTATTGGACGTTGGGTTAATGTTGTTGTAATGCTATAATATATTATTTGAAGAAGTGAGCTACTTTGATAATATGTTCAGTTATCATTATCAAAATTACAAAATTACTATTTTAAAATGACATCTTGATGTCACGTTAATATGTTAATAGAAAAAAGTGAGATATAGAGTAGTTAGTGAGGCTTGGAATAACAAAAATAAATTAATAGCATTATCATTGTTATAATAAAATATTATTGAATCGAATAAAAAATAAGTTATAGTAGATAATATAGACATCTAAATAATTCTGAGATAATCATTTTACGTCAAATATTTTTGTTTTACTTGTTAGGTCATGGAACAATGTGTGGCAAGGCTTGATGTGGCCATGTTTAATGCTATTTTACGCCAATCAGATGAAGAAATTCCTACTGATCCTGTGGCTGACCCAGTTAGCAATTGTGATGTTCTTCCTGTAACACCAGGAAAATTAAGCTTTGGAGCTGGAGCTCAAGTGAAAAATGCTGTAAGTTCAGTACCTTAGCTTGTTTTGTGAAATTACTTCAAGGTGCATAAGTTTAAGTTTAGGGTGATTTTTTATTTTGGTCATGTTCTGTAATTTGTAAATCACTTCACTTCATTATGCACAATTTTGATTTTCTTTTTCTGACGCTAGATTGGTAGCTGGTCCAGATTATTAACAGACCTATTTGGCATGGATGTGGATGAGTCTTCTCAGGGCAAGAATGATGACGATGATGAAAGAGTGGACACGGGAGCTTCACTTAAATCTTTTCATCTCCTGAATTCATTAAGTGATCTGCTTATGCTTCCAAAGGACATGCTTTTAGAGGATACAATCAGAAAGGAGGTTTGTGTGCACATCTCTTTGTATAATATGTTGAAAATTTATGTTTTAGATTTCGTATAATTGTTTGATGTCATTTTTTTTTTGTTTACTTCTGAAAGATGTGCTCCACATTCAGTTCATCAGTGATTGAAAGAATCCTTGTCAAGTTCCTCCCCGACGAATTTTGTTCAGAACCCGTACCAGCTTCGGTGTTCAAATCGTTGGAATCGGAGGTTAAAGTTTCTTTTCATCTTCTACTTGCTATCATAAAAGTTTACTTATTACTTATTAGTAATGGGTTCTTTTTGAGATCTAGATACAAACGTTTTATAAAGTCTTATTCTTGCATACGAGTAACCTTTGTTAATCCAAATTAGCTTGTTTTGAATCAAAGTGAGGGATTTTCATGTTGTTCGCATTTTTGAATTGCTTCATTGGGGCCTTTTCCCGCCATATCATATACCTTAATTTTTTTGATTTATTTCAAGTCCCCGTCTTGTTTTAGGGTAAGAGAAAATATTTTATTTTATAGTTTTGATGAAAAATAAATTTATTTTAATATTAGGAGATATGTAAGATGTGAAATAAAACTGATTTTTATGTTAGAAATTTGCATTGAATGTAAAATAAAGTTATTAAAAATTATGATAAATTTAAAATATTAATAAAGTAATATTTTATTTCAAAATATGCATGAACCAAATAAGATCAAATAACTCTTATATTTCTTCATTTTCACTTTTCGAGTTTTTGATGGCCTCGAAATTGAATGCATTCTTTCATTTCTACAACATATTATCTGAAAAGTTCCTGAATACTCTTAGGACCCTATGGAGATCAATGACAAGGGAACAGTAAGAACTGTCCCATGCAGTGCTTACCCAATCACCTATTCCCCACCTTCAGTTTCTGCAATCGAGAGTATCATCCGTGGCTTTCGAAGCAAACCCGATCTGAATCGCGTCGGATCTTTGTCCGTGTTTCGGAAGAGTCATACAAGTGACGATGAGCTCGATGAACTCGATTCACCTCTATCTGCTATCATCCTTGACAGATCATCTTCTCCAGCTGAGATGGCTGCAGAGAAAATGAGCATATGGCCATCATTCAGACACCAACTACTCAGAGATGTATGGAGATTTGATGATTAATGGTTTTTTTTTTTTTTTTTTTTTTTGCTTCATTTGTTATTTCTTCATCATTCTAGTAATTTCTTTGATGTATAGTAAACTTTATGCTTGCCTAATTGAATAATGGATTTGTGTATTTTATTTATGTTTTGCATTTTTTCACAAAATTTAATCACTATATAGTATAAATTTTGTTAAGAGAGTGCACTATAATATATCAAAATTTTTGTGATATATATATGTGTATTTTTTTTGAGATAACATATAAAATCTAGAATTTAGAAGGGGTTATCTAGAGAAAATAATTATTTGATTTGATAATATTTTTATATAATTTTTAAAAAGTTATAAAATTTGATCAAAAAATATTATTTAAATAACATAATATAACATCAAGATAATATCGAATCAAATTTCTTTTTTTTATATAAAAGTGTTTATTATTCATATTATTTAAAAAAATCCTTTTTATTTTTATAGAACTATTGTATACTTTTATAAAAAGTAAAAAAATTATTTGAAAGTATAATTTAATTTATTTCAAATTTTTTAATAAAACTGAATTGTAATAGTATTTAGTAATTAATTTCATGGATTCCATAAAATTTAGTTTTGCTTGTCACATGGCTCAACAAGATGTTTAAATTTAAAATGAACAGAAAATGTAAAGAGTAATTTTTGAAGATATTTCATATATTTATTTTAGAGTAGATAAAATAAACAGCCATAATTTTTTTTTAAAAAAAATTTGTTATGCTAAATGTGCAGTTTAAATAATGCATAATATTATTCATGCTTCATTCCTCCATCTTTTTTCTTAATTATTCTGCCATATTCAATATTAATTGGCAACTTTAAATCTAAATAAAGCTATAAAATTACGACGGTGTGATCAGCTAATCAAATTATCTAATCAATTTAATCATATAGTTCATTCGACTGTTTGGTGTGGTCAGACAGACAGCATTCAACCCAATAACTCTCTCGTGAATGACACGGATTGGTGAACATAATCTAGTAAATAATTTTTTCTACAAAGAATTTCTCTATATTAAATATATGATCTTTTATATATATATATATAAATTTTTTTTTATTATTTTCCTCACATCGTTTTGCTGATCGCAGCTGGCTCTCCGGTCGGCGCTGGAGTTTTCATCTAAGGGGCCGTTTAGTTAACCCAGGTAACCCACCAAACAGCGATTGGCTTCTAAGGGGCCGTTTAGTTAACCCAGGTAACCCACCAAACAGCGATTGGCTTCCTAATTCTGACCCGGGGTAGCTTATCCCCGCTCCGCCTTGCTACCCCGCTTACCCCAGGGGTAAGCTACCCCATCTCAGTCGCTGGGGTAAGCACGTCGCGCATCTGCGTTTGGGTCTGCTTCCTCTTTCTTTTCTGGGATTTCGGCAACCTGCGTTGATTGAGTTTCTCCTCAGGTGAAGCGGCTGGCGGGGGTTCCGACCAAGAGAGGAGGCGAAGGGAGAAAAGGAGAAGTCGGTTTTGCAGATCAAGGAAGATCGGAGAGGGGGAGATGCGATTGGTGGCGATGGAATGAAGCGGAGAAAGAAAAATGGGAGGAGAGAGAATTATTAAGGCAGATATCGGAGAGAGAGAATTATTAATGATGAAATTATAATTTTAAATATTTTTAATAATAATAAATTATATGATTATAATTATATCAAAAAATTATAAAAAAATTAAGATATTGCATATTTTGTAATAATTTTATTAAATTTTTTTCATAAATATATTTATTCTTTCTATTTTTATTTTTTATTTTTATTTACTATTTTAAGTTAAATTATTAATTTATCAAACAGAATACAAAATCATCCCAAATTAATTCTGATTACCATTTAAATAAAAAAATTACATTAAATAATTTATTTTAATTAAAATAAATTATTAATGGATTAAGCTAACCCAGATTAACTTATTCTGCCCAATTCAAACGGCCTCTAAGATGGAGAGAGAGACCCCCTTCGGTTCTCGCCACGTGTAGAGTCGTCAGCGATACGTGTTACTTTCCCTCTCTCTTCGTCCTCTGTCTCCGCTCTATTCCACCGCGGAGCTATGGCCTGAAAACGGTGAGCGAGAGCTCAGTCCTGCGCTCTCACCGGCTACGAGTTCCCGATGGATCGCGCTGACGTCGAAAGAGAAGAGGAGGAAGACGGGAAGGAGAAGTCCGACTGGGTCGCCACCGGCGGGGCCATTGTCCGCAGTGGACTGTGGCTCGGCAAGAAAGTCGCGATAGCCGGAGCGGCGATCACTTCGGCTCCCGTCGTCATCCCTCCCTTGCTCGTCTTGTCAGCATTAGGACTCGCCTTATCTTTGCCCTTCGGCATCTTCTATGCAGGATACGCCAGCGTTAACACGATCATGGGAGCCCTTCTCCCCCTTCCCTCTTCAGCGAAGGACTTCAACGGCGACAACAACAGAGAGGCGCTGGATGCGATTCAAGGAGAGGAAATCTCTGATGGTGCGGATCGAGAGGAGGAAATAGGGGAGAAGAGAGAGATCCGGGACAGCGAAAGAGTGCTCGTGGTGCCCGGCAACGAGAAAATTGAAATCGAATTATTGGAATCGGAGATTAGGGTTGAGAAAGAGGAAGAGATGATGAAAGCTATGGAGCAGAGTCGCTATGGAGCAGAGGCGCAGGAGAAGAAGAAGAAGAAGGAGAACGAGCCGCCTAGTTTGTCCTCAGAGCGTTTATACATGGTTGAGTTGAGGGGAAAAGGAAAGATAAATGGGGAAATTCAAGGGGCTGAACCCAGTGAAGGAATGGGAGAGAAGAAGGAAGAGGTTAAAGAAGAGGGAATGGGATTGAGGCTGACGAACGGGGATGCCGGCAAGGCCAAAAGAGCTGGCTCCATGAAGACAAGACAAGTAGCTGATGTCGTTTGTTCTCTTCAATCTGATGTTGATAAGGTTAGTAATTTGAAGAACCTGTTAAATGTTTTTTTGATACTAGAGCATACTACAACAACAACAACAACAATAACAACAACAACGAAGCCTCAATCCTACTAGGTGAATCTTTTATTTTCATTGCGCTCTATTAATTGGCAAATCTCATTCGCTCTATCATACTACTATGCATACAACAACAACAACAACAACAACAACAACCAAGCCTTTATCCCACTAGGTGGGGTCGGCTACATGAATCCTTTGTTTCCATTGCGCTCTATCAGTTACCAAATTCTTATCTAAGTTTAAGTAACTAAGATCACTCCTTATAGTTTCTTGCCATGTTTTCTTTGGTCTCCCTCTTCCTCTTTGTACATGGGCAAAATCCAATAACTCAATTTTTCTAACTGGAGCTTCAATTGGCCTACGATTTAGATGTCCAAACCATCGAAGCCGACTTTCTCTAAGTTTATCCTCAATTGGTGCAACACCAACTTTCTTTCGGATATACTATGCATAACAAAAGGAAAATTGACAAATGAACTAGGCCCAAAATAAATCTAGAGAAATTACGACAGTGGAAGTTACAAAATGCTAGGCTTATGTGACTCAAATAAGTCTTCAAAGGGATCCCCAATTGAATTTTACTATGTAAAAAAGTTTAGCAGAAAAGGACCCTTGTAAAAACCTCTGTGTGTCTTTTCTAGTTGATTTTCTATGATGCACCTCAAAGCTATCAAATAGAGGCCATTGTAGATTGATGATGGATATTATTAAACCACCTTTAATGCCCTTCCTAATTTAATCCCTATGTATGTCATGCTCATCCTCTCTTTGCTTTAATCACACTAGTGGGGTTGATTGCATGAATCATTTTTTTTCATTTTACTCTATCAAATAATAACTCATTATTTAACTTCAAATATGAGATTATTCTATTGTTTTTATCATATTTTTTGTCTTTCTTTCTTTTCATTTTTACATAAATAAGATTCAATAGTTAAATTTTTTTTTAACTGAAATTTCTATCAGTTTGTGATTTATATGTCCAAATAATCAAAGTCGTCACTTTCTAAGTTATCCTTAATTAAAGGTATTTCAATCTTCTCATGTATATACTCATTCCTCATATTATCTTATTGTGTATATTGATTTATTTACCTTAGCATTATCATCTTTGTAATATTTATTTTACTTATATATTTTTCTGTTTTGTAGATTAGCATTTCAACACCATCTAATTCAACATCATCTAATATACTCATTCCTCATATTATCTTATTTGGGTTCTTTCTTAATAACTTATATTCATGATGACCATACTAATTATTGTAATCTATTGTTTTGTGATCTTCATTCATATAATTGTGATTAAAAATTTGCCAACTGATCATCTTTGTGTTTCACTCTGAGCATTTAATCATCGGATTTCCACATGTTTTTCCGTTTAAATCGAAATATTGGCTAACAGTATCCAAGAAAACAGGGAATTCAAAGTGAAGAGCAATTATGGGATCAAATTTCATCTTTGAGGACGATTGTGGGATATAAAGCAATACTGAAATCTTCCCTTGTGGAGGAACTGAGGGAACTCTATCTGTTCACTGGAGTGCAGCCCTCTCCCTCCCTTAATAAGGATTCTGCTGATCTTGGAGAACTTAGCTACAGCTTTAAGTTCTTGAAATCTGTTGTTGGAGTCGAGTGAATCGTTTCCCTTATTTTCCCGTCTTTTCATAGAGAAGGTTTTTTCTTTGTAGTAGTTTGTGGTTCCAAATTAAACGACTTAAATTTGAATCGTCTCTTCTTCTCAATGTTGTAAATACTGAAGCAATGCTCATTATATATGAGTTGGTTCTTGGCTTTATATAGTTCATATGATGCCTGATTTCGAGCAACAGAGTTTAACTCGTGATTAAAATTTTCGTGTTGAAGCTGGTTCAGAATCGAAGGCGAGATTTTTGAACTGCCTCAGGTTTAACTCGGATTAGGGCTGACTCTGCTGGGGAAAAAATAGAAAAATTTGGGAAAACACAGGTTTAATGTAGGGAAAGGGATTTGGTTATGGGAGTCATGATTCTAGTGAGTCACGATTTAATTTCAACAGCGATTTAGATTTAACTCGAAATCAAAAATTTTAAATTTGAATTTAGCATTGCTCACTCGAGGTCGAGCTCTGTTAAGTCGCAGCCGCTCTAAATCCTATTGATAGCAATGATAGGTCACAGGTCTTCATAATATTTTTATAATTATATTTTAGTTCATCTTTTTTTTTTAAATTTTTACATAAAGTTAAATATTTTTTTGAGATTTTTATTTAAATTACTATACTTTAAAATAAAAATTTAAAAGTAAAGCAAACTAAAAATCTAATAAGTTCTTACAATTTTAATTTAGAATCTAAGCAAAAATATTTAAAAAAATTAAAATATAATTATGAATAAATTATAGAGATTTATCTGTTTTTTTTGCTCGTTCACTGGTTAGAAGAATGATCAATTTTTTTCAATCTTAGTTCAGTTTATAAGTTAATTATTATAATAATTGATGATTAAATATAATAGTGTTCTTGTGGGCATTAAAGAGATTACTAAAATATTAGGGTGCAACAAAAAAGATCAAAAACTAACGACGCTTTAATTATCACAGTAAGTTCGCATAAAAATAGAAATCACTTTTTGAAATAGAAGAAAAAAATCTTTTGTAGCAGTTACGTAAGACATGCGAAGAATCTGTTAGAATTCTTGATCCTACTAATTTTTTTAAAAACTTAAATTGATAGAAAAGACATAATTAATTCACTTATTATACTGCATATTTTGTGCTTATGAGTCGAATTTAATTTTTTATTCAATAGTAGTATGCTCACTCAGAATTATGTCAGACATAATGTTGATATTATGCCAGTAACAACTACGCTTAGGTCATTCATTTACTGATTTTCAAAACATTTATCCCCCACAGCGCACTGCAAGTATGTGAATCAGATACTTGCTCTAATACCAGTTAAGATCTGACACTACCAATTCTCACAAAAGCTTAAGCTGATAGAAATACTAGAATTAAGTATTTTGATTTAAGATGTGAAATAAAATTGGTATTTTTATTAAAAATTATTAAGTACGTGAAATAAAATAATATTTTTTATATTAAAATTTGAGTAGAATAATTTAAAAAATTTATTATTATTATTATTTAAACTAGTAATATTTTGATTCTGATTTTTGATCTTTGTGCCAAACAGTACCTAAAAGTGATTACTAAAATTAATGTGCCATGTATATGATCATAAACCCTTTTACTTGTAATGATTTTCCACGTCAGCATTCTCATTGAAAATAACTCTATTAGTTGGCTCACTTAGATCGAGTTAATATCGATTCAATTCAAAATTTAATTCAACTTCTGATCAATCTTCGAGCCAAATTTATAGCTTTACACTTTCCATCATTATCGACGGATTGAAACATCACATTTGACATGAGCATTTGGCAATTTTTGAACCGGTTTGAACTTAAAAACTTGAAAGCACAACCAACAACCTTGAGATCTTTACGCAGTTAAACCGTTCTAAACTGCTCGAAATTCAAGCCAGAAAAACTGACTAAAAAGTTTAGCTATCTTTAAAGATTTAAGCGGTTTAAAATTTTCTAAGTTATTTCCAAACGCAGCCTAGAGCAACAGAAGGTTCTCTTTTTCTAATCACTCGCAACCGCCTAATAGAATGTACATGGCGATTAATTAATTCACACGAATAGGTTAGATTTGACACTTTGACTCGAACCGTTCTTGGGCTTAACTTTGCCCAAACCGAATAGGCATAATTTCAAAATCAAGCATGTATGACATAGTTCATCACTTGAGGGTGTTATATCATATTATCTAGATTTTTTGACATTTATATATTAAATTTGAGTGACAATTCTATAACTTAAAGTTGCCTTCACATATCATCAAACAAAACAATTATTTTTTTAGATAATACGACATAACATTAGGATATATCGAACCAAAAGTAATATTAGTTGAAATGAAGTAAGAAAAAAAAAATGATAAACATTTTCCTAATAGTTTTATGCAGAGTTCAGAGTCTTAATAGATGTAATCTTATGAATCAGTATTTCCTGAAATCTTACTACACAATTATGACTAACAAAAGCGATCATGGTGGTGGTGATAATTACAATAATAACAGCATCCAACTCATATGGGCTTTTAATCAAGAAAGCTACAAATCCACTAATCACTTGAGTTATACTAATAAAATTACTAAACACGTTAACAAGAAGACCTTTTTCTTATTGAAGGGGTTAATATTTAGCCTTTTTAGATTTAGTTACTTTTTTGATTTCTCTCTTTTATTTCCATCATTTATAATTTTGACAAGTTTCTTCTTCCTGTGGGAAAATTTTTACATTCCGTAGATTTCGACAAAAAAGAATAAAGAATACAGTCTTATAGAACTCTTCTCTCCCTCTCCTTGTTCTTTTTATTCTATTTCACCTGCCTGTTTTTGTTCCTCATTCTAAGAAAATATGATGAAAAGTTGACAACAATGTAATGCAGTAAACAATATAATTTGGATCCATATCAATGGGATGAATGCAATAATTACTTGGTAAAATGGGATTTAATGTTACAGATTAACATCTATTTCAGAAAGGCAAAACTTTTCTTCCAAACACATGAAACAATGTAATAACCTGCTCCTAATGAGAGTAAATAGACAAGAAAAGTGGAAAGGATTAACGATGAATGGAGCAAAAAGAAAACGAAAATATTTTTCGTGCATGTTTATTATGATGCCGGCCAGTCCTTCCGTATCTCGAAGTAGTAATTGATATCTAAATAGCATTTCCCATCATCATCCACAAACTGAAAGATAACAAGTGAATAAGATTTGGGATTCAGAGATAAAAGCAATAAAAAAATTAAAAAATCTTTGCAGTTATTTCCGATGTCAATCTGCTAGAAGACTGCTCCTTACCTTAGTTTTAGCAGAATAAGATCCTCTTGCAAAAATGCCAGAGGGAGTGGTCTCCTCTTCCAGTTCATATGTGTAAGGTTCTCTTTGAGGGCTGAAAGTCCCAAGCATTTTTTTCGTTTTTTCAACTGCAAAAGTTTAAGACTACAAGGTGTGAATTTCATTCCACAATTTTGTTCATAAATAACAATGAACTGATCAAACTAAGCCCATAAGTATCATCGGTGAAGAGTTTATACTGAACCTCTCACTCCAGTCTTCCACACAGTGTTTGTGTATCGAAGTCCCAAGACAATATTGTTCGACACTGTGAATGAGAACTTGAGGCGGTAGCGACTCCCATCTTTGAGGGCAAACACAAAGCCCTTTGAATTAGAAACGAATGGGATTGGTAGAACAAGGTCAAGTCTATCGGGACTGGAGATTGTAAGGCTCAGTATTTTCACTTCTGGGTCTGGGTTCTCTGCAGGAATGCAGGAAAACTGCAAGTTCAGGCATTATTCTTTAAGAGTAACAAACAACATAACATTCTAGTGAAATTTATAAATATGATTAATCAATATCGACCTATGAATAAGATGTACTGAATATATAATGTCAAAATTTTCATGAAGATATTGAAACTTAGAATGTGATGTTGGTTTTTAGTAGCAAAAAGAAAATATTAAACCAAGGTTTGGTCTATCAAGATTTGAGATTGTAAGGCTTAGTATTTTCACTTTCAGGGTATGGGTTCTCTGCAGAAATTCAGGTTTAAAGAAAGTTCAGATATTGTTCCTCAAAATTCAAAATACACCAATTTTCTAAATATGATTTGGCAACACAGAACTATGTATATGATATATTGAAACAATAAACAACAAATTTTGACAAGGTCATCAAAACATGGAATGGAAATTCATGGTTTTAAGGTGAAAATTTAAGAAGTCATGCATGCTGTGCACTTAAAAGAACACCGAATGAAAACTATATCTTTGTTTAAATGACATACAATCAATGGAAGCAGCTCTACGTTGAATTAGCAAATCATCTACAAATTAGTGAAAAACCTAAAGAAGCATGCATTGTATATCATCAATATGAGAAAAAAATCCACAAATTGGGGAAAAAAAACTCAAATAGCAGACGTTTCATCAAGAAGATAAAACATCTGGTGCTGATATTGCAGGCATTGCCCCTTTTTTAACACAGAGCATAGTGAAAGTAAAGGAAATTGGTGGCTTCTATCAGTGGAACATAAACATATAATTTGCACGCCAATCGAATGAAATAGAGTGATTAGAAAATGCACTGAAAATCATCAGCCAATGGCTAAAATCAGAATAAAGGTAGAAGAACGATTATCCTCAAAGGAAGAAACAAGAACCACCGATGGATCATCCTCATCAAAAAGGATTGCAAACAAATGGGGTTTGTTAACCCTAAGAAAATTAGTATAGAAAACTAGAGCTTTTCAAGATATCCGTCACCTCCAACTTCAGAGAGATCAACGCCCGCTAGAAGCTGCTCCTTCCATTTCCGCAAGCTCTCATCATCCTACCAAAAATTTAGCACAGGAAGATCGTATCAGAACTAGGATCCCGGGAGCAATGAATATACCGGAAAAATTACAAGAACCTTGTCCTTCTCAAGCTGGTCCTTGAGGGCGAGCTGCGGGCCGAGAAGCCCCGGGGTCTTATCGTCGTCATCGTCGTCGTCGTCGTCGTCAACGTCTTCTCCTCCGTCCGTGGAGCAGAGAGAGGCGCTGCTGAATTTTCGGGTGATCTTCTCCTCCGCCTCGGAGTCCGTGGCGCTCTCGGCCCATTTATCGTTGCCGCGATCTGCCTTCTCCTTCGAGCTCGACGACGTCCCCGTCGCTGAAGACATTTCCCCTTACTTTCTTCTTTCCCCTGTTTCGAAGAGAGACAGAGAGGGAGGGAGAGAGACAAAGCTGCGGTTTTTAGGAGAAGATGAGGCCAAGAGATGCTACAAAAAAATTAGAGGCCGAATCTCTCGGGGAGGGAGGGAAAAGGTCTTGAAGATACGCAGACCAATAATTATGCTGCTTATTTATTTATAATTAATTAATTAATTAATTATTTACTTATTTAGCATTTAATTAATTATTTATTTAATTTAAAATTTCTAGTTTTGACGGTAGGATCAAAATTAGGAATAAAATAGTACTAACTTATTAATAATAATAATAATTATAATAATAAATAAATAAATAGTTTTTTAAATTATTTTACGCATATTCTAATATAAAAAAGATTATTTTATCATACACATTCAATAAATTTTAATAAAATTATCAACTTTATTTCACATTTTAAGTCAAAATAGTCGATTCTAATATTTTAGTTTAGAATATGAAATAAAATAAATATTTTTATTAAAAATTATTGAATATGTAAAGTAAAAAAATATTTTTTATATTAAAATATATGTAAAATAGTTAAAAAAATTATTTATTATTATTGTTATTATTTCTAAACTAGTACTATTTTGGTACTCGTGCCAAACAAGGCCGGCGTCATTTCCACCCTCAAATTGGAAGTATTAGTTTGAATTATTTTGATAAATTAAGTAATTTTAATTTCTATAATTTTAACATAATATATGTCATAGTTTTTTATTTTTACTCAAAAATTTAAGTTTCGATTTGAAATAAAATTGACAAATTTTAGATCGAAATTGATATGTTTTAGCGAAACTAATCAATTTTGATAGAACTTAAAATCATGATACTACGTTACCGAAAATTCAATAATAATGCCTAATATTTTCAAGAAATTATTATGTCTCAACAAAAGAACACGTCTTAAATTCAAAGTTTATTTACTTAAATGTATGTGCATGTGGCCCCACATGTTGAGCGGAAGAATAGTGCCACCTTTTCGTTAAATAACAGACCATTTTTCTTAGCAAAAATTATGTAAACGTGTTATCTTCTTTGATACGTAAAAGCATATTGTACAAAAATGGAATGCTACATAAAGAAACGAAGAGGAAACGAGATTATTCTACTTTCATTCATGCGTTGGGCCATCGCGTGCACTCATCATCGCATAATTGTGTTTCAAATTTCTGATGTAGACCTCCTTCCAAATCCAATAATTTCTCAATTTTTTAAAAGTTACAACTATAACAGCAAATCAAGCTTTTATTCCACTAGGTGTGGTCGGCTACATAAATTATTTGTTTTCATTATACTTTATCAAATAACAAATCTTTATTTAACTTAAAATTATTGTAATATTTTTTTTTAATTTTTTTCTTTGTAATATTTATTTTGAGATTTGTTAAAAAGATTTGTAACCTACTAACCTTAGGATCCATAATGAGATAATTTTTTTAAATATTATGACTAATTTACAATGTATTTATAATCTCGAAGACCCAGATGCAATTTATCCATAATTTTGTGTGACAGCTTTTTTTTTTATTGTGGGAGATAAATTGACAAAGAATTATAATGTTGTAAATTTGAACGTGAGATCCCTGATTTTAAACAAATTTCTTTCTCATTAGATTATGAGAAGCTCTACAGTAGGAAAAAAATTATAGTACATGAGAATTTAGTAATGAATTAGGGATGAAAAAATTATTAAGTTTGGCAGGTTCAAATTTTCAGGTGTGGATCACAAGACGCCTCTGTTTGATTCATATTAGGCCCGTCAATGGATCAGATCATGACCCGATCTAATCCGAGTTTCGATCCGATTAAATCCCCAGATGAATTTTTTTGACCCATCAATCCGCCCCGTTTACTAACCCGATTCATCTACAATTAAATGGATCGGATATGGATTATCATTGACCTGACTCGTTTAAAATCTGATCCGTTTATGTAATCTAATTTGTACTTCATACAGGGATATATATTGACTAATAATCTTCTTATTGGAAGGCTCAAGTAAAGAGCGTCACTATAATTAATTAATAAAAAATTCTTACATATTATATTAGTAGATTATAGTTTATAGTGCTTAATATTACAAATACTGATTTTTATATTAAAATATTTAATTAATTCATAAAAATATAATATTCTTCTCTTATTTATTTTCAATAAATTTAATATTATTTTAAATTTAATTATTAAAATTACTTAAAAATAAATACTTTTAATATAAATGGATTAAATCCGAAAATTCGAGTTCCGAACCGATTCGATTTCCGACCCGAGAGGATATGGATCGACCATGACCCGATCCGATGTATAACCCGATTCGACATATATGAATTTGGATCCGGGTCGGAGTCAACCCGATTCGAATCCGATCCGTTGACGGGCCTAAATTTCATATCCAGATGCTATTAAAAAAAGCAGCATATATAATTTTTAATATATTAATTAATTTTATTTAATATTTTCATAATTAATTATTTTTTTATTATATATTTTAAAAAAAGTTTTATAAAAAATTTAAAAGGGATAATTATATTCAGGTCTCTGATTTTAACACTTAATAACACAAAGTTACACATTTTTAAAATTATAACATCAAGGTTCTTGAGTTTAATAAATATCAAATAGGTCTTTTTTATTTTTTTATTATTAAAATTTTTTAAAATTACTATTTTACACCCGCCCCTTTCTCTCTCCTCCCAATCCTCACGCACGCGGCTGCGCGCCATGCGCGACCCACCAGATGAGAGAGGTCGCCTCTCTCTCCTCTCGATATCTGCGCGCAAGCGCGGTTGTGCAGCGTGCGCACTGCTGGTGGGTTGTGCACGCCGAGCAGGCGCGCACGCCGCCGCGGTTATCGGGAGGAGAGAGAGGCCACCTCTATCTCTCTCCTCCCGATCTCTCCGCACGCCTGCCTGGCCGGCGTGCGTGAGGATCGGTAGGAGAGAGAGAGGGGGAGGGGTAAAATAGTAATTTAAAAAATTTTAATAATAAAAAAATATAAAAGACCGATTTGATAATTTATTAAAAAATAAAGACTTTGATGTTATAATTTTAAAAATATAAATTTGTGTGTTATTAAATGTTAAACTCAAAGACCTGAGTGTAATTATCCCTTAAAAACATGATCATGCGAAACGATATAGTGAACGCTGGGAAGGCCCACTCATCCCGAACAGTCCGTTCGGGCCTGCGCGGACGGCCCAGACACGATCTGGATTTCTCCGAACCCAATAATTTTTCTCAGGGGAGAGAGAGAGAGAGAGAGAGAGAGAGAGAGTTGATCGAAAGAATTCATCGGGCATCGGACGAGGGGGACGCTTCAAGCTCAATTTCCTCCTCGCCCATCGCGATCTCATCTTCTGCGCTGTTTCTTGTCCGCCGCTGATCCGATGGGCAAAGATGAGGCTGCCACCGTTCCGACGGACGACTCCTCTATGGACGCAGTCCAGAGGCGGCTCATGTTCGAGGATGAGTAAGTTAGCGGCTGTTTCTTCGTTTTTTTTATGGTGTGGCTTCTTTCATTTCTGTCACGGATGAATCCTTTTGGGAATGTTAGGGCGTTGCTTGTGAGGTTGATTGAGGTCGATTTGTTGTTTCGTTGTCCCGCCTGGCTTCTTTCGTTTCTGGTTAAGATCGGCAATGACTGATATTCTCATCCTGTCTCCACGGATTCTGCTGCATAACGTTCTTGATTCCGATTGCTCCGTTATCCCAAAAATTTGTCAGGCTGGGTCGGAGGGCTAAGATCTCATTAAGATAAAACCTTCTCGGAGAGCAAAATTCGTCGCTCATGGGCAACTGGAAGTGTTAGACAGAAATTATATAAGGTAGGGGAAAAATCGCGTAGGGAGGAGGTTTAGTTCACTGTATCATCAAGTACAGAGTGGAGGTAGGGGTCCAAATGTTACAAACCTCTCAGAAGACGAAAAAGAAGTCTGAAAGGAGCTGAGGAGAAGCATGTGAGTCAAGAAGAAGTAACCAAGGGAAAAACCATTGTTGTAGCAGTGGGGAAGCCAAACTTGTTCATTCATTTTGCCGGAAAACCTGTTGTGTGCCGTGGTGCCAGCCTTGTCTATGAACGGGAGCCACTCGTTAGGTATTTCGCATGCTCCATTGGCGATTCTGTAACATTGTGATCCCAATGTAGAAGCATTATTCGTTTTGACTTTAAAAAAACTGCGTGACTTGAGCACTTCCCTGGAGGTCACCCATCCCAGTGTTACTCCAGCTCAAGTACGCTTAACTACAAAGTTTTTCATTATTAGCCTCACGGTTTTGCCCCAAAAGGCATTTCTGTCATTTGAGATCACATTATTTATTTATACAGCCCAGGATCTCCCTTCTCTTCCGATGTGAGACGATTCATTCTTGTACTTCTCTCACCATTATTTTTCGGTCTAGAAGCCTGCTAGGAGCCGCACTTTGCTTCAGTGATTCATTTCTCTTAGGACATCGTCTGGCGATTACTCCCCACTCTCTTCAACCACGAGCGTCACAGTTTCCCTAGGATTAGTGTCCACAGGTAGTCTACATCTATCGAGACAAGCATGTGAAGATAGTCATTGGATTTTAGTTGGAATCTTGACTGATGTGGAAAGCAGGTAATAGATGTGCTTACAATAGGTGTCCGACCTGAAGAGGTTAGCCAGTTGGAGAATAGCATCTCGGCTAACTATATTTGTCCAAAAGATCTAAATGAGGGAGACCGTTGGGGTACTGAGACTATCTGGCTAATTTCCAGCTCGACCAAGTGAAGTTGCTCAAATGGGGAACACCTTGCGATCAATGGTGCTATTTGGTTTGGATGAAATGTGTGGGAAGATCTCCGTTCAGGCCTGACATGTCAGGATGCATCTAGTCGAGCGGGACATGTTGGGGCATTTTTTATTAGAGCAAAATGCATCAGCAATGGGGCGATGATTATTGCTCAAGGGATGACATTTCGAGAGGTGATTCTTTGTTGAGCATATGTTGGCCTAGATGCATATATCTATTTTGGGGAATTTATATGTCCAATGTGGGATTATGTTCGTCCACTGATGGTGAATTGACCTTGAGTACATCCTTTGAATACACCCTTCCTAGGAGACTGGGCGACACTTAGATTGCTAGAATTGGTAGTGCCAATTCTAGTGTCATCATACTCCTTGTTTTTAGATGCTTGAAAGGATTTAGCAATTCCGTTTGGACCGTTTCTTTTACCTTATAAGAAATTAAGTGGAGAATGGGGTTTCGACAACCACCTACTGACCCACCTACTTGCCCACATACAAAACCCAAATTTCCAACCCTTAACATTGTGTAGAGTATATGTATGGATCTCAACATTTAGAGTCAATTTGGAGGATGATTGTAGTTTAGATAATCTCACCTAATTGCTAGAGTTTTACTTTACTGTTAGAATAAATTTTGATTGCCAGATTTGCTGCTAATAGGATAAGCTGTTCCAAGTTGTTTGAGGTGAGGGAGCTGATTGCATAAATTACTGATCTAAGAAACTGTAAATGTTTCAAAGGTTTCAGCTTTATGCTTACCCGATTCCATGTTCTTTGTTTGTCATTTAAACAGCCCTTTATGTAATTTTATGATCGATCTTTTTGGTTTTGATTGAGCAACTCCATTTTGTCATTCCAATTTACCAAATTCCAAGTTTTTGTGTTGAATTTGAGTTTGGCTCCAACATTGCAGTTAGGTTAGACAAACGTTGGATGTCGTCTAGTGTATCTGATCAGACAGTACATAGTAAGTAGGCATGGTTAAATTTCTTGAAATTTCTTTTATGAAAGCCATACCTATAACTTGAATTGCTTGATCCATAACTTTAAAGTAGATTAACTCAAGAGAACTCGAATGTTTCTTTGTAATAACCCAACTACATATGTATTCATTTTCAAAAACTACATATGTATTCATCATGGACTAGTATGATTTCAATTTTTATTTGTATGGTATGCACACCCATACTTTAAAATGTTTAAGTAGGGATTTTTTAAATATCTGACATGTATTTACTGTTGTATTACTTGTAATTTATGTTCTTCATCTTTCATGTCCTCCATTCCTTTTGTTGTTCTTTGCCCATTCTCTCCCATTCACTCAGTTTGAATAGTTTTTATTGATAATTCTCAGTTCAAATAGTTACCTTTAATGTTTTTGTACGAGGATGATATGCCATCATGTAGTATCTCAATCCTCACCCGTTGTCCATTGCCTCCATGTGGAGGGAGCTGACCTCAAAAGAAGTCAGCATATTGACCATGTTGGAGGATATGGGCAAAAATCGTGGAGAAATCAATGATGTGTGCTTGTTGGGCATTGACTCATGGATATCGGATCAAGCATGTTGAGGTCAATGCAAAAGACTCGAGCATTGGCTGAGAAAGTTGATGTACTGACAAATATGTTGATCCAGACATCCATTTCAAGCCTTAAATAGGGAAAGGAGGGCATCAAGGTTCTACCGCTTTTGATGAGGGCATCGAGGTACTCTACTTCCTTAAAAGTTGGCCATCCCTTTTTCCAATTATATGCCAACTACTAACCATGGTTAGAACTACTCACAAGAGGACCCTTACTGTTCAGTTTGGGTGTTGAAGATTAGATCAAATTCACACAAAAGTTTGTCCCATACCTCATCCTCTGACGTGATAGGACTTGTCTACTTTCCAGTTAAGTGTTGTATTTCCTTAGAAGGTCTTATGGCACACTTGAAATCTATAGAAGGGGTTGTTCATGCGTAGAATGTAAGCTCCTTTTCTTAAGTAAGAAAGCCCAAAAAAAGTTTTGATTTCGGAAAGAAGTTATTCCAACCAAAGCTTCACAACTTTGCTATAATACTTATCATCTCTTGAACAACCTATAATGATCCTTGTGACAAGCTTCAAGAGGAGGCTAAGAGATTTCACCTAGTCATAGTTTAGATGAATGGGTTGAGACAAAAACGTTAATAGCTTCTCAATGTCTCTCCATGTGAACCCAAAGCTATCACCAGATTGAACAGACAACTGCATAACAACGCTGGAGATCTTGCAAATGACCTTCATGTACCACACCATTTCTTGGCATGCATTGTGTCCATTTCTTCTCAAGCCAAAACTGTGTACAGATCAATCTTGGTGTTTCGCAATGCTTTCAAGATGCATGTAATATTACTGGCGTGATGTTAATAAATAATCTTTCGTTTTATTTTTTTTATTAAACTTTGCACTGTCTTTATGGAGCCATATCATTGTTTTTTTGGATGTTGTTATACCCATGCTTTCTCATTTATAATAGCTCTTTGTATTGATATTCTATTGCTTTTTATCATAACAATAAGGTAAATTAGCTTCTAAAGTTGTTTAGGTATCTCTCTATGCTATTAAATATCAATTAATTCTGGAATCATGCAGATGTATTTTGGTGGATGAGCATGATAATGTGGTTGGGCACGAGTCCAAGTACAACTGTAAGTGATAAAGCAATGTTTCAACATACTTTACTTTTTGCGTCTATGTAAACACCGTCTATTGAGGAATAAAGGATTTAACTTCTCTCGCAGTTCTATTTTAAAAAATGTTGTATATACATAGACAAAGTGCATACAGGAAAATCTAATTTATGTCTTTAAGAAGTCGCTTCTTTAATTCTTGTATATTTACCTTTTAAGTTACTATGTCAACAGAACTATATCAACTTCTCTTTTGAATGCGTGGATGGTGTTGGCACATCAAACAGTTACATGCTAAAGCTTGTCCCATGTTGTATTATTTATGTAACATTTCTTTGTTCCACAATGCTGTCCATTTATGTTTCATTCATACTGTAAAATTCATGTGCATGCATGGCATTCTCCTGTTCAGTAATCAAACTACCTTTTGCAGTATTCTTGAGCACTTGACTGGGTGCTATTGTTACCACTGCAGTATGATTAGTTCTTATTGAAGATAGTTTTTGGACTTTTGCTATGTTAGTGATGTTGACACTAAAGATTTGTCAACTCCATCTTAGTGCTGACAGAAATTGGAGAAAATCCAAGTAAAATAAAAAGGATGCAAATAGGTTTTTACGAGGAACTCGAGTGACCAGAAGAAAGCCACATCATCAAACTCGATAATTTAAAAATTCACTAATCTTTTAAATATGTACAGCAGGCCATCTCCATTATGAAGAGGAAGTACTATGTGTTATGCATAGATGATCACAATGGAGTGGTAATACAATGTGTTATGCATAGATGATCACAATGGAGTGGTAATACAATGTGTAATGGGTAGATGATTATAGTGAAGAAATTTTGTGGGCAAGAAAAGTGGAAAGAACAAAACTCTTTGACTGATAGTGTCGTGGAGTTGCAGGAGTTCTAATGCTTGTAGGAAAAAATGTCCTTTTTTTGGTGTCCTTGATATTTATGGAGGGAAAGGTTGGTTCCACGCTAGCCACGTCCTCTGACAGCCCATCGCCTTGGAGGTGCGGTGTTGAAGAAATGATTCTAAGTTTCTGTTATCCCTATTTGATCATTCTTCTGCTTTAACCTTTTGTGTGTTCATGCCACATGATCAGTTTAGATACAAGGTATATTTGCAATATTCATAGTTTATTGCACCCTTCCCTTCCCCCACTTCCCTCCGCCTGGAGATGATGTCAACCATTATATTACGCTTGGTTTTCCAGTGGGAAGATATGATTGAGCGACACACGCATGAGTTTTCTTTTGTGTTTATAAGGAGATCAGAGAGGCCACTTTCTAGTGAAGGAATTTGGATGGCTGTCCGAGAAAAAGGAAAAATGTCACTATTTTTTGTGGTCAATGGGCGAGGATAAATTAGATTCCTACGTCTGGTCCTCTCACCAATTTCTTGGCAAGTTGTTTCTACCGGCACCAATTGCACGCTGATAATTTCTAAGGTGCTCAATAGAAAACCCAATATCAATCTTCTCTTTTAGGTGGAAACCACTTATACCCGATACTTTCTCAGAGCTCTCCATCAAGTAGGGCCAAGTTCTCAGATGTGAAACTATCAGAGAAGCCTTTGCCACTGCTGGTTTTATGTCTCGTCACATGGGGGATGTGATAATAGAAAGGATTTGAGTAGAACGCAACTTGTGAACCTTGAGACCGAGCCACTCCTTTGTCGAAAAAACAAAAGAGATTCAATCAAGTCAAGTCTCCACCTTGGAAGGTAATTCTGAGGTGAACAAGTCTCCTTTTAGGAACCTTGACCGCTAGATGTTGAATGCAGAGGTTGTGGTGATGGATTCATCATTCATCCAACATTGGATTAGGTAAGGGACGATTTTCTCCTGAAGGATATGACTTTCCTAAATGATGACTTTTTCCCCAAGTTCAATGAGATGCTTCTCTATCTCCTCAGCTTTGGGCAAGCAAGCTTGAAGGATAATTCTACAGAAGTATTAAAGTTGGAGGAGGACATTGGGAACTTGATAGTGGAGATCAGCGAATCCAAAGAAGAGATGCTTCCCTGAAGTCCTCAAATGCCTCCCTCTAGAATGAGAACACCGAGCTGAAGAAGGGATTGAGCAGCAGAAAGAAGTCATCTTGTGCATGGAAGAATCCATTAGTTCCCTCCAAGCTTGGGTATTTGTGGTGGTGCCTCAAAAGCGAGTTTTCGAAGAATTATTTCTTGTTTATCATGTTTCTTTTTTCATATTTTTGTCTTTTGGGGATGGAAGGCACCATCTAGTTTTTGTGTTCAAAGTTTTTGGAACAAGGGAAGTGTTTGTTGAAAATTCTTATTTTAAATAATTTTCACAAATTTCTTCGAAATAGGGAAGGTTGATGTTTATCATTATTTATCAATAATATACATATAACTAAACTTAGTATTATGGCGCCATCATTTTGTATAATTGATCCAAGGTATCTAAAGCGCTCACTCTTCTTGACAATTTGATCACCAATTGTCACATCTCCAATATAGTATTTCTTTCTTGACTAAATGTGCACTCCATATATTCAGTTTTTGATCTACTGAGATGCAAACCTTTAGATTCTAGAGCATTCTTCCAAAGCTCTAGTTTCGCTTTAGCTCCCTCTTTAGTTTTCTCAATAAGGATAATATCATCTGCGAAGAGCATACACCAAGGCACTTCATCTTGGATATGTCCAGTCATGACTTCCATAATCAAAGCAAAAAGATACGGACTTAAAGCCGAGCCTTGGTGTAATCCAACTGTAATATGAAAATCCTTAGTCAAACCTCCTTGTGTCCGAACAGAGGTAACAACTCCTTCATACATGTCTTTAATAACTTGAATATAAGCAGTGCAAATCTCTTTCTTTTCTAAAACTCTCCAAAGTACTTCTCTTGAGACTTTATCATAAGCTTTTTCTAAATCAATAAAAACCAAATGTAAGTTTTCCTTTCTCTCCTTAAATTTCTCCATTAATTTTCTTAGTAAATGAATGGCTTCTATGGTAGATCTATCTGGCATAAAACTAAACTGATTCTCTGATACCTTAGTATTATGGCGTAACCTTTGTTCGATCACCCTCTCCCAAAGTTTTAAAGTATGACTCATTAATTTAATTCCTCTATAATTGGCACAATTTTGTACATCGCCTTTATTCTTATAAATAGGTACTAATATACTCTTTCTCCATTCATTTGGCATCCTTTTAGTCTTCAAAATCATATTAAACAATCTAGTGAGCCAAGAAACTCCTTCATCTCCTAAGCACTAGCAATATATGTGACCAATTTGATTAAAAAGCATCATTTTCCTATACAGCACAATAGTTTCTATTAAACAGTTTTGCTTTTAAAAGTAGTCTTCACAAGCAGTTTGTCAAATAGAAAAATAACCTTATACGATAGTATTTTTCATATAGCTATATAAAACAATGTTTTTCTGTACATCACGATAACGCAAACAATTCCTAAATGTTCTTAAATTGTTTCTTTTGTTATGTTAAACAAAATTTTTGAATGATTTGGATGCTAGTTATGAATTCTTTTTTTTTGTTTCTTTTTTTACGTAAATGAAATATTTCTTTTGAAACTTAGGTCATTTAATGGAAAAGATTGAGAAGGAAAATCTGCTTCACAGAGCTTTTAGTGTTTTCCTGTTCAATTCGAAGTATGAGTTGCTGCTTCAGGTAGTATCCTAGTCAAATTCTCTTCCGAATTCCATTTTTGGTTAAGCCGAAAATTAGCGTGTGCTAGATCTATTCCTTCGCGAGATGGAATTTACTAGTTAGAAATGCTTTGTCATGGCTAATAGTGAACTTGTCAGCGGCTATGTCTTTTCTAATGCAACTATACTTGGTATGGCTCTAAAGTTTTGTTCTGTTACCAATCACTAGATTACAAATCAATCTTGTTTTGCGGCCTTTTTAATGTTATTATACCTAGCATGAACTCTTTAACATTTTCTTGATACAAATCACTAATTTACAAATTGATCTTATTTTTGAAGATTAAAATTAATCTTGCTTTGCTTACAAGGAAATTTAATAGGGGGAACTACATACATGCAAATAAAATCTTTCATACTATGTATTTGACACAAAAAATCTCATTTTTACATGTTGACTATCAAAACTTTGTAAAATTACTAAAACTTCTCCCGGTTAGTTTTCTTGACATCTTTAAGAAAATTTTCATATTATCGAGTTGACTGTAATCTTTTTGTCTATGAGGATCCCACCAGAGCCAATGCCTTTTACTTCTTATAGTATTGGGCCATGAACTAGATTAGAATCATTCTGAATGAATCTGATCCAGTTCTTGTTTGATTTACGAATATGTATTTTATTATCTCTATCATATATCAATAGAGAGTGGAAGACGCTCGGGTCATATAGATGATAATGCAATGGATTCACTATACTACTTCGTAAAATTGTTTGAATATGTATTTGTACATTATTTAAAATAGAATATTCCTTTAAGATGCCAAAATACCTAGAGGGTAGCTTTACAATATTTACATGATTTTAGTGAGCTATATGTAAATATGAAAATTGTGGTGTTAAATATGTAAATATGACAAAATTTAGTAGCATGTATGTTCTTATTATGTAATAATATATATTCTTCAATTAACCCTGAGTACGTAATTTGTATGAACATTGGAAGCTGACGCCCATTTATTCTTGCACAGCAAAGATCTGCTACAAAGGTCACTTTCCCGTTGGTATGGACAAATACCTGCTGCAGCCACCCTTTATATCGTGAATCAGAGCTCATACAAGAGAATTTCCTTGGTAACGGTCCCTAAGCATTTTGAGCCTGATACTTAGTTTTCCATTTCTCTTTCTTCCCTATATCAAAATGGTGCTTCTAATTTCCACACAACAGGTGTTAAAAATGCTGCGCAGCGGAAGCTCCTTGACGAACTTGGCATTCCACCAGAGGATCTCCCGGTTGATGATTTCATTCCTCTCGGTCGCATGCTCTACAAGGCTCCATCAGATGGAAAGTGGGGGGAGCATGAGCGTGAGTCATCTGTCTTTACCAGCTTAACTTGCAAATTTTTGAACCTATCCAGCAATTGAGCTGATCGCGTCCCAGATTTTTAGGTTGTGATTGATCCGATTATGTTCAGTTAAGGGTAGATTTTTTTATCCATTTATCAAATCGGTCAGGTTCAATATATATATCATTAGGTTGGTTTGGATTTCTGTTGATACGAAATTGACGATATGATGTAATTTGTGAAGATTGTGTGTATTACTGAGTAGTGTTAGCAGGTCGAAAGAAATCTAACTGTGGTTAGGCTGGATTCAAGTAGAAAATATTTAGGTTAGGTCACATTTTGGATAGGACTTGAATCTTACCAACTCATGCAAAACTAAAACCCATGCCCTTTATTCTAGCACTAACTGTAACTGTTTGTTTTGTTTTACAGTCGATTACCTATTGTTTATTGTACGCGATGTCAAAGTGAGCCCAAATCCCGATGAAGTAGCCGACATTGCTTATGTTAACAAAGACCAGCTCAAGGAGTTGCTTAGGAAGGCTGATGCCTGTGAGGGAGCAGTAAAGCTCTCTCCTTGGTTTCGGCTTGTGGTCGACAACTTTCTCGTGAAATGGTGGGATCATGTAGAGAAAGGTACTTTACGGGAGGCTGCTGACATGAAAACCATTCATAAGCTTTCGTGATGATGTTTGTCACTATCCATCTGCTTTCCCAATTTGAGCTATTAACCTGGAAAACTCCCATCAGAATTAGTGAAATGAATGCTGTCTGGGTTTAAAAGGAACTACCAATTGAAGTAATCTGTTGCTTTTGGCCTGTTTTTATGAACATCTAAATGTTATTTCTGGTGCGAGGTGCGAGGTATGTATTTTTTTTTTTCTTGTTCCAATTGTTATCTTATTGTTTATTTTTGTTAGAGCTCTCCTACTACAGTCTACAGAGCTCAATAATGGATTTTGAATTTAATTCAGTGGATCAAAAGATTAATTTATTTGATAATCTAATGGGTTAAAGTGAAATCCATTTTGGGTTAATTATGATCTGACTTTTTATAAGCTGGATAGCTTTTTCCTTTTTCTGTTGGTTTTGATAGTTTTATTAAGCAGAAAAATTCTTCGTTTGCCTCCCACTTTATCATTTCATTCACTGTTGTTCTTTATATATACATATTCTTTGAGTGAGTTGTGATTTGCTCGAGTTTGAAGTTTTTGATTTGTATTCATGTTTGGTTTGAGTGATTAAAGAAATTATTAATTTCGAGTTTGATTCGAGTTGACTAAGCTCGGCCCAAAAGGGCTAAGGAGCTTTTCTCTATACGATCAAATTTCTCTACCTGGGCCTACGTGAAACCAACATCATTAGTCATAGCAGATCCTAAAACAACTACATCAGAGCAACTCGACGCCATGGTTTTACGACTTTAACGAGGTATTGTATCAACCCGAAAAGCATGGGGTAACCGTCAAAGACGAAAAACTCGCGAATACATTGCGGGATTCTCTCTCTCTCTTACTGCAACTTGTTTGACCTGGGGATACATGGGGATGAAATTTGCCTGGTGGAATGACGGAATGTGTGACGAAAAGGTTCTTGAAAGATCGGACAGAGCTTTGGGCAACTTGAATGGCAGCAAAAATTCCCTCCCTATCAAATTCAGTAGCTCGGTCCAATGCGCTTTAATGATCAACTTGAAGGGTCTGTTTGTTTGTAAGGTTTATTTTTAATAAAATTAAAATTAAATTTGGATAGAAATATTTTTTTATTAAAAGTTGTGACTGATATGAAATAAAGTTAGTTATTATGTTGGGATATGTGAGTTTTAGTAATGTGTGTAGGATGTGAAATAAAATTAATTTTTAGGACTTGTTTGGTTCGAGGATAAATTTGGGTAAAGAAAGATAAAATATTTTATTTTATAGAATTGATGGGAAAGAAATTTATTTTAATATTAGGAGGTGTGTTGGATGTGAAATAAAGTTGATTTTAAGATTGAAATTTGTGTTGGATGTGAAATAAAGTTGGTTTTTAAGGTTGGAATTTGTGTTGATGTGAAATAAAATTATTAAAATTTATAATAAATATAAAATATTATTATTTTAATATATGGCCCATTTTTGGGGCCTTCCCAAACAAGTCATCCCGCGCGCGACCGCCGCCGGGTCCCGCTGCCTCGCTCACGCGGTTTCGAACGTGCGGGGATTGGGATGAGAGAAGGGGAGGGGTATAATAGTAATTTTTAAAAATTTAATAATAAAAAAATTAAAAAAGGCCTCATTTGATATTTATTAAAATTCAGGGACCGATGTTATAATTTTAAATACTTGAATCTGTATATTATTAAACGTTAAACTCAGAGACTTAAATGTAATTTACCCTAATAAATATCACCGTCGGCTGCCTTGATGATGTAAGACAAAAAAAATGAATAATGTATGAAATTTTAATTAATTAATAATTAATTGATAAATTATTATTATAGAAGTTCAAATATCTTTTAAATTATGATAATATGATAAATAAGAATTTTAAAATCTTGCAAATTATTTTTGAAATTAAAGTTAACTTAGATTGGTGATAAATTAATACTGATCAAATAAATTAAGACTTGTCGTTTAGATTGAAAAAAAAATCAGATTTGAAATAAAAAATTTTAAATAGGATTTCCTCAAGTTAATAGTCAACTGTAATTTCTCAGGAATGTCTACATATTGCTTCTCAAATTAAAGTTTAATCGAATTATTTCATACAGAAGAATAATTTTATTTAAATCCGAATAATCAGAAATAATTGATATGTAAACAATTTATTTATTCTTTAAAATATAAATTAATTACCTCAAATTTTATTAAATTAATTCTCGTAAAATTTGTGGTTGGGTGGAAGCAACAAATGTATTCAAATGTTCAAAAAGAATATCGTAATAACCCTTAAATCTAGTTAATAAAAGTCGCCCAAAAAACTAATAATTTAATTTAATTACATAAAAATTTGAATATTAACTATTATATATATATTAATATTAAAAAAATTAATTAATTTTTTTATTTTTTTATTTTTAAAAGAAGCAGCCTGGGCGACTTCTGTTAACTAACGACAGAGTTAATACCATCAGAAATGTACTCCTTTTATTAATTTTTTCTTAATTATATTTATATTATTAATTAGTTAATTAAAAATATTAAAATTTAAAAAAATCATCTATTGTATTATTAGGAGAAATTGAGTGTTTAGTTTAACAGACGTAAAATTAGACTGATTTTTTATTGTCATTTAGAGAACATATAATGTTGCGACGATGAATACGAGGAACGCGAAAAAATTGTAGAAATTAGGTGTAGCCGATTTGAAAGGTAAATACTAAATATCGAATTTGAATTTATTTAGAGATGAAGAGTTCCATGTTAACTGCAATATGAAGAAAATGTTTAGAGCAAGGAATTAATGAAGCTTATGAAACTTGAGAGCTATATTTTTTTTAATACCTATTTCATGATTAATTATCCTGAAGTTCTTCACTATTTTGTATGTAGGGCTGTTACCGATCCGATTTTGAGCCGAGCTAATACCGGCTTGAAATCAGATTGATCACATTTCGATCGACTTGAAATTGATTCGAGCTCGATTGGGTTCGACTTCGAGCCGGCTCGAGTCGATTCCAATTGACTTCGAGCCGGCTCGAAAATGAATCAAATCACAGTTTTTTTTTGAGCTGATCTCGAGCCGGGTAAGCTCAACTTGATCCGGCTAGAAATCGGCTCAATTTATAATATATATATATTATATACATATATTATATATATGTATTATAATATAAAATTATTTTAATTCGAGCCGATTTTGAGCTGGATCGAGCAGAGCCTATCCCGGCTCAAAATCGACTCGAAATTATTATCGAGCCGAACTTTTGGCTCGTTAGTCGGCTCATTTAGATCGACTCAATTTCAATTCGATCTAAAATTGATTCAATTTTCGATCGATTTTCGATCTCTGGCTCGAAAATGAATCAAAACTCAAATGTTTTTTGAGCTGATCTCGAGCCGGGTAAGCTCAACTCGATCCGGCTCGAGATCGGCTAAGTTATATATATATATATTATATACATATATTATATATATGTATTATAATACAAAATATATTTTAATTTGAGCTGATCGAGCAGAGCCTACTCCGGCTCAAAATCGACTCGAAATTATTATTGAGCCGAACTTTTGGCTCTTTAGTCGACTCATTTAGATCGACTCAATTTCAATTCAATTTAAAATTGATTCAATTTTCGATCTTCGATCCATATTAACACCCTTATTTGTATGTTATCTTGTTGGGGATAACCATAATTCAAATTGGATCCAATATTTTATCAAATTTTGATTCCTTGACTTGAACTCAGCTGATGGCGCGCTTGGTTCAACGTCATCTTAATGTTATGTTATATTATCTAGAGAAAATAATTGTTTAATTTAATGATATTTATAATTAATTTTTTTATGAGATTATAAAATTATTAATCAAAACATAATATTTAAATTATATAACATAATAAAAAGATAACAATAAACTAAACACCCTGTAAAAAGCAAGTTGAAATTTTAGTTTTCCCGATTGTTCTATCTTTTGAGGGAGTCATAGAGAGCATTTGGTTTAGTAATATTTTAATATTATAATATATTATTTAAATATTTTAATATTATTTTAATAATAATTTTTGATAATTTTTATAAAAATATATATTTATATTACTAAAATAAAATTTAATTTTTTTTAAATAATATAATATAATATTAAGATAATATTAAATTAAACTTATCGTCTATTTATAATCACTAAAATGGTGGGCAGAAGGAGCTCCAATCACTATTGATAATGCAGCAATAAAATCTAGCATTATTACAGTAATTAATATTTATTTAAGGTTTATTTCACAATGAATCACTTTTTTTGAGAGGGGAAAATGATCATCGAGGTATTATTTATACGATTGAATCAAAATTACTCGAATAATAAGTAGTTTTAAATAAATTTTTAGATAAAAATGCATAAAAATGAATCATTTTATATTATAAAAAGATAAAAATTCTTGAATTATATAAATAAATAATGTGATCTTAAATAGTAGGCATTTATTTTTGAATAAAATTGTGCGGTAAATAATGGGCCTCATATTAAATATATTTTAACTAAAATAATATTAAAGTAAGTAATTTTCTGGGAAGTACTCTAGTCAACTAATTTTTAAAATTATAGCGAATAACACTCTATATTTAGATCATATGATATTACAACTTACAGAATAAGTTAATCCAAAATTTGGATTGGATCGAGAGTTTGACCTTGGTGAGAAACAATTGCCGGTGTCATTGGACATGGTGGTGGCAATTTTATGCTAAAATTGAAACTCGCTCGTATTTTGCTCGATTTGAATTGATTCGATTTTTCTCCGGTTCGAAATTAGCTTGCTCAAAATGAAATTGTTTCCACTCATAATTAGGCCTGTGCATTCGATTTAATTGGTTTGTTTGGTGACCAAACTAAAAAAAAAAGATTGAGTTTGGTTTTAAATTTAATGAAGCCAAACCAACCAAATAAATATCGGTTTGATTTGGTTCAGTTAAAATCATATTTTTTTATCTCAAAAATTTTCTTATTCTTTTTATAATGATATTAAATATTACTATATTAATATATAGATAATAGCTTTAATATAAGAATAAATTAGCACAATAAGTAATTTAACTTGATAACTCAATCGCATCACCAAAATAGACTAACAAAAAAGTGAAAGAATTCAGAAGCAATTGCAACACATTATTAGATCAATATCACAATATGATCAAGATTACATAACAAAAATTTCATTTCTTTATCAAAAAATGATAAATATTGTTTCAAATTTTCAGACAGTCTCCCTTATAAGAATTCAACCTAATTATCATATTTGAAAAAAAAAATAGTAAATAATTATCATAAAAATACACTATAAAAACACATCACTTCAATAATTCAAAGTCAATACTGTAAAAATTATTATAATACAACTGAATCGACCCAACCCTAAAATCATATTTATATGTGGGTTATTTAATAATCGGTTACTTCGGTCTGTTTGGTTTCCAAACATGTAAAACCGAACCCAAACCAATTATCCAAAATACTTAAAATATCAAACCATCATCAAACCGTTAGATTCTAAACTAAACCAAATCGCTAAATCTAAACGGTTCGGTTCGGTTTGATTTTTTGATTTAAACCATAGTTTGCACACCCCTACTCATAATCGATTTGATTTGTGTATAAATATTTTATATAAAAGTTATGATGTTAAAATTTAGAAGAGAATTTTTAATAATATATTTTAATATATTTAATATGAATCATAAATATTTTTACTGAAAATATAACCTACAATTAGACTTGATTTAACTCGAAAATTGATATAAATTTGAAAAAAATGTAGTAATCTCGTATCAAACTCGATTCAAAATTTAAAAAAAATTAATTTTAAATTGAACTCAACTCATTTGAAATTGACTCGAAGCCACCCCTAATTGAACCGATTTCGCTAGCAATTCGAACACGACGAAACGGAGTCTCCTATATAAAAAAATATACTCATCAAATTTTGGGAAAACTTAGGGAGATTGAGTACTGCTAATATAGGTTTCATTTTCAATATCCTGCAAGAAGAAAGTTGCTGAGATTTGAGAAAATATTTGATTTTCTTTTTCAATCTTCTCTAAAGTAACGCTTCATAATTATAGCAACTAATATTTAATGCAGAATTTATTTTTATAATATTATTACAGAAATTACGTTTTCTATATCTGGTAAATGGAAACCTCAGTGCAGCTCATTATTTTAAGAGTAAATTATATTCAGATCCTTGAGTTTAAAACTTAATAATGTACAGATCCACATTATAATATGTGGTTCTCTAGTTTTAGTAAATTATCAAGTAAGTTCTTTTTTATTTCTTTATTATTATTATTTTTAAAAAAATTACTATTATACCTCTCTTTTTCTCTCTCAAGTTTAAAAAGAGGAGGAGTATAATGGTAATTTTTAAAAATTTAATTAAAAAAAAACTCATTTGATAATTTATTAGAATTTAGGGACCACAATATTATAATTTTAAAAATTATATTATTAATTTTTAAACTAAAAAATTTAGGTATAATTTACCCTTATTTTAATTTTGATTTAGCTCTGGCTTCCAGTAGAAGAATCACAGCCAATCAATTTTCACTTTGATTTCAATATAAACTGATTTAAGGCCACATTTGCCAGGGGCATGTAAAAATACCGTAGAACCGAGAACCGACTCGAGCCCAACTCAAAAAGTTTAAAATGATTCGAGTCAGTTCTGGTTCCAATAGTTCTGGTTCCCTGCACCGTGTAGAACTATCACGTTCATAACCTTGAGTAGCGTGATAATCAAATTTTTTATTTCTTTATCTAGTCTTTAACAGCCTTCCTTGAAAATTGAAGTTTTATGTTTGATAAAAAGGGCTAATATAAAATAAATAGGAGATTTTTAAATATATGTCATATAAATCTTGATAAGTTATATTATAGTTTAAAGTTTGCGTAGTGAATATAAGAAGGACTTATGTAAAAACTGTCCTACTTTAAAGAACCTGGATGTACTTTAGCAAACAACTCTTTTTTTAAACATCTATATAATAAAAGACTACCGATTACTTCGGCCTTTAGCTCTCTCTCTCTCTCTCTCTCTCTCTCTCTCTCTCTCTCTGTGATGCTGTGCTTCTTCGATGCTATAAATTTCTCACTGTACATCCTTCAGTTGTACCTGTGGCCATGGCGTCTCCAATTCTCTTCTCCTTCATATTGCTAGCACTTTTGATCGCCGCTTCGTTGATCCTGGCGGCGCCAGAGAGCGCTTTGATCACCCACCTCCCCGGATTCAATGCGACCTTTCCGTCGAAGCACTACTCAGGGTATCGATCAATCTGATTGTTTCCTGCTTTTTCTTCTCGCTCCAGTGGAACCTGCATTCTAGATTTCTATTCATCCTTCTGGATTTATCTCTAGGTATGTGACTGTGGACGAGAATCATGGGAAAAGTCTCTTCTATTACTTTGTGGAATCGGAGAGGAACCCGGCGGAAGACCCTGTGGTCCTGTGGCTCAACGGCGGCCCGGGCTGCTCCAGCTTCGATGGCTTCGTTTATGAGCATGGTAATAATTTTTAATTCCATTGATTGTATGGTTTATGGTTTTCCTCGTCTTTCTCCTCCATTGCCTTGGATTGGTGTTATTGCGGCTTTTTGGGGAAATTGGTGTCTGGGGAATGCTTTTTGGTGGAAAAGCAAGTTTGTAGAATCTCTTATTGGACGCTGTTTATGGTTTTCATTAGATTTTCAGTTTCCTTTCTCTCTACTCCGCCGCTTTTTCTTGTCATTTTTGCATACGACCTAACTTTTGAGTTGTAATGTACGTTTGAATAGCTAAGCTGATGATGAATAGATAAAAGCATATTATAGAAGGTTAAGAATAAATTATTGTATGGTGAATTGTTGGTACAAGGACTTTGGTGATTTTTATCAATCCATTTATTTGACGTGATTGTACTTGATTGGGATGGAAGTCCAAAACAAATGGTGTTGATCTTAGAAAAAAGGATTTGTCCCATTCTTAAAGCATTGATAGAAAGAAAGGGTTTTTTCCTAAAATTGATATTTTGGCTGTTTTAGATTAAGGATGATACTCAATTGGTAGAAAGGGAAAAGGAACAGGATCTTTTGATTGCACTCTTTTCCTGTGTTCTTTATTCAATGCAATATGTGCCATTTTATTTGTTTTTTTGCTGGATTCTGCATTTTGATTCACTTTTCTGAATAATGAAATGCTTTTATGTAAATGAGTGAATCCAGGTAACTCTATGGTTTGTAATGGCATATGTTAGGTCCATTCAATTTTAAAGCAGGGGAGAAAGCTGGAAGCTTACCTGAACTGCAGCTGAATCCTTACACCTGGTCTAAGGTGAACTATTGCATAAAGTTATTACTGAAAAGTAAATATCTTTGATTTCTTATTCAATCTAGCTATTCAATTTGATTAACACTGTGTTTGGACTGAGAAGAATAGAATGTTTTTGCCTCAGGTTTCTAGTATTGTCTACTTGGATTCTCCTGCTGGTGTTGGGCTATCATATTCTGCTAATCCAGATGATTATGATACTGGAGACCTTAAGACTGCCTTAGATTCTCACAAGTTTCTTTTAAAGGTACTGTCTGACAAGCATGTAAAAGAGACAGGACTCCTCTAGGGCTGCATGGGTTCAAGTTTGAGTGACTTCGCATCAACTCAAATTGAAGTTTTTTGGTTTTGAGTTGAGATTTATTCGAGTCAATGACAATTAATTTTCTTGTTTGTTTCTTAGACGCTTTTTGAATTGATTCAAGGAATCACAAACACGACATGGGGACATGACAACACGGCACAACAACACAACTTTTTAAAATACAGGGCATAGATACGACAAGATGTGCAAATAAAACATATATATATTATATGTTTTATAACACTAGTAAAAGGTCATATTTAAGAAAGTAAAAATTGGTAGAAAACATGAATAATTAAATAATAAATACCCATGAGATTGTATATTTTAGCTTAGTTTTTGCTAAAGTTGTAGGAGCACCTTGGAAACACAGATACTACAAGGGAACATGGGATGATACAACATGGTCTAGCATATAAAGGTGACTGTACTTCCTTGATTCGAGTCGAGTTATTAGACTTCCATCTTGTATTGTACATGCATTGCTTATATTTTATATAAAATTTTTATATGAATGTATGTGCCTGTGTATGTACACCTTAAATCTATTTCATTCACTCTATGACAATTGACACTCTAAATATTTAACAGATGTAACCATGTAACTATGTTTGTGTAGGTTCATACTGAGTCAATTTTAAGTTGAATTGGTTCCATTATGTCTGAATTGACCTCAACTCATAGCAAACTGAGGTGATTTTGAGTCAAATAAAATTTGAGCAATAGCTTCAAACATAATTGCCAGTCCTAGACTCCTCTAATACTTAAATTACTGTCTTTACTATTAACTTTTGGCTTTCTTCTCTCTAGTCTAATGCTATTATCAAGGTTTTGAAAATATTTTTCATTATTTTTTCTGAAATTATTGTCCATGCAGTGGTTTGCACTTTACCCAGAGTTTCTTGAGAATCCATTTTACATATCTGGAGAATCATATGCAGGGGTATATGTTCCTACTCTAGCTGCAGAAGTTGCTAAAGGTATGTGGATTTCAAATGGCAGTAAGATTCCTAAAAATTCATTTAACTACTAACCGTTGCTGTTCTTTATTTCAGGGTTACAATTAGGTATAAAGCCCACTATTAACTTCAAGGTTGGACTTCATATTTGTTCTTTGTTCTACATGCCTATAATGTTGAGAACATATGTAGATCTACGAGTGTTAATTATCTTTCAATCAAATGAATCCAAAGCTGTGGTATAGAATTGCGAAAAATGGAACAGGAAGAAGCAGTAGACAATATCAGAATTCTGACAGGAAATATTTTTATTTCCAATTCACAAAAGCTAGGAAATACAGTTTATAAAGATTTACCATGCAAGAGAAAATGAAAATATAAAAAACCACTAAATAGCAAAACGCAAAATAATAAAAGGTAAAATATCATAAAAAACTCATGTAAGAAAAAGGACCTTAAATCCCATTTGATGAAAGTATTCAAATACAAATTACTTTGCAAGATTGGCAGCCATCATATTGGTATTCAACTTTTTTATAGCTTATACGTTTAATTTATTTTCAGGGCTACATGGTTGGGAATGGAGTATGTGATCTTGCATATGATGGTGACGCCCTTGTGCCATTTGCCCATGGGATGGGTCTGATATCAGATGATCTATATAAGGTTAGAAACTTCCCGGGTATTCAATTTACACCAAGGAACTGCTAAAATATGATTGACTACCAAAAACAAGATTTGAGCATTAATGAACTTCAGATCACTATTATATGCTTAATCAAAACATATTATACTCAAAATTGTATAACATGTTGCATTCTAAATCTTTCAGGAGACCATTGCTGCATGCAATGGAAGCTACTGGAATCCAAATGACAGCTGCAATGAAAAGCTGTACAAAGTTGATTCGGTAATACTCAACTTAGATTACGCATGCTTGAATCTAATGAACTAAACATTTTTATCTTCCCCTGCTAATTTGACTATTAATAATTTTATGTCAGGAAATCGAAAATTTGAACATCTATGACATTCTTGAACCATGCTATCATAGCCCCAAGATTAGAGAAGTAGTCTCTGATAAAAGCAGGATTCCTTCAAGTTTCCGAAGACTTGGTGAGACCAATAGGCCTCTCCCTGTGAGGAAAAGGATGTTTGGCCGCTCTTGGCCTTTAAGGGCTCCAGTTAAGGAGGGACGTGTTCCAACATGGCCAGAGCTTGGCAGGCAATCAGTTCCGTGCATGGTAATTCAAGAATCAAATCTTATATTTTGGTCAACTTTGCAGAAGAAGATAGTTAAATCTCTGGTTGCCAACTGACCTAAAAGCTTAAGGCTAGTTATGGCCTAGGAATAACATTATAGCCTTACATTCTCAAGCTAATTGGATTTGCGGAGTGGATTCAATTTGGTGAAGACTATTTTTTTTCAACCTTATGTTAGAGATAATTGGGTGACACGATGGCTTGAACTTGAGACCTTTGGATCTAGTACTATGTTAAATCTATTGTTACCACCATAAAAGCTTAATGATTGTAGGTCTTTGCAAAGCTAATGATATTTCTGTTGGCAATCAGAGATTAAGCTTGAACTTGCTTCAACTGTGGCGACTTGTTTGCATTTATTGATAAGATATAGCGCACAATATTGAATTGGATACCTATTTCTTCTCTTCTTATTTGCAAAGGTAAAAGTCACCGAAGGTGACCAAAATAAGAGGAGATGTTGGAAAAATCTGACATTTTCATATTCAAAATTACTTACAAGTCAATGGCTTGAAGACGTGCAACTAGATTTGTATTTTTTTACTTGTTTAATGTTTAGCTAGATTTAATTCTTTTTATTTACTTTTTTGATAGACTCGAAGGTCAAAATTTAGTAAGTTTGAATCTTGATTTTATGAAAGAATTATAAGTGGCTTCTTGTAGAAGGGGAATGGAATGAATGAAAGATGGTAATTCGAGGATTGAGATAAAAATTTTTCCTCGAGTTATCAATGCATTTTTTTTATATCAATCGCCGATTTATTTAAAATGATCGTTGATTTGGCTTAGCTTAGATCACACAGAATAAGGACAATGTCGGCTCCATATTGCTTTGATTGTTCTGTGAGAAGATGTCAGTCAATATGTTGAAATCCTTCTCTTTATGTGCCTGTAGAGTGAGGAGGTAGCATTTGCATGGTTGAACAATGAAGCAGTGAGAAGCGCAATTCATGCCCAGCCCGTAAGCTTTTTGTGCTTCATGAGTATGATCTTCTTGTATTGTTAGAGCCAACAACTGATCTATTTTGCCCCTTTTATCTCAGGTAAATGAGTGCATTTGGGTGTTATGTACAGATAACATAAGATTCTATCACGATGCAGGAAGCATGATTAAATATCACATGAATCTGACTTCCGAAGGTTACCGAGCACTCATTTTCAGGTATTCTTTCACTCGAATTTTTACTCGATTCAAAATATAGGCTCATTATCCTTAGCTATAACTTAATGGAAATGGAACAACAGTAAATAGTTAATGGCATATGTTTGTCAATGAGACTATTGTGTACGAGAATAAGGTGCACACACACACACACACACAAATATATGCACATTACAATTATGTATTTAAAATATTATATGCAGTATGTATACAAAACTAATTCAAGATAAAAGGCTACTACTTCAGCTTGAATTAACTAGCATATGTGCTTGAAATAAACTAGCTAGAAATCTTAAAAATCAACTTATAATCAAATAAATCACAATTGACTTTTATTGTGAACGCTTAAATCTCATTTAACTTGACTCTTACCAACTTGAAATAGAAACTTTTAAATTAAAGTTAAGGCCATCTCCCTCCAAAGCAACTTGATGCCAGCCCAATCCAATCCATGAGCTTTGGTTATTGTGTGGTCTAGAAGGGGTTTTTGTCTGCAATTTGATTCTTGAATAGCAAGATAAGTTTTATTATAAGTTCGATCAAGGTTGTCAATCAATTCGAGTTTAAGTCCAATGGTGCTAAGTCAAACTCAAAATTTTGGAGTCAAACTCGTCTTAAACTTGTAAACAAATTTCAAGTTGATTCGGTTTGGGCTCAAGCCAATATAAAAATGATTCAAGTATAATTGTTTGTTATAAATTATTTTATAATATGTATTATGTATCTATTTATGTTGGGCTGGTTCAAGTTTATACCTATTGAGCCAATCTTGGCTCAAATTCTACTTGAAAGGACTCTTCACCTCAAGTTATAGACTCAACTACAATTAATTTGTGTTGGATCTTAAGTTGAGTTCAAACTCAAGCAAGTTTAGGCGAGTTTTGAGTTTCGAGTTATTTTAGCAGCCCTAAGTTTGACATAAGTTTTATGAGGCACATTTGGTGTCATTCTTCCCAAGCGTAGTTGGGTTGGCACGTTCACTTACCGATGGGGGTGCAAGGGATCAAAGCCACATCTCCCCAAATAATTCTCTTCTCCTCAAATAATTCAAGTGGGGAGGGGAATTATTTTCGGATATAGGGTGTTTTTTGCCAAAACTAAGAGTTGGGTACTGGGGCTTCAGACTGAGCTCACTCACACTTGGGCCAAGTGGACTCAAATTGAGGCTAAGTTTTGGGATTCGGGAAACAAGATTAGATCTCACCCTGAAATAACAGGAAAAGAATGAGGCTTAGGACTGGGCTCACTCACACTCGGGCCAAGTGGACTCAAATTGAGGCTAAGTTGTGAGAATTGAGGAACCGGATAGATCTTACTCAGAAATTAAAGGAAAAAATGAGGCTTATTTGGGCATCTAGTAATCAATATCATACAAAATTTGCTAGTAATCAAGACTATATATTCATATCGAATATTTTAGATGGAGCATCACCTTCATTAACTTATACCTAAAACTTGAATGTACTAAGCTAACCCTCTTGAGAAATCCATTAACCATGCTCCTAATAGACAACCAAATTTGTTGACAATATACAACTTAATATGCTGTGTTCCTCCATAACTACTGCTGTATCTGCAACTCATTTTATTGAGGAACATTTTGCAGTGGTGACCATGACATGTGTGTTCCTTTTACTGGGAGTGAAGCGTGGACAAGATCATTGGGATATAAAATCACTGATCAATGGAGGCCTTGGTATGTTGATTATCAAGTCGCTGGGTAAGTTATTTTTATCATCAAGTTGCCAGGCATGTTTCATATTTTTGTTTTGCATAATTAATTATTTTCTGAATTATTTTTTCCTGTGAATGATGGGTGAAAAGTTTCATGAAAGCTTGCTCACAAACATTTCATGGCCTTTGTCTAAATGCAGGTACCTTCAAGGCTATGATAACAACCTTATTTTCCTCACAGTAAAGGTGTCAGTTCTCATTTTTTTATATTTCTCACTCAACACTTTTTAATATGAAAAATCATCTTTATTTCACACCATTCAGAAAATTTCAACATTAAAAATTGACTTCATTTCACATTCTATACATTTAATTATGAGGCTATCTCCATCATTTACCACAAGGAATTTCATTGCTTTATTGTGACTTAGAGTTTATGGTTTCGAATCAAGAAACAGTCTCCTACATTGCACTGCGTTCATCAACTCTCCTTAAAACTCGTATTGCGGAGACATCTGTTCTTGATATCCCCTTTGGTCATTTTGATTAGATGATCAGGAGTGTAAATTCTAGAAAAAAAAATCTTTACCTGTAGTAATGATATTTCGTACACCGGTTATTTTGAAATTTTACAGTAGTTGGAATCTCATGCACAGATACTTCATATATTGGCCTTCTTTGTTTCATGTCTTAACAACCTAACTAATGTTTTATAAATTTTTTAAATTTATCATAAATTTTAATAATCTTATTGCACATTTAATACAAATTTTAATATTAAAAATCAACTTTATCTGACATCTTACATACTTTTTAATATTAAAATAATTTTATTTTCCATCAAACTTATAAACTAATATATTTCCTTTCTTTCCCAAAAACAACCCTCTAACCAAACAATCCCATTATAACATCTTTGTCCTCGTAGTTGACAATTATTTTTAAAAACTGAAAACTCTCTTGAAGTTGACTTGTTTGAATTGAAATCTAATCTATGTGAAATCCATTGAATATACGCCTAAAACAGATATATTTATACCTGTACAATGTATATATAAGGAATTAAAAATATATTCTCTTATTGATAAGTGCTGCATGTAAATAAAAAAAAATGCTTATATCATTAATAAGCACATAATATACATTAAATTAATAATAGAAGTGTAACATGCACAACACTAGTATAATTGAAGATTTAGGTCTAAAATCAGCTCAAAAATTAACTTGAAATCAAATAGTTCTTCATTAGTTTGAATCAAGATTAGCTCAAGAGCTAAAACTCATTGTTTGTTGGCTCTTCAATCTTTCTCCATACTCAAAAGTAATTTATTACTGCATGTTACAGGGCGCAGGCCACACGGTTCCAGAGTATAAGCCACAGGAAGCATTGGCGTTTTACAGTCGTTGGCTTTCAGGTGTGGCCATATAAGAACTCTATTGTTCTGCTACATTGGTGTTTAGGCAATTATCAACTTATATTCACCTCATATAATGATAATTAATAGTGTTAAATTTGATGGCATCATCTATTCCTATAGTATGTGGAGTTTTTCAAGCTTTGAATAGGGAGAACTTGTGGGTGTCAAGGGAAAGGGTTGGCTTGCTAATTTTAATACGACGTGGAATCTCTAAGAAAATATTAAAATAAAATTTACATTACTCTCTTTTGCAAGCTTTAATTATGTTTGATAATTTGGTTAGAGGACGTATGTTATATAGAAAAAGAGTAAGGGATCCTGTGATGGTGGCCTCTCCTCTCCCTTTTTAGTCGAAGGGGGATAACTTCTCTGAATACAAAAATGATAGCGAACCCTCTTCTTTTTTGAAAAAGGACAGTCATAGCATTAAATTAGAGCAAAGTAATAAAAAATACAAAGGTCAACTAACATCCCCATTATGGATGTTATAAAAATTACTGGAAAAAAGCATACCCCTCTTCAAGCAAAATCACCATACGTAGCATAGTGTGTCAAAAAATCGATTGTATTATTTATATTATGTTATACATGCATTAATTTATAATAGAAAAATATAAGTAAGATCTTCAATGCCAACTTCTTTGACATTTGCACTTAGACCTTCACCCAAATGCTGAAAAAAGTAGAAATTTTGCATTATGCTTAACTGTTCGCCTTCTTGGGTTTTCTCTCAATTCTTGATCCCTCAGGCCATCTCAAAACATTTTTTAAGCAGGCATGAAAATTTCAAGTAGGCAAGACATCCTCTATTTATTGAAAACATGGTATTGCATGTGTCACCACTAGCATGTGACCTGCCAAAAATGATGGCTAGCATAAATGCCAAGCAACATCTTAAGGGAGGGGGGTGGGGGACAATTTTTTATATAAAAAAAAAGGAGCAATGTAGCCATTCACATGGGAAATCAAGAGGGAGAAAGTCAAGTCAATGGAAGTCATCGTGTAATGGGCAGCCTCTCGAAGTGATTTGTCGAACAGGTGATCGAACGCTATTATCGAACTTACTAGATGGAGGATAAACTCAAACAAGATTCCATCGGATTTCTTTGACAACATCTCAAAAACCTCTGTCAAACAAGGGCAACACAAATACCAATAAAAAGTTTAACATCACCGATCTAATTACTAAAATATCACATCCAAACAAGTATATTTCCTTGAGGGACAACAACATGTGGGCCAAAATGATTGACCCCTTGTCGTTCGACTATAAATGGAGGCAAAGAAGATGAGCATAAGGGCTTACTTGTGCTTTCTCTCCACCTTTAATTAGCTCCGAGCTCTTTGATGCCCTCTCCAAGCTTTTTGACTTCATTTGGGACAACAAGAACTGAATCTCTCTAAACATAGTTCTTGTTACAACTTCTTGTCTGATTTTTTTCACATAAATATTAGGGGTAATTTCACTTAGACTTTTGAGGTTTGATTAATTTGTCATAAAAATTTACAAATATTAAAACATGCCCTTCAAGTCTACAATAATTATTATAAGTTCAATAGAGCCCTAATTATTTCTAAAAAATTTCCAATTAAGTCTGACATAATGTTAATATTATTACTTAATAAACAGTTGATGTGCTTTCATTTTTAAGAAAGAACAGCAAATATTATTACTAATATTAATAACTAGTATTTTCCTAAATATTATTACTTAATTTCATATCTCAATAGACGTTATTCTTAGAATCTTACGTCTCCCAAATTTTCTTCTTTAAGTCTCACTAAACCGTACACAAAATATTATTGCTTCAAAATTTGTTTTCCATTTAGAGCACCCAGCCTGTTATTTTACACATTTATGTTCTCATCGCTACCTGAAAGAAATCAGTTTTAAGAAAGAACAGCAAATCATAAGTGAATCCTTCAACCACCTTCAAGAGCCTCATGAATAACGTGAAGCTATGATCAACAAAAATCATGACAATAAGAACAGGGAACAAATCACAAATAAAACTTATTGGGATTCTATAATAATAATAATTAAAAAAAAACACCAATACTATCTAGTTGGAAATTTTCAAAACAATCTTTTTTTTTTATTTTTATAAATTTGAAAAGTGATCTGTTTCATTAACTTGAATTTCAGACATATGTTACATTTATAAAGTCATATTTCACAACTACCACCATCACAAATACCTTTTAAAGGGAACGCCTTTATTACACATCAGATGCTGGGCAATGGGGGTATCATCTTCTCCAGGTGCTTCACTTGTTAGCGTTAATATGACCTTGAACAAACCTGGGCAAGGTCAACAGAGTGTTGACACGCGTCACCCCCTCCAACGCCGACCAATCTTCGGCATCCTCGGCCTTGCCGCAGTCTGCAACTGAAGCTTCTTTCATGGATGGTATGGTTTTGGTTCGGGGATCATCAGTGTTTAGAAATAGGCAAACTACAGCACAGTCGTCAATTTTGGAGGTTGGATACTTGAACTTCCATGCCCGGACCGCGTGCTCGACAAGGAAACGTGCAGCAGAAGAACGGGAAGGGGCAGATGCAACAATGCCCACCACCTCTTCGTTGGAAAGCACATCCCAGATCTATAGAAGAGGAGATTTATAAATCACAAACTAACTCACTTATTCTAATGATTTACAACTGCTCCTAACTCTTCCATATAAACATGCTAATCCCTTGATTCCTTCAAACAACAATCGATTCTGGTGCTTACGTTCGCCTTCAAATAGGGCTCCAAGATGGGTCGAAAGTCGAATCACATTTTGGATTGAGTCGATCTCGATCAACTTGACTCAATCCAAATGAGCCAATTAATTATCTATTTTTCTAGTTCAGTATTTTTCTCGATTTGATATCATCCCTTGACCGAGCAATCAGCATTAGAATCTCGTTGGCTGCGGGAGGGAGGGTTTAGTCCCACGCCATGAGTTTGGCAAAGGTTGCTGGGTAAAGTCAAGCCTCTTAGAAAAGTTCAGGGGGGCCTTTGCAGTTATATATTGAAAATTATACATCATTAGTTATAATCTAAATGATGATATGTTCTAATCTAAACTTAAAATAAAATTATAATAAGTCATGCATTTGGCTGGTGGCCAAAGTCACCAGTCTACTAAAAAATATATAATAAAAGATAAAGTTGTACCTTATTCTACGTAAATTTGAATATAAACAAAATCAACTTACACGTTCTACGCAATTGTCAATATGTCGATTAATTTTATTTCACATACTACACGACTTTTAGCATGACTAACTTTCATCATAAACAACTTTAAAAAAAATCCATCATACATAAATTTTAAAATGAGAAAAATTTCTCTCCTTAAAAGCTTTTTTCCTTCTAACCAAACCGACCCAAGTATTTCAAGCTAGCACAAAATTGATTGAGCTGGATCAAAATTGTGAAAATCTATTCAGGTTGGTTTGAAATCCAAGTTTTTCAAGTTTCGATTCGATTTCAAGCCACCAAAAATTTTTAATCAATTTAATTTTGAGATCTCGAGCCAACACTAGCTCGACTTGAAATCAAATCATTAACAGGCATACCTTTTAAGGACTTGAATTATTTTAATCATTATATTTTTTATTCTCAATTCTTTGTTCTTCACAATTACACAAACTTTAATTTCTTTCAACACCACAAAACAACAATGCAGTAGTTTCATAGAGTTTAAAAGAATTAAGGAGTTTGAATGAAATTTATTAAAATTTCATAAATATATGTGTGTGTTATTCCCCCAAAAAGATGACAAAAAAGTCTAGCATTACGGGTGTGTCAACAAGCACTACGGATTCAAGATAAACCCAAATCCATCACGATCGAATAATCTCCAATCCTTTAAGAAGTAGGTTAGGAGCCTCAACTCAAACCTACCTAGAGCAAGAAAGGTCGACCACACCATTACGTTTATCTTAGAAGACATAAAAATTTGAAGAACAAGACAATAAATAACCAAAAGAAAACAAATAAGAAAATATGGTTAATGAAGTTACCCCATCAGTAGCCAATACGATGAACTCATCATTCTCACAGATGCGACGATAGGAGATATCAGGGATAGAGATGAGGCCGAAGTCCTTGAGACAAAAATCTCCAAAGGCTCTAGCCATAGCCAAGCCTGGCGTGTCATTATTTGGTAGCCAAATCCGAGCCACTTCTGGCTCATCCTCAAGTGCAAAGACCCTACCTCTATGACGCTTGATTCTCTCAGCTTCTTCTGCAAAATAAGTTCTTGAAAACTAATATTTATTTATGAATAATTATTTTGAGATGTGAGCAATGTCTGGTTATCCAGTTCCACCTTGCAAACGCTTTATCTCTGTACCAAAATTCATCAATTAAAAAAAATCTCACACAACAAAGGTATGATTAATGCAAATTTTATAAGATTTCCTAACAGTTCATTTGCAAGGCTCAAGTTAATAAACCTATGAATAAAATAATGGGTAATTGCTCCGAGTCTTTCGAGCTACATCTTCTCAATTGTAGAGTATCCAGTTTCCACTTGTCGTTTCTTGCTAATTTTCGTTTCACGCTGGCTCCTTGCGTTCTTAGTTTATTTGAATGACATTGATTTGAACAGTGTAATTCTATGTATGATTTGACTATAATTTTAACTTTTGAAAGCAGAATAAAGACCAAGATCTCTCTCTATATCTCTCTCTCTCACACATTCTCCGCATCACTCCCCGTCATGTCATCCCTCTCGATCTCTATCTCTCCATCTCTTGTAGCCCTCATTGGGAGGTCCAACATTCATGTACATCAAAGAGGGATCAATGTACATGTATGGCATTTCCCAGCTAATCTTACCAATGCAATAAAAAAACATTCCAAAAGAGTATCAAAGTGACTTCTTTCAACAGATTGCTCAATCCTTACAAAAACAGATATCATCAGCATTAAGTATGTTAAATGAATTTCATGATATCTTTGAACAAAATCACGACAAATAAACATAAGGAGATAACTAACAAAACCTTTCATGCTGACACCAGTATTGTGGTTATGTACCTTTAAATGAATAAAGCTTCGGAATGAATAAACATAACAGTTGAATGTGTAATGAAGAAGAGTAGTAGTCCTTACTAGGAAGATTAGGCTTCAGATCCACTGTCAACTGAACAGCAACCAAGCAATCGTTTGAATCTCTAGTTCCCAACACTGCCCTCGAATCTCCAACATTTCCAATTACAAGATCCTGGCCCTATACAATAGGTAAACCCAAACAAATAAAAAAGTCATAAAAGTTTTTTTTTTTTGCAGGGAGTTTATAGTTCTGTGGGACAATTTTACAGATACACTAGAAATATTACTGAGTTATGCATTTAACTTCAAATTCTTGAGGCGCCTAATTGGATATGGTTTCACTAATGCATAATTTATTTTCTCAAAGAACAAGAAACGAGCACATAGCTCTACTGGAGTTCAGCTCTAGGTTTAGAGATGCTAATGGAAGATAATGGAGATATCATATCGCTTAAAAGATTTGAGGGGATTGTGTGTAATATAAAAACATTGGGGTTTACTAGCTAAGATTTCAGAAGAGTGTATGCAATTCCACTAACTTCACCTGCTTCACCAGGGTGACTGCAGTCGTCCCACTACAGAAGCAATCAATATTTTGGTGTAACTTGAGTTCTCTATCCATGAACTTGAATGCCTCCAGTAATGAATCTTTCAGAGCTGTCAAGTCTTCCGGAAGCTTCTCCTCATCTAAATCAAATGAAGTCCTTGATTCATCCTCTAAGCATAGAGAAGCTGTTTCTTCTGAGATTATGCTTCCAACTGTGCTGAGGCTGTTCTGTTTAAAGTCATCCCCTCCCAGGCTTACTTCCCATTGAGCACTTAGTTTAAGGGGGAGAGAATCTCTCACCCTCCTTGACACCATATGTCCATATGGCCCATGCCCATCAAAGACCCCACAGAAAACCGTGCTTTTCCGTGAACCAAAATTCTGCATCAAGCAGATATAGAAGTTCATCATTCATTTAAAAGCTAGGAGTATTTACATGCACAAACAAAACAACACAAAAAATGTATTAAACTTAAACATTTAAATCTTACAATCCAGATCTGTAAAGAAACAAAAAGCTACAAGCCTTATTCCCAAATTAGTTGGAATCAACTAACATAAGAGGTGGTAAAATTTTACATTGGTTGTCAACCATAACTTATCACAAACATTTTCCTTTCTCTGTTGAGACCATGAAGGTTTAGGATACAACAAATGTTCGAAAGTAGCAACCTATTTTCCTAAAAAGATTTAATGCATGAGAAGAAGACATGGATAAAAGTACTATTAAGATAACTACTCAATCAGGTAATATTTTTCAAAAAGAGGTTACAAAAAATCATTACACTTTCCCACATGTACTCTCTCCAATGGTAGCAATATGTGCCAAATAATCAGATGCACAATTGTAAGATTTATAGAAAGAATATTAAAAAGAGAGTTAGAAATTTCTTTAGCCAGGCTATTCATTTCTCTAGTTTTCCGCTATGAAGCACGAGTACGATACGGCGATACGGATACAATACGATACGGATACGACGATACGCCAAACTTTAAAAAAGTAGGATACGGATACGTCAGGATACGGCTGTTATATTTATGTATAATACGTCATATTCTCATATTTAAGATATAAATCTATGGTAGATTATAATACCTTATACATTTTATTGTTATAATTTTCAAAAATATCTTTTAAATTTTTTTTCAAATTAATTATATTTTTTTAAACATTATTAATATCACTAAAAAAATATTATAGACAAGTAAACTACAAAAAATAAAAATATTCTTCAACAACTATTGAATTTAAAAGATTTTAAATTAAAATAATATTTTAAAATTTATTTAATTACTTTCAACCTATCACAGATCATCTAAGTGAGATAAGAGTTTAAATATATATTAGTAAATTAGTTTCAGTTTTAATTTAATTCCGATCTAAATTAATTAGCTTGATGCAAACAGCATATAATTGAAAATAACATAGATAATGTAACATAAACTCATATATACTAATCTAGTTAAAGTAAATATATGCTCTCCTCTCTCTGAGTCTTAATTAAATAAATAAATAAAATAAAAAAAATCAAAGTTCTATCGTTTTCATAATATGAGCTTGATTAAAATAAAAAAAGGGGATCAGTATCTAACAGAAGCAAAGATAGTATAGTTGATATAGAAAAATTAGATAATACAGTTGCTTGCGAATACCAAATTCTTTTTCTATTGCCGAAACACTAGCGTGCATTAAGTATTTTGCATATTTTGCAATCCCAATTGTGTGGGTTTAGTATATCTCTCAATCTTATTATTTGAGTCTGTGCATGAGTTGTGTTTTATATATAATATATTTTTCATTTTTATCGTATAGGCCAGACCAACTGTTTCAACATTTTTTTCTTTAATTAGAAGTATCAAAAAGTATTGGACAAGTATCGGGCGATTATCAAATTTTTAAAAATTTAAAATAAAAATTAATACGTCACATGACATATCAGATACGTATCGGTGGAGTATCGGGGAGTATCAGAATCCGATACGGATACGATACGGATACGTTAGGCTCCACGAAGTATCGGTGTTTCGTAGGTTTTCCCCTGAGTCATTTGGTTGTTGATCATCATGATGAGAACTAGCAATTGGGTTGATTCACTCTTTAGCCATATGCCCTAAATCTATGCCACAAAAATAAGTTATATATAAATATTTATAAATATTTTTTATTTTTTTAATTTATCTGACTCCGAGCTGGCTAGATCTGATTCTATGCTGGATCAAGGGAATGGGATGATAAAAATCTCAAGTTATAGAAACAGCTTGTTCCTCTACTCGCTTTGATTAAGTTGATTTCAATTATATCCGAAGTCCGATTTAACATTCGAACGATCTTCGAACTACGAGCTAAGTTAACAGCCATAGAGATGAGGAGAGTTTTTGATATTGGATTACGAGTCATTAAGCTGGTTTGAATTTCTGACCTGAAACTTGGCTCAAAAGTGTTGCCAAGGATTTTAATCCCCAAATAAACTAAAAAATATTCCATATTGCCGAAATCATACCTCCCAAACAATCATGGCGTCCTGGTTGGTCCCTTTCTTCCCTTGCTGGGAGTAAAGAGAGGCTACACTGCTGGCTCCATTCAGGAACATTCTTCCTGGGATACGTTGGAGATGATCCTCGCCATGAATGGACCCGGAAGATGAGTACCGAGACGAGCCCTTCCTCTTTTTCATCGCCTTCTTCGAACAAAGCCTCGGCGAAGACGACGGCGACTTGCTCAGCCCGCCACCACCCCAGTCGGAGGACAGACAGGACCCCATACTCAGGGCCCTGATTATGCCCGCTAAGCACTCCAGACTAGCCAGAGTGCCGATTCCCCTGTTTTCTATTGACGCTTCCGTCGCTACCTCCGGCGGGATACAGCCACCGAGAATCCCTTTCTGATGATTAGACAATCTCCTCCTCCTCCTCCTCCACCTCCCCTCTTTACCACGCTAAAACAAAGGAAAACAGAGCGAGATCCACTTCGAAATCGCAGAGAAGTAACCTCTGAAGAAGAAACTGGAAAGCCACGAAATCAACCGCAGGAATAGGAGGTGAGCACATCAGAATTCCATTAAAGTAGAATCTCTGCAGATTATATTGCAATCAAGAAGATTCCGATTCGCAGAATCGAAGGAAAGCGATAGGTAAGGGATTACCCCGGCACCGAGGATTCTTCGCAATGCGACGGAGTGACCAACAGATCTAATCCTCCATTGCTAAAGAAAACCTTCCATTTCCTATCCCCTCGATGCATCACATTTCATTTTCCTCTCCTCTTCCCTTCTCTCTCCCTCTCTCCCCATTTCAGCTCTCTCCCTCTCTCCCAAATCCCGTTGGGCCTCCCCCTTCTCCTTTGATCCTCTCTTCCCTCTCTCTCTCTCTCTCTCTCTCTCTCTCTCTTTCTCTCTCTCCTCTTGTCACCCAGACAACAGCATGGTTTATCTGTTTCTTTTTTTCTTTATAATTCATTTGGCACTCCATTTTCGACCCAAAACTTCACCCTTCGTTCCCTGAAGCTGCCACTGGGGAGAATACTGTAGGTATCTATGTGTGTTTACTGTTCAGGTGTGCATATTAAACCCATTCAATGCTTTAAATAAAACAGCTGGAAATTTAAATTTCTATTTTAAGATAATAATTACGTGTCCATTTGACGTGGCACATTATATTTGGTTTTATCCTTACATTAAATTCTTTGAGTCAACAAACTATATATATATATGTTTGAAATAATCAGTTATATAAAATGAATTAAGTTTTCAAAATAGAAATAAATGATTAAACTTTTATTTTTAATATCAAAGCAAAATTCATTGAATTTAATTAAAAGTCATTAGTATAATTTAATTTATCATACAAATATTTTAATTAAAAGTTACGTTAAAACGCTAATTTATGAACCGCTTGGTTGCCTATTGTTTTAGTATGAGAAAAATAATAACTACTAAAAAGAAATGTCTTTTTCTTCGAGTTTAAAATATTCAATCTAACAATAGATAAATCGTATTCACTGGATTAGAGGGCTAAAATGACCTTTGCGGTATTTCTTTCAATAATAATGTTATTGAAGTCTATCCTTTTCGCAAGATTAAGTGCTTATCCGACTGCTAAGCATTCAACATACATAGGGTCAGGAGTACTTAGATTACTAGCAGCGCGGCATAGCAGGCAATTTGCCTTCATGGTTCCTAGCCATGACAGTCGTACCCGTGCGGCCTTGTAGGTCATGTGAAGCTGCATCAAAGTTTAATTTAATTATCTTTCGTTTCTTGCTTCCCTTTGAGTTGCTTTTGGCTTTTGAAACTCTTTTGAATTCTTTGAGATATATCACAGCAAATCTCCACGCGTCTTCAACTTATTTCTTTGAGCCTTTGGTTAGGATTGTGTTGCGCATTCTCTAAATAGCCCAAATAATTGTTGCAAGTACGCTGGGTGGCATATCTTTGCAATTTTCAGTCACTTCACTAACCTAAACACGATATCGATAGGTTAATAGGTTTATTCCAGCCTACAATGTTAGCAATGTTCATAATCATCCAAATTTTGTTTACAAAAATATAATTCCTACGAACACGAATCAATGGTTTCCCCTCCCTGCGACAAAACAAATAATTTGGTAGCTCGCTTGAGACCCTCCCAATCTTCAAAATCCTAAAGGTAGGGCGGAAATCTTTACAAAAATGTCGAACAAAGAGCTGAAATTTGCTTGGGACTTGAATTTGCCAAAGTCGTTTCCAGGGTTGGGTCTATTCTGGTGTGAAGTAAAACCCGAAGCATTTTTAGTCTTGAAGTCGGTCATCTCTGAGCCCATTTGTTCGATCATAACTGCTTCTAATTGAGTATTTCTCGACCTTCGATCAAATTGACCTAATTGTAAATGGGCACATATTCCAATTTATTTCATCCACAAAATGAAAACAATAACAAAACATAATGAACCCAATAAAAAAATAGTTCAATAGATGATGAGCACAAATAAAAGTAATTATTAAGATATGTGTTTTAATTTTTTTAATTGATTTTTTTTATCTCTCTCCTTAGCTTATCCCAGTGTGAGCCACATTGCACACATAATAATTCATAAATAAATGAGAGAGTGATTCACCCATAGTTTAATATTTAAAATTTTAAAAAATTGCATTCAGGGCCTTAAGATCAAAACTGTATTACAAATTAATTTTAACTTTTTAAAAATTTTAATTTTGGTCCTTATAATTGTAAAAATACTAATATTTAGTCACAATTAACACAAAATTATTAATTTTTTACTATTATGCTATAATTAAAAATATTCACAATCATTAATTTTTAAATATTAATATTAATATTTTTTAATTTTAAATTTTTAGAACAAGAAAAATAAAAGATGAAAGAAGTTAAATTTTATAATTTTATTAAATTTTTAATGAATTGTTGAAATAATAAAGTATAATATCTTTTAAAATGCGTAAAATTTCTTAAAATCAAATTTCATATTTTCCATCAAGAAAAATCAGTGAAAAATATGAGATTCTAAAAATCGGTCCAAAAATGCTGAGATTTTTACAATCTCAGAAACTAAAATTAATTTTTTTAAACAAAATTAAAACCAATTTTCAATGCCCTGAAGCACGAATGCAATTTAACATTAAAATTTCGGATAATTACCTACATGCCACACAATTTAGTTTTATTTATTTCTTACCCATCTATTCTCAGTTAATTATGCTATGCACACTCAAAACATTATAAAATCTTACATACACACATTTGAGTTAAAACTTAATCAAAATCTATTTGAAAAAAAATATTTTGTTAGTAAATCATTAAAATTATATTTTTACTCTTAATAGTATATATTTTTCTCTTCCTCAATACCACACTAAAGCACTGATTTGTCCTAAAATCAATTCACGTCGCGGATGTCTCATTTCTTTACCGTCACCTAAACATTAAGGTTTTAGGATTTTCACTCAAAATATATTTAAATATCTTTAAAATAATATGATAAACGGCTCAGATTTTTTATAATCTAACTATAGTTAGGTCATTGAAAAATTATGATTACTTATTATAATAGAAATAAGTTAAAATGTGTGTATGTAAGATTTTATAATATTTTGAGTGTGCATAGCGTAATTAACTAAGAATGAATATGTTAGACATAAATAAAACTAAATTGTGTGGTATGTAGGTAATTATCCGTTAAAATTTTTAGAGATTTTTACCCGTATGACACAAAAAAACTTCAATATTTACTTATTAGACACTCTAAAGTTAAATATTACATGACACACACTTATTTATTTTAATTTTACAACCAACACACCCTAGTTAAAAAATCCTTACATTTTATTTAAGCAAATCATACTTAAGTTATGTTTTAACTTAAATAAGGTTCATAAGAATAAAATCTAACCCCTTTTGTTTCTTAAATTAAATCTAATCGTTAAGATGAGCATCTAACGATTAGATTTAAAATATTCTACATAAATAATAGATTTAAATAGTTTTTAACATGTAAGATTTAAGTTAAGGTGCACCGAGAGTTAGATTTTATTCCTATGAATTTTATTTAAGTTAAAACATAACTTAAGTATGGATTACTTAAATAAAATATAAGGATTTTTTAACTAGGGTGTGTTGATTGTAAAATTAAAATAAATAAGTGTGTGTCATGTAATATTTAACTTTAGGGTGTCTAATAAGTAAATATTAAAGTTTTTGTGTCAGGTAAAAACCCCAATTTTTTATCACAGGCCACTTTCTCTCTCACCCTCTTCTTGATAATGATAATTTAGAATTCATGCATTAAATACTACCAAAGGTATTAAGAGTGCTTTAATTCTAACGTGCTCATAATTATTCCCTTCTCTTTTTTTTCTTAATTACTCACTATTCACTCCAAACACCTATAAATTATAATTCCTATTCGAATACCATCTCTAAATTATAATTCCTATTAAAATCATACTATCATCGATGAATTTTGAGATCAATTATACGGTGGACACACTTATGAGTGTATTTTTTGTAAACAAGATATTATCCATTTTAGTCTCAGTTTTTTTTTTTTGAGTTAGATGAAATAAACCGTACCAAAATTACTCTCATCCCAAAGACGACCACTTTGCTATGCGACATCCTATATAAAATTATTGCCAAGGTTCTTGCGAACGAGTGCTCTCGAGTATTATCTTAGAAAATCAAAGTCCATTTTCTACGAAAAAAGGAAGGGAAAGTGGGCGTGTGTGCCCTCAAGCAAGATACGAGTAAAACATATGGCAAGGTTGAATGAACTTTCTCGGAGCGGACGATGCATACAGTGAAATTTTCACGATATTTTACAGAGTTTATTATAAAGTGTATGTCATCAATCAGTTATACCATAAATCTTAATGGAAATCCTATTCTCGGAATGAAAGTTATACCATAAATCTTAATGGAAATCCTATTCTCAAAATCATTCCCAAAAGGGGGATTTAAAGAGGGAGATTCACCTTCACCTTATCTGTAATATTCGGATGTTAAATTTTAAATTTTAATTATAATATTTAATTAAATATTATGTTAAATATATTTAAAAAAATTGATATATTAAATAATATTTTTAATATTTTTAATAGTATAATATAACTTGAAATAAGATTTAAAATGTATTAAAAATGAGTTGAATTTTATACGAGGAAATTTAGATTTAAAAATAATAATTTTTAACTTATTTATAAGAAGGCAAAACTATGGGGACTAAAATGCAATTTTCCACTAATTGGATGAGAACAAACCAATTTATTTTATTTTCTCTTTCTGGCTCTGGACTTCTCTGCCGTGGAGAAGAAGGGGAAGAGGAGAATAAAAAGGTGAGAAATTTATTTTATATATTTAATTTATATATAATAGTAGTTGATTTTTTAGGTGTAAAATATTATTTTAATAAATTATTATAAATGAAATTATAATAAAAATCATAATATGAATTCAATCAAAACTATATTGTTTAGAGAGATTTATAAGAATATGAAATATATATAAGAGTTAAAATTAATTAGAAAAAATAAATTTCAATTTATTTGTATTTCTATTTTTCAGAGTGTACACATGAAAATAGATTATCAAACAACCAAAAGGTAGAGGGAACCAACTTTATATAATTTGTTTGTTGACTGCTAGAAATATATTCTATTGCTTATTTATGTTGATGTGCTCATATTTTCTATTCATGTTGTTCTATCGTTGATATATTATTGTTTTGCCTATTAAACTGGTTTGTGATGTTATTGTTATTTATTTATTGATATAGTGAATTGATGGATGGTATATTGAATTGATATAAGTAATATTTATTATTGATTTTAATATAAATAATTACCATGGAAATGAACTATTATTCTGTGAGATGATGTGGTACGACTGAGCTTATATACTTAGAACTGATGAGGGCGGGAAGTTGCCTACGATGAGTTGATCCGATGACGGCGGAGAGTGTTCACAGGGTGATGTTCCAAGAAAGAGAAATTACTGGTGCAAGGAGCGGCTCCTAGCAGGCTTCTAGGATGATAGATTGGCAAGAACTTATGTCAGTCTTCTAGGTAAAAAAAGTATGAAAATAATAGTTCCACATCAGAACACAAAATGATAATCAATTATTAAGTAAAAAGAGATTATATTCCATGTGCTATGCTGGCATATTATGACATTCTTGTTCTGCATGTGATAAATATTATGATACGAAAAAATATATATTTTTACTTAGTTGTATTACACTGTATGTTGTAATGTTGCTTAATTTCATATGAAGTTGATAAAAACTGAGTTCGTAAGGACTCACCTCCTATTTATTTTTCAGGTACACTTCAGATTACACTTAGAATGAGTGAGAGCGATTTTCTTAAAAGATGGTTTTGATTAGAATTTCTTTTTAATTAATTACATTTTATTTAAAGCGATGTAGAATTATTATGATAAAATTAAATTATTTTCTGTAATTATTAATATAATATTTTGAATATTGCATTGTGTATTTAGTATTAAAAGATATATTAAGATCACCCTCGACTCACCTTCTATTTATTTTTCAAGTACACTTCAGATTACACTTGGGATGGGTGTGAGAGCGATCTTCTTAAAAGATGATTTTGATTAGAATTTTTTTTTAAATTAATTGCATTTTATTAAAAGTGATGTAGAATTATAATGATAAAATTAGATTATTTTTCGTGATTATTAATATAATATTTTGAATATTGCATTGTGTTATTTAAGTATTAAAAGATGATTAGGATCACCCCCGACTCAGTTAGTTGATCCGCTGCTTAATCCATCTATTAGCGGGACGGGGCGTGACATTATCTCTTCATCATTTGTGCAGAAGGCCTCACATCTCTATTAAAGAGAGCTAAAACATGTAATGACATATGAGGAATCAGTGCTAACAGAGGGGATCTAGCCCTGTTTGGTAATAGACTAAAAATTATGGCTAAAATTACCCATGGCCAAAATCTTAAATTTATTTTAAAAAAACTTAAAAAATTATTTTATATCTCATCTCACACAAATTCCAACATTAAACAATCACTTTATTTCACATCCAACACAATTCTCAATAAATCAATCAACTTTATTTCACATCATACACAATTTTTAATATAACCAACTTACTTTATTTCACATCATACACATTTTTCAAAAATCACTAAAAATTCCAACCAAATCTTTTTTTTTTTTATTACCAAATAGAGCCACTCTTTGTAAGGAGATTGAGCAAGTATTTGCAGACTATTGGTGGTGGGCCTCATCAAATTCCAAAGGAATCCATAGGGTGGAATAGCAGGAAGTATGCCAATCCAAGTGCACTGGAGGACTAGACTTCAAATGTCTAAATTCATTCAATTGGGCTATGCTCGACTTCTTTATGTCACGACGTTTTAAAGTCAAGATATTTTCCGAGTGACAATTTTCATTATGCAAAGTTAGGAGGCAATCCGTCGTACGTTGGGCGAAGCATATGAAATGCAAAAAAACATCCTAAGGTATTGTTTGGAGAAATAGGTCGTAGCAAAGGAGGTAAACATATAGAAAGATCGATGGATACTAAGACCTTGCGATACAATAAGCCAGCGGGATGCTTAACATGCTTTAAAAAATTTGAATCAACTCAGCACGCCTTCGGGGATTGCAAATTTTCCAAACAAGTTTGGAAGAAAGCGGGTCAGTGGATCAAAGTCGACTTTAGTCCTAGCGACAACGAGAAAGATTGGTTTTCCAAAAATCTTATACCCTTAACGATCTCTTTGCTGTAATTTTGTGGGCTATATGGTTAAACAGGAATAGCAGATATGCAGGTAACCCAAGACGAATGCCGGAATCAGTGGTTGAGTTTGCTATAGATTGTTAGGAAGAATTCAAGAATGCGAACAAAAAGGATATAGTATCAGCACCGAGTCCAATACGGCTTGGCATCCTCCTCCTCCTCCTTGTTCAGAGATGAAGATAAATTTTGATGCAACGATCAATAAGAATCAGAATACGATGGAAGTTAGCATAGCTGTGAGAGATTATCGTGGCCGACCTCTAGCTGCGATGGCAAAACATAAAAAAGAAGTCCTAGATGAAGCATAAGCTGAATGCATCGCTGCTGCTCGAGAAGCCATTCAAATGGCCAGCAACTGAAAGTGCCAAGATACAATACCTGAAGGAGACTCTTTTAACAATTCAAGCTTTAAAAGAACAAAGCAAGAACTTATCAAATATCAGGCTTACCATAGCGAAGACAAAGCTATTATTTGAAATCTTCAAATATGTTAAACTATCCCATACAAAACAGAACGGGAACAAAGTTGCCCATGATCTCAAGCTAGGTTTGCTTCAAATGTGTATGAATGCATTGTTTGGAGGGACCTGGCTCCACCAGAATCCATGGATGATTGAATGATTGTAATGTCTTATGGAATGACTGAAATAATCTATTGCTGTTTTTTCCAAAAAATTTTAATATACATATATGTGAAATGACTTTTTATAATTGTATTGGTGGTCTAGTGGTAAAATGAAAGAAAATTAAAAATTACTTTCCTAAAAGTCTAGTGATCAAATCGCTTGGAATACTCTATTCTTATACTTTTTAGAATAATGAGCCAACTCAAATCTTGATTCAAGTTGAGCTAGCTTGAATCATATTTGATTTCGAATAGATTTGGTAGAACTCAAATTTTTCAATTTTAAGAATTTTGAGCTGCCTTCGGCCGGCTCGAAATCAATCTAATAAGTACATATATTTTTGAAACTTGACTATATATTTCACTGATACATATATACACTCATAAATACAGATAAGAGGGAGATGGCACAATTCCTTCAGTAAAATCACTCCAATCTCCCTTTTCTTGCCAATGCATGAGTTTTATATAGAGCCAGCAGCAGGCATTTAGAAATTTGCTTGAACTACCTTGAATGAATTTGAATAAAGTAGGAAATGAGAGGTACTTTTATTTTGACTTGATCCAACCTGACTAAACTAACTTATGGCCGAGTTTAGCAGCAATAACATAGACCCGAGAACTCATAAAGCTTATATTTTATACATTTTTTTATTTAATTAATTTAAATGAGTTACATTTGAGTTTTTTTATTTAAATTTATTATTTTTATTAAATTATGTTTAGACAGATTTCCAAGCTGGCACTAAAGCTTAATATAATGAATAGATAAAAAAGATGTCAACATACAATAGCAAAGATCTTTTACAAAAGAATTGTCAGTAACAGATATGCATGGAATAGACATAATTTCATAATCAACTGCTTGATCTTTATAAATTAGCAGAGAATTTGTGGTTAAAGGAGTATGAGCTCATTTGGCATTTCTGTGTAAAGAATATTTAAGTGAAGCTACCTTGCTGAAATGCATGTCACCTACACTATCAATGCTGTGCGTTTGGATTCACTGAAAGAAATGAAGCATCAAGCAAGTGACTAGCAGAAGGGAGGCAAACCTTCCAAGCTCTGATCTTCCGGCGAAGGACAAATTGTGTGCATCAACACTGTAGGCTGATTTAGTCCTGTCATCTTCAACTTTGATGCTTGAAGAGCCTGAAACCAACCATGGCGAACAAGCTGGAATGATGACTGGGTATAGCAAGTTGTTTCAGGTATTTATGTACATATACGTCACAATAAACTTAACCACTAATGATAGAATTTATATTCTACGCAACTAAAAAGCGTGTAAGTTTTACACAATTCCGTAATCGATTAATACATCTGCAACTACAGTTGATTCTAACATGAGTTAGGATGAACAGGATCTGACTCTTCAAAGATTTGGAAATTTTGCATAAGTTGCAGATCACAATATTAACCTACATCACACTGGGGAAAGAAATCCGAGAATTTTTTTCCATGACTTGGATGTTGAATATGTAAGTATAAAGCAATGTGCACAGAACTTCATGTGGCATTTGAACTACAAGAGTCAACGTAGATAAAGTTTGAGTAAAATCCATCATACATACTCCCAATTACTTTTACATTATTCTTTACAGCCAAAATATTCAATGTTACAAATAGATCACCAAATATAAACAAAACAAGCCTACTCCTTTTTAGAAGTCATTTGTTGTGTTTATATGGATTTTGTGGGTCTAGACATAAAATAAAGATTTGAAGGGTAAGAACATATAATTCATATAAAATTCAAGGGATGCTATTAAATTCTCCCATTAAAATTTGAAGGACATCAATAAGTTACAAATACATATACAATACACCAATAGATATAAAAGTATACAAATACGAGGATTAAAAAAATGAAAGGTGTTTCAGGAATGTAAGACAAAACTTGAAGAGATTTTGAAATGCAAAAAGTTTTATCTGCTTCAGCACTACTTGCAGGAAGCTAAGAAAGGAGATACTCTTAAATTTTAATCTTGAACACGAGTTCTAGTTCAAAAATAAACAAATTTTAAGGAGGTCCACTGCACTCACAGTTGTAGTCAGTCCAGCCAATGCCTTGTTTCTCCAGATCATATACAACCAATTTATTGGATAATAATATATCTGCAAGATGACCGCCATGTAAATATGACAATAACAATTAACATATGCTTACACATGAAAAGTCAACATCAACCAAGTCAAGATAGAACAGGGATAAGAACTAGAAAAAATAAATGTATGAGGCTTGACATTGTTTAGTGCTAACATTACAAAGTGAAAACTGGACTTCATTTGGTACGATACTTCCTGATTACAGATACGGATCAGGTATGATATTAAGTATAGTATGAAACTATAATCCATCTATATTACATGATATAGACATCAACTAATCATAATACATATATCATTTTTGTATAGCCACCCTGAGACATGGCAACTTGATGATGATTACGTATAATTGTAACAAATTGGCTGCTAGTACTTAATCCATCTCAGCTATGTGATACTCCCTTCTATTATAGTATGCAGATATGACGTAAAATCGACTAACTAATTACCCTCTATACAAGTAATTTAATAAGGAATTGTTCAAAGAAGTTACTAAAGAAGCACATAAGAGTTGGTATTTTCATTTTGACATATTTCTAAACAGCGTAGGCAAAAACAAAATACTGAAAAGATAAAATAACCAATAGGACTGCAGCATGTTTCTAAGATTCCAGTTCCTAACCGTTGGTTCCTCAATATTTGTTATCATGTTTACATTAGTTGATGACTAATAATATTTTACATTGTGTGTACGCTTGAAGATTTAATGCTAACTTTATGCTCTACATATAGATGTACAAAACCTTGGGAGCAGAATCAGCTTGATTTATGGAGTGTAGGAGTAATCAAGGATAAAAGAAAAAGCTTTGAAGAGGAGAAGACTTGAAGACTAATGTTTAATTGCGTTTCTATATTTGGGTCTTGTGTTTTTAGAAGTAAATGATGCAAGATTGCCCTAGAAGTGCTAAAAGATATGTGGATCATGATTTGAGCACTTAGAACATTATTAGAAGTTGGTTGGATCAAGTTTAAATCAATTACAAATGAGCCAGACCAACCAATTAGCGAACTGACTGAAACAAACCTGTTCTTGGTCAACCAAAGCCAGTTTGAACTTAACCGTTTGAGCCTTTCACTAGTGAGAGTAAAGAGGGTCTTTAGAATTTAGCTAGAAGAGAATTGAATTATACGAGCTTCTCCACCTTGGATGAAAGAAGTGTGTATGATTCTAATGGATTGGAATCATGGTTGGGGTGGAGTAGGCTTGAGGTTAAGCCAAATCACACTATATCATGTGCCTCATTTACTATATTGTATTTATATCTTGATACTTATCTCATTGCTCATGTTTGTGTGATTACATATATTGCTTCTTCTTGTTATCTTATCGCTAACTTATTGTTTGAGTTGATTTAATTATTATAATAAAGTAAATTAAATTTTAAAATTTTCTACTAATGTCTATTCACCCTCTCTAGATGTATACTCAAACGATGCTACATTTGGTATCAAAATGAGATCTTTCTAATAAGGTTTAACCGCCTAAAAAGTTGCTTATGGAGCGAGAATTAGAGGTCCACGGTAATCATATCCCACCATTGTTTGATCCACCAATTTTGAGGATAACTTCTTTTAAGCTCGTTTAGTTCGAACTTTTTTTTGGCCCAACACAAATTTCAACTATAAAATTTAATTTTATTTTATATCCAACATAATTTCATATTTTACACACTTGACAATATTAAATTAAATTTCTTTCTCATTAAATTTATAAGATAATTTTTTATTTATTTTTACCAAAAACATGTATTTCTCCTTGTAGGTAAGAGAGGCTTGTAGAGGTGATGTAGTTGACAAGTTATGACTTGAATATTAAGGCTAGTGACATCTCCAAATGAGTGCATTTATTATAATTTAACTCATTTGCATTCTTAATTATGTGCTTTATATGTTAGTTTACATTTTATAATGTTATTCTGAAAATTATTTTATAATGTTATTCATATTCCTCTTAGTTGCATGACTTTTATTAGTGAAAGTAGAGGTCCTAGAGCATGATCTACTTATTATATTACAGTTTCACTATTGTGAAATTATTTTCATATGATTCATACATGTGTTAGTAGTTAAAATATGATTTAGTTTAGGAGTAATTCCACTTAGGTTCTTGAGGTTTACTCGACTTGCCACGCAGGTCCATAATTTTGAAAACATGCCGGATAGGTTCCAAAACTTATTGCATAAGTCATTGTGGTCCTCCTACGGCGTTCGCGTGCAGGCGGTCGGCAGCACGCGGCCGCCAGCATCCGCCCACGTGCAAGCTTCCCACATGTGCTGTCGCGCACAGGTTGCCGCAAAGCGCAGCCCTGCGCGCCGACGCACGCAGGTCGCCGCAACGTCGCTGGTGCGCGGGGCCGCGAGCTGCCGAACAGCCTCCTGCGCGTGGACGCCGGCGGCCATGCGCTGGCAGCAGCGAAGACCAGGGGTACAATTGTAATTTTACATTAAAAATTTTTTATGATTTTTTAATTTAAATTTTGATTTAACGGAATTTTTAACGGAAAATGTTTAATTAGACTTTATTGGAAGCTTTTTATAAATATTAAGAACCACAATGACCTATACAATAAGTTTTGGGGACTTGTCTGGCATGTTTTCAAAATTATAGACCAGCGTGATAAGTCGAGTAAACCTCAGGGGCCTAAGTGGAATACCCCTTTAGTTTATTTGAGGTGTAATGCATACAAGCCAATCAAACTAGTTCTTTAGCCATACATGCATACCTTAGCTACAATATTCACATGATCATATTCATGACATCATATGAAAGATGTTTGCATTGTTTTAATGTCATTGATAACTTTTAATTTATTTGAAATCTTTGATTTCAAATTTGTTGAGCTTGAACTCAATATCACACTTTTGAATTATCCTGATTTTTTGACTAATACTTATTTGGAACAAGTGTATCTTTTCAAATGAAACATGATTGAATAATATTTGATGCGATTAGAATACATTAAATCAATTTGATTTTCTTGTTTAGGGCTTTTTTAGACTTTTAGCAACCAAAAGTCTTACTTACAATCTACTTGATATTTTTGCTAAGATTTAATTCAAACATGTTTATTTTATCCATCTAAAGGTGTTCGAATGTTGTTTTATAAGATTGAAAGATTTTTAGTTTAGTTCTTTTACTTAATAATTTTAGTTCTTTTAAGCCCAATAGTCCATTTTTATGTAAATTCAATATGTTTACCTAAATTTTACTTGAACATGCATATTTTGGCCATCTAAATGTGTTTAAATAAGTTTCATATTCAGATTTGAACTATTTTTAATTTTAAGATATAGGGTGGTTTGGTCAGTAATGAAACTTTTGAGCAAAACAATATATAGAAGTAAAATCATCATTTTACATCGAATTAATTTGAAAATCTTTATGCATGTGTAGAACATTATTGTAGACTTGCCTGCAAAATTTCATATTTTTTTTTTATTTAATTTGAATTTTTTATGATTTTCTGAAATTTGCTAAAAACCTGGCCTATAACCTGCATCAAAACCACCTAGTCGACCAAGAAGTGTTTAGTTGCAAGAAATGGGTTTGCAGCTTGAACTTCGGGGTCATTTTGATCACTTCTGCTCCACCATTAAGCCTTACTATTCTCAACTAAGTATTTTACACATTTTAATCATTTTTAGCATAAAGATGATTTATTTGAATAACTCGTGCGTTCGTTTTTCAGATTAAAATTAATCTTGTTAATTAATATCTAACATATTACATCATACACAAATTTTAACATTAAAATTTAACTATATTTTATGTTATTCACATATTTTAAAATTTAACTTCATTACACATTTTACACACATACTAAATTAATAACAAACTTAAATCGCATCCCTCATACATCCCAACATAATAATTAAATTTATTTCACATCACATATAACTCTCAATAAAAGAATATTCTCATCCAAGTTTAAGCAAACATACATATTCAAGTTAATTTTAGGCTTCATAAATACGTAAGCTGATTAAATTCCTGACACACACGTATATTATGTGTGTAAGCATATCTATGTATATTCTAAAAAATAATATATGTATATGATTTTGAGTTAATGCAATTTAAGAAAACATTATTTTTCAAAATGTTTTCTCAATTCTTAAATTTTTTAACTTAACAATGTTGCCAAACATCAAAAAAGGGGAAATTGTTAATTCTCCCATTATGATTAAGGTTTAATCACATGTTTTGATATTTATCATCATATTTAGGTTAGTTAGTGACTAATAATAATTTAAATTTAATGTGTGTAGGGATGAGGATGTAATGCTAACTTGGTGCTTTAAATATGATTGATGTACAAAAGCTTGAGAGCGGAGTCAAGCTTGATCTATGGAGTACGAGAATAATCAAGGATGAAAGAAAAAACTATGAAGAGGAGAAGGCTTTAAGACTTGAATTTTAGTCTTGTACTTTTAGTAGTAAATGATGAAAGATTATCCTAAAAGTGCTAGAAAGTGTGTGGGTCATGATTTTAGCACTTAGAACATCACTAGAAGTTAGTTGAATCTAGGTTGAACTAAGTAGAAATGACTTAAACCAACCAATTAGTGAGCTTGCTGAAATTAGCATGCCCGCCTTTGGTTAACTGTGTTGTCAACCGAAGCTAGTCTAAACTTAACTATTGGAGCTTCCAACGTCTAATTTTTTGGTCAACCAAGAGGTCAACCAAAGGCAGTTTAACAACCATAAAGGGATGAGGTGTTTTTAGGTTTCTTCTTGATCTTCTTAAGAATGTTTTAAGCCCGATTAGCTAAGAACTAATCCTTTGAGTGTGCATATGAGCAAAGAGTGAATAAGAGGTAATTTGCGAAGAATTAAGTGATCAAGTACTCATATGGTGATCCCTTCGTTCCAAGTGTTCTAAGACCTTATATGATGTAGAAGTCTTTCAAAAAAAAAAATTTGAGTTGAGAATAGAGAAAAAAATAAAGTTATTTTAATGTTAAGTGAAGTAATATAAAGTTGATTATGTTATTGAGATATGTGTATGATGTTAAATAAATATAGAATATTAGTTGATTAATTTTGAAAGGGATTTAGATAGTTTTGATCTCAACGCCAAATAGGGCCTAAGGTGCTAATCCTAGAAAAGAAAAGATGAAAGGAGAGAATATATTTAAAGGCCATAATGGGAGTTAGAGAGAAAGCTAGCTTGCAAGGTAGATTGGGGGAAGAGGAAAGAGGTGGGGACACTATAACAACCCGTATTTAATTACTTTCAGATTTGCTCGATCCTAATCACAGATCCAGATTTGAATTGATATGATATGACGTCAATTTAGCTGATTGATATTAATTTAAGATTTGGAACTAACTTGGGAGAATAGACATTCTTCATATTTCTCTGATCATAGTATTTATTATTTAATTGATTGTATTTAAAGTTTATTTTTTTACGGTTAATTTTATTTCCTCATTATCATATTTTGAGATCTTTATAAATAGAAATAACTTTACATTATAATAAGTAATTATTGTTGAATAAAATGATATTTAAGTTCTCTTAAAGCTTAAATCTAAATTAAGGGTTGATATCATGAATAGGGAAGAGTGAGAATTAGCTTTGGGTGAGAATCCTTTTAACCCCCCTGATTATCCCGTTTGATTAAAAAAAAAAATCCAACAGCCCTTCATCCATTCTCATTCATCCCCATCACCCTCCCGCCAGGCGCATAACCACGCCACCGTCTCGCGAGCTCGCCTGCGTCGAGCAGCTGTCCCGTGAAGCCCGCCAGCGCCACGTTCGGCCGAGCTTGCTTGAGTCGAACCTCTATCCCACCGAGCTCGACTGTCTGCCAGAGTTTCGCCCCAAGTGCAACTTCCTTACCTGCGCGAGCCCACGCGAGAGGCCCGCACGGTCACACCTCGCCGAGCTCGCCTGTCCGCTCAGTTGCGCCACGCGCAGCTTCCTTGCCACGCCACCGATCCCGCCTGCTCCGGCGCACGCCAGCGCATCGGGCCCCCAACCACGCAACCGCCACCGTGCGCGAGCCGCGCTACATCCACGCGCAGGTTCGTGCGACCCGCTCTTCCCCAGCCCATAGCCCTAATTTCTGTTAAATTTTTTTAAATTATTTTATAAAAATTTAATATAAAAATATATTATTTTATTTCACATACTAAATAATTTAATAATTATTCTACACAAATTCAAATTAAATATTTTAATTTAAAATATAAAATAAAATTAATATTTTTATTAAAAATTATTAAATATATAATATAAAATAATATTTTTTATATTAAAATTTATATAGAATAATTAAAAACTTTATTTATTATTATTTTAATACTCACATTAAATAAGATATTACTTTCGATGGTTAAATTCCTCTACTCAACATTAGAGGGGTCTTGATCTATTGAAAATTATACAAGTGGGTCCCAATTTCCCAAACAGGTGCTTAAATTTTCTCAAGTATGAACTTCTAATTTAATTAATTACTGACTCTCAAAATTATATTATTTAATTCAATAATTTATTTTAGCTTTAATTATATCATCAGTCATATACTTTAGCAAAAACTATTGTTAAATTTTATTTACTAAAATATTTATCCTAATTTTTAAAACTCAAATTTAATTTATGGAATTAAAATTGACAAGCTTTAATTTAAATTAATAAATTCTTATTTATTACTATTCAAGATAACTAAATATTAAAATATTTAATTTACAAGATTAAAATCTTATTTATCACAAATTTATATTTTAAAAATTATTATTTGCATTTAATATTTGGCAACAAGCTAATTTGTTCATGCCAAAAATCAAAATAATTCAGTAATTATAAAAATTTTAAAAATAATATTAAATTAAATTTTACAATACTATATATAATATTTTAATATACTACATTATTTTTAATACATCAATCAACTTTATTTCAAGAACATAAATTTCATGTCAAGACCAAATTAGTCTTATTACCAAATAGAGCATTAGGTTAAAGCATTTTTTGAACATTTTACTTTGCATATATATATTTTCAGTTGTATTGTATATTATTTATATTTTCGTTTTAATGAGTAGCATATTAAAAAAATACTTGGATGCGATTAGATCTAGATTAGAATGTTTAGATCAAAGAATTACTTGTAAGACTCAAAGAATTGAACGAGAACAACCTAAGGAGCGTTAAAACAAAACGACTAGAAATACTAGAGTGAGAAGCATGTATGAATTTTTATTTTGAGTAGTGTAATTTCTTTAAAGCTAGGAAAGTGAGCTTTGCAAAATTAAACTTACTATGCAAGCCTAAATTCATATCAACTATCAAATATGTTGAATGTCTCCTAGAGCATTGTAGGTTGAAACCGATTAAGACTTTGGATGAACTTAAATCAAAATTAAAAGAAAAATATGCCCCTACCCTAAAGAGGTGATCCAATGAGTCTTATGATTCCTTACACTTAAGTTGTCTTCCTTCGAGAGAGATGTCATTGAGTGCTCTATTATTGTCCCAATTATTTCTGTTAATCCGCCTTTGACAGAGAAAAATATAGAGTATTATATAGGTACATTTGTTGCTCTTTTTAGTATACCAAACACAACAAAAAAATATGGAGAAATGTTATACTGAAACTTCTACACTCTTTAGTGAGAAAAATGCTATACTTTTACGTATTTCTATTTATGTAACAAATCCTAGCTTAATTGAAAAGTACGAAAAATGTAAAATTGAAGAATTTATAGAAGAGAAAAATTATAAGAAAAATATTGAAAAATAAATTAAAGAACTAATTATGAAACTAAAATATAAAAGAAAAGAGGATCTCAAATTCAATCGAGTTAATTAAATTTGATTGTATCGATGATACAATTAATCATATTGATATGATTATGAGTCAGTTGCATTATGAGATTGATGGTTCCAATTAATCGAGTATATTAATGCCCATTATAGAGTCAATAATAAGAGGGAGTCTCCACCAAGGAAGTTTAGACACCTACAAGAAGCACGTGAGATTGAGAGATTCGCCAGTCTAACTTCTAGTTTGTGTGTTTGGTTTGCCAGTTATTTCTAGAGAATTTTATAACACATAAAAGCTACATCTCTCATCACCTTTAACTACAAACCTGCACACTTACGATTAGATTAAGCTAGTCAGTAGGAACTAGTATGTTATAAATCGCATCTGAATATATGTAGTTTTCTTTTATCATTGTATGATTAAAAGTCTGAATTTGCATTTGCATTTGTATTTTGTTTAAAGTATTGCATGTGTCTTTATTTCTAAGATATTTATTTTTCTATTAAGAAATCAGCAATTTTGAAAGATGGATTATTAAAATTATGTACAAGAAATTTTCTGAATATAATAATATAATAAATAAGTGATTAATTTTGCAAATTTAATTTATTTTTGAATTTTAATTAATTTGAGTAGAATGATAAATTTGATTTTTATCACTAGATCATGAGAATAATTAAGATTTTCAATATTTTAGATCTAATAGTTGTTAGAACTCAACAGTAATACGTAATGAGGTCTTAGCATTTTATCTCATTTGAGTTTTACTTAACCATGACTGTCCACAACTAAATTCACTTCAATACTTATTTAGAGTCGATCAAATAAATCTATTGACCAGATAATAATTGAACTCGATTATCAGTGTCATTTAGTTTAGTGGAGATTTATATTTTTTAGTCTTATTATTAATTATAAATTATAAAATATTATTTTCATTCCCATCTAGCATCAAGAAGACTGCAACAAGCTTCTAAAATTCTTTTAAAAGCGCATCAAGGGAGACTTTACGGGTCTTCGAACTAAGGTCCTCTGGCTTGAACTGCGGTAATGTTTCACTAGCCTACCTTTCGTAACTCTTACATCGTCTTCAATATATAAATATTAAATATCAACTAGAACTATTTTAAGTGTAGCAAAACTCGAATTTGACCTGAAAATGATCTCCTGCATGGGGTGTAACTCAAAACACAAATCAAAATTAAATAGACTTCCAAGTCAAATCTGACATCAGTCAGCAGTTCCTACGTTCCCCTTCATATTCTCTTGGGTGTCACACCACATTATTAATGTCATATAAAGTTCCTTTTTATTTGTTCTAATAGGGCTGACGATAAAAACTAACGTGCAGTAGGTGCGCCGATTTTTAACTAGATTAAAATTAAATTTAGATAAAAATATTTTTTATTGAAGATTGTGAATAATGTAAAATAAAATTAGTTATTATATTAGGATATGTGAGGGATGTAATATAACTATGTGATGCGATATGCCTGTTTAAAATTAAATCCAAATAAATAGACCCTATATATGTTGGCCACTAGGACTCCTTTCGCCCTGATAGGACAAGTAACCCGTTGTTTTCCTGGCGGTCCCCATTACTGAGTTGGCTTGAGTGGATGCACCTCAAACTAGCGTGCTAGTTATTATCCTTACCTCTATGTTGACTTTTGGCTAGAGTTTGACTTAATGTCCCTAGTGTGTTTTGTATGGGAGAAATGTCTTCCCTTGAAGTGCATGTTGTACTCTTTTTAGTTTAATACAAGGACTAGGCCACCTTTTCAAAAAAAAAATTCAATACTACTAATAAAATATCTAAAGTACCCCCCACTCTCCTGAAATTTGGGGAGCAGGGGGCCGCCGACATCTGCGCAACCGTGCGCGAGGCCAACGACCACACAACCCTTGCGTAGTGCTTGAGCAAGGTTGCGTGGCCGCCAACCTCATGCCGCCGCCGACGTAGAGAGAGAGAGTCAGAGAGAGGGGAAAATTTTAGAAATTTTATAAAATTTTAATATTAAAAAAATGAAAATTGACTTATTTGATATTTATATCTGATACAAGAATCCAAATGTTAAATTTTTAAAACCATTAACGAAAATGGTGATATATCTTAAACTCAAGAAACTGCATGTAATCTACCATAAAAAGAATCATACCTCCTATGAGAATCATATCTTTCCCATCCTTTGACTGTAATGCACTATTTTGAAATCCAATACACCAGACATCATCCTGAAAGACAACAATAGAGATATTAAGCAAAAGCACATCAGAAAATGGTTAAACAATTCTTTTATCAGTAAGAATAATTTAACAAATCCCTCCGTGGGTTATAGAGTAAAATGACTATAATTGACAAAATAGTAAAAGCACTGGGTATCTCATCAGGCATAACAAAGAAAATTCAAACATTGGTAATTAATCCTTTAAAAAAAAGTAAAGGAAATAATCCGGAAAGGTTATTCTAACTTGCAACAAAGATCGCAGAAAGACTACTGCATACAGAATGACTTTTAACAAAATAGAAACAGATCACATGATTTTCGTGCAAAAGCTATTTTTTATTTGTTTTCGATGGGGAGCAAAATGAGATCTAAATTGGACAAGCTGAAGGGAAACAATCATAAATGTATAAAACTTCATTCACAGTAAAAGAGATTTAAATTGGACTGATGACAGAAATTTATAGGCGCCAACTAATTTTCAGGGATACACTTAAAAAATATAAGCTTCCAGACCTCTTCCAATGTAAACAAATTGCAACCTGCAGCATGAAACAGATTCTTCTTGCATTCATGGTACTAACTGATGTTCGGCAGGTAAACTGTCTTAGTCGTACAACAAATCTTGAAAATATAGGATACAGAATACGACAAAGATATCTCGTAAAAATTATCAAACATATTTGTGTTTATGTAAAGAAAATGTCAACTTGATCCACATGAAAAGAAGTAGAATACAATTTTTATAATGGGTACATATCATCCAGGTCACTCAAGTTAAGGAGCAATATCATGCAGTTTGTAAAATATATTTGGTCACTGAGTTTTTAAAATATTATATTTCGGGTCCCATTAAAAATAAAGTAAAAAATATAAAACTATTGTTTTACCCTTATCTCTTCTCTCTCAACAAATGCAGCCACTACAAGGCCCTAACGTGGGTCTACTAGACACAGTGCAGCCCTGATGTGAGTCCGTGCTACCGTGCAGCTCTCAAGCAAGGCCTAACTGCGCATGAAGATGCGCTACTGCTGCCATCCCGCGTTGCTAGAGGTCTAGGGAGCTCAAGGGAAAAAAAGAATTGGTGAGGATATTTTTAAATCTATTAAAAGGGATCCAATTGAAATAATTTTGTTTACCTCAAGAACTCAATTGAAAATAATTTAAGAAACCCAAATGAAAGATTATTGAATTCGTGAACCTACGCGATAGTACCCCATAACCTTAGGGACGCAGATGACATTTACCCATTTATAATTTAAGCTATTCTTCATATGCAGGCAGTACCACAATAAAATTTTACTTGTTTTTCCACATAAGTTGCTTAAAATCTTCATCGAATTTGCTCTACTTGGAATATTTTTACAACCACCTTCTGCATGCTCAAAGAAGGCATGACCAGGAAGCCCATTCAAGAAGCTCTTATGAGAAAGTCCAATCACATCGGATACACTGACAAGAAGTGGAGAAGGGGCACAGATAGCATCAGAGATAAGGGCAAAGATCCCAAGACTATAACAATGAGTTCAAATGCTAAGCACCAGTCCATCTACATTTTGACATTGCCATCAAGGAGAGGCTAGTGTTTGATTGTTGAGGAACCTTAATTAGATCCTCCCGATGTACCGTTGCGGGATTCTATTTGCCCTTCTTCACCACTTTCTTTGACTGATCTCTTCTTTTAGTAATTCATGCCATGATTGAGCAGTGGATGTAATACTTACAGTCATTGTTATTCTGTTGGGTGGCTTTCAAAGCCCTTCCTCAGTTGGAACGGCTCTTTGACCTTTCAGCTTCTTCCTATGATCATAATAGTGAAGTTTACAGCTTGGCTCAAATATGGGCAGAGTGTGCCATCACCAAGGGAGGTTCATCGACAAGGTTTAGTGCAAAGTAGCACAACCAGAGATTTACTAGGTGTTACTTGGAACACCTACTTTTACAGCCAAGACATGGTATATCATCGCTACGATTGAAGGTATCACTTCATAAAAGATGAGAAAAGAAACATAGTCTGCAACAAACCTTGACCAAGCAACATGGCACTTGTTGCAGTTGACGAAGTAAAATAAGTGATTATTGCGAGTCCTAGGTGTTTCCTCACTTACATTCAACTGAAGACAAGACGTGAACACCATCACCTTGGCTACAAATGAGCCTGAGATTCACTGGCTGGTGAAGAAATACTCAAACTTGTTCCAAAAGGTACAAGGATTGCGTACGCGATGTTGGAGAATTGGGTGATCCAAAAGTAGGTGAACAAGTTGGAGAATTGGATGATCAAGCCCAGTAGTAGCCCCTCTGGAAGTCCCATCATCATGGTCGCAAATAAATACATTAGTTTATGAATGTGCATGGACTACTAAACGCTCAACAAGATCACAATCAGGAATCAATAGCCTTGCTGTGGATTGATGATTTGCTAAACCAGTTAAATGATGCCCACATGTCCACGAAGCTGGACCTGAATTCAGGCTACAACCAAGTTTGCACCAGGGAAGATGACAAATGAAAGATGGCTTTCTAAACCAAGGCTTCTACGAGTAGTTAGTGATGTAATTTGGCTTATACAATGCATTGACAATATCCATGCGCTTGATGAACAACATCTTGCACCAATACCTCAATAACTATCATTGTTTATCTAAATGACATCCTCATCTACAACCCAACAAGCATTAGTTCCTTTCACATGCTTTGTGCTAATCAAGAGTTTTGATGTTTGGGCAACGTGTTTAAGCTAGTGTATTACTAATAAAACTCATAAACAGTGTAGGTTAGCTTGTTTATGTAGAAAGATTAATAGAACACTTTGAAGATTCATTGAGATGTATCAAAGATGATGTTAGAGGATAGAAGGAAGTTGAAAGTTCATCTCGAGCACTGATGATAGAAGAGTCAACGATCTAGAGTGATCAAGTTAAAGGAAAAAAGTCAAAAGGTGACCTAAAAACCATGAACTTACTATCACCTCATGAATGTGCGTAAGCATGATCAACGGGATCTTAAGCACAAGTAGCACATTTAGAAGTCAACAGATTCAAGTTCAAGTTGTGAAGGTTAAATTTAATTCAACTTAATATTGAAACTGGATCGACTTAAATTTCAAAGGAAGAATCAGAAAGCAACACCTCATCCTTCAAAGATGATAGCCGCACTAAAGTTGAGGAGTTAGCTCACATGATCAAGATGGTGTGGTACAGAAAAGGGATCGATATAAATGAACACTGAGAGATCCTACATAGGAAGAATAAAAATTTCTTTGAAAAATCATCTTTGCTATGAATGCATAAAACTGTTACCTTCGTGATGAACGTACCAAACTATAAAAAGAGCAAGAAGAGACGGTCAAAACTAAGAAGAAAAGAGAGCACTTGCAATGACATGATACAACTCAAACTCCGACACATTTTAGATGAAGAGCATGTTTCCTACTTTGCATTTTGGGCACTTACCAATGAAGAGAAGTGAATTCAATGAAGATTTTGATGTAAGTAATGATAATTTAATCGAAGTTATCAATGAACTAGAAGAAAATCTTAGAGCTGCCAATGACAAGAATAAATAACTTAGAAAGGAAATTACCTCACTTACGTCGAAAATAGTCTATTTTACATATACTCCCCTCAATTCTCCTAGAATCTAGCTCTACTAGTGAATCAACTAGAATTAATGAACTAAAGGCAAAAAGCCAAGAATTAAAGAATAATGTAGAAGAACTTTGTAAAAACTTGGGCCTCATTTAGTTGGAGTATGTTTTAGGAAGATTTTAAGTTTTTTTCGAGATAGAGAGAGAAAGAAATTATTTTAATGTTATGATATGAAATAAAATTATTTTATTAAGATCGTGATAGATATGAAATATAGTTGATTTTTTTTAATAAAGTATATGTAGGATATGAAATGAAGTTAAGTTTTAAATTGTGTACGTTGTGAAATTGATTTTTAATATTTAAATTTGTGTATGATGTGAAATAAATAGAAATATTGATTAAAGTATTTTTGGAGGAGTTTTGATTTTTAGGCCCAAATCTAATGAGGCCTTAAAATCATTTAGACTTGACACCAAGAATCTTGACATAATAATAGGTCAACATCAAGCATGCTATAACAAGACTGGGCTAGGATATATCACCTCTCACAGGCGTGTTGCATACACTTTTTCTAATAGGAACAAATCATGTTTTAAGGAAAATAGCCAAAGCTTGGGTACCCAAACGTGTTAACTAACAAATGTGAACTAAAATTCAGTTGAGTATCAAGTACCTCTATCTTTCATTGTAAGTGGGAGTGTGGAGGTGGAACGTGAGATAAAGAAGCATTAATCCCATATTAGCAGGTGTCAAAACAGTAACTGTTAGGAGCATCAAAAAAGAAAAAAATAGTAACTGTTAGAAAAATTGAGATGTGAAAGAGGTGTTAGTCTAGTTTTATCGTTGTTTATCCGCAACATGCCCATGCATGCATGACTGAAAATTTGCATCCAGCATAGGAAGACGAGGGGGTAAACAAAAAGATGGGGACTAAAAAGTATAAAATATGATAGGTGAATAGCCATTTGAACTTGCTCACGAAAGGTTAAAAAAAACATGCTTAAATGTAGCCATAACTGGTGAATCTACAATAATAAGATCTCAAATAAAGCAAAATTATTTTATCTTCTTAGTGTATCTTACCCCATTTTCAAATAAGTAGTCACGTGGATAAACTGGTAATTTGACAGAATTTTCAAAATGGAAAGTGATCTTCGGAAAGGCATCATCCACTCTGGAATGAAAATGAGTCATATTATGAGAAACCAAAACTGTTTATACAACAAAAAAAAAAAAAAACTGTTTATACAAAAGCATAAAAAAACAGTTTATACAAAATGTATAATTTCAAAAAAAGCAGCCTTAAACAAAATAACAAAACGGAAATCCTAGTTGTTAATCTACAAGAAAAAAGATAAAATGAAATCATAAAGATCTACTTAAATCCCCTCAGCTTTGTACTCCTTTCAGAGCCAGTAACTTAATGTGCACCGATCACAACACAAAAAAAAGACCAGCACAGTGCAAGATCTGCCTCAAACTTCATGTTACAGCAGGATATAGCTATCACGGTTAATTTATACCAGCTATACCAGTTTGGCATCACAAACCATTCTTCTAACCAGATGATATTGATCAAGGTTGATGTCATGCAAGTCTAATTCATTACATTTCCTGATTTTTCCCTTCTCACGTTTCCTCATAAAATTTAAAACTAAATCTGTCTGGTTACATGACTATAAAAAACTATATGGTTACACATTTTTAACATAACTTAGCACAACAAAAAGATTTTTGTTTATAATGTGAAAGCTTAAACAATTCTGCATTTTAGGAGGAACCCTTCATACCTACACATGGCCAAAAGCACACTTGCTTTCTTTGTTAGAGTTTCGCATATGCTTTTGGTCCAGGAAATTTCCATGGAACTTTGTGAATAATTAGAGTGATTCTAGGCGACTAAAATATAAAATAATTGCTGATAAGCAACATTTCAGGTGATTGGCTAACATAATTTCTAATCTGATCATACAAAAGAACTAGGATAAAACTTGTAGCCCCAACTAGTTTAACCCACCCTGCCCACCACTAATGAGATGGGTATGACTCAAACTTCAACACACGGGACGTGTATGGGTTTAGATAAGCAAACCAATCATGGGGTGGGGCCAATACAAGTTTTACATAAGTATAACCACTCTAACCAGCTAATTGATAACATAATATATAAAAACAATTATAATTCCATATAAGATGCTCAAATCTTATCATTTTTAGAAAATATTGTATGTATTTAATTATTATTTTGTTGAAATTATGTTAACAAAAGTTTTTTGCTAAAAATAATGGATGAATCATATGATGCACCTCACTCTGAGTGAAGAGGGGCAAGCCAGCAAGTACTATGGAGCAAGTACAAGAAATGAAAACCATATTGAAAAGCAGGTATGGATTTCGATGAACCCTACCCAAATTCAATCCATTGTCATTTCTACTCTATTGCTCTGTTTGAGATTTGAAAAAATAACTTATTAAAAAAAGATTTGACCATTTTTGAAATATATATACGATAGAAAATAAAGTTAGTTATATAAAAATAATGTGACAATTGGTGATTAAATTATCAGGAAGAATGTGTGCTTTAGATACTTTGAATAAATCATACAAAATAACAGTGAAAGAGATAATAATGTCATTAGATGAATTCAAAAAGGATAAATGAAATGGAGAAATACATTTGGCGTGTTGTGTAATAGAAAATTTTACTCAAACTTAAAAGTAAACTTTATAGAAAAATAGTAAGACCAGTGATGATATATGGTGTTAAATATTGACCTATAAAGAGAAAGCATATAATAAAATAAGTGTTGCAAAAATGAAGATGCTAAGATGGATGTGTAAGTATATACAAAAGGACAAAATAAGAAATAAGTATATTCATCCAAAAATTAAAGTAGCATCAATTGAGGATAAAATCATAGAGAGTTGGTGATTTGGACATAAATTGTAGGCTGATTGAAGCTCCAATAAGGAAAATTAAGTTCTTAGACTTTACCCATGTAAAAAGAGGAAGAGGGAGACCAAAAAAGATATCGTAAGACTATATAAGAAATGATCTTACACACTTAGGCCTCGTTTGGTTCGAGCTTTTTTTTTGGACAAGAGAAAAAAAATACTTTATTTTTTAAGTTTAATGGGAGAAAATTTTATTTTAATGTTAGAAAGTGTGTAAAATGTGAAATACTTTAAATTCTAATATTCGTATTTGTATTAGATGTGAAATAAAGTTAATTTTTATAGTTGAAATTTGTGTTGGGTAAAATTTTTGCCTCGAACCAAACGAGGCCTTAAAGCCAAATAAGAATTTGTTAATTGATAAAATACAATAAAAACAAATGATTCATATAATCGATCCCACCTAGTGGGATGAGGCTTGGTGGTTGTTGTTAATACTGTTTAATGTTAAAAATAATGTAGGCAGTGAAATAAATTTGATTGATATTTTAAGAATTTTATAGCATGTGATAAAATAATTTTTTTTATATTGGAGTATATATGTAAATGTGAGAAAATTATTTTTTATTATATGTCTATTTTTTAAATATATGGCTAATTTGGCCTTTTTTATGAAATGCCCATTGTGTTGGGTCCTAAACAAATTGTTGAAGAACACATAGAGCCTAACCAAAATAGTCGAAATATTTGCTAGTAATAATAGTGATGCATAGATGATGATGAAGTTAATGATAACCTGATCATGAATATAAATTTTGAGCATCTAAGGAACTAATAAAGAGTCATAATACAGAATACATAACAATAACTATTTTTAAATAAGAAACATTACAAAAAATCTTGTACAACTAAAAACTGCAATAAAACAGCTAAGAAAGGTACTTGTGAAAGGATGACCTAAACCTTTAGCATCCTCTAAAATAATATAACCTGTTTCAAAAGTACATACCTTCCAGAATAATGGAAGCACATAAAATCCTGGATTGTATGGAAGCTCAAACTTGGCTGGTAAGAAAAAATCTGAAAGGCCAAAAATTCAGCAAAATAGACATAACTGGGTAACTATTTAAATTTGAAAACAACGCCTCATACCGCATTCATTAATGGTTTAAATGCTTCCTCCGGTAAGTACACCAGGGTTGTTCCACTATCAATTATAGCTCCTTTCTTCACCCCAGGCTCGAATATACCAGTAGGAAGTTCCAGGGCTTCCCCACCAACATCAATTGACTTCAAAATTATGTTGTAATGAGGCCTGTAATAGTAAAATATGAAACTAAGGTACCAGACCTACCATAGTTAAGAAACATAGATACATACAAAATATGTATAAATGTAATAAGATGAAAATCATTGATAAGCCTAACATGACATGTGCAAAACATGACTGAATGCCTACTGGCCTAAAGTAAACCTCCATATGTTTTCAGAGTCATTTTGTTTATCAAACATACGTAGAGAACTGTGGGCAAAAATGAGAAATCCATTGTTAAGAGCAAATATCCAAAAGAGCTTATACTACATAAAACTAGTGCAGACACAAGTCCCTACAGATTGATGACAACAACAAGGGCATGTCTGACAATTTTACTTATCTAACTGCAAATTGTATCCTTCAAATAATGGTGTAGGCCTCGACAAGGTACGGTTCTAGTCAGATTATGACATGAAAGTTCACATGGATTATTTGATTTTAGTTATTTTAGTTTTAGAACATTTGGCTAATTTTTAAGTCATTTTGAGTTGGTTTAGTCAAATTTGTTATCTATTTCATCAAGTTTGTGGAGTATGTTTCGCCCCACACCATCTTATTAGTTTTACAGTGAGATTAACGTCTCTACTTATTGTCCAAACTTGAACAATTCATATTGTGATTAATGACATATTGAAATTTGAGTTCCATGAAATCTAGATTCTACTACTGGTGACAAAACAATTCCTACACTTTAGTTATCCTGGATTTTATTACCTCTAAGCATCTTGTTCTTGCCGCCTCTTCTCCAATTGACTGTCCAACAACCGCCTCCATCATCGATTTGAAGAATCCTTGAATGACCACCAATTTTGATCCAATTTCTACTTCCCAACCTATATCCACGCCAATCTAAAATGTGCCCAACCTTTTCCTCGCGCACGACCATGCACAGTTAAGGCATGTAATTTGAGAGAGAATTACTATTCAAGAAGCTCCAATTAAATTCTTGTTCCATGGATCTGATCTATTTGATCAGACTGATTGTTCTGATCAAACTCAATAAATTATATTTATAAATGATGTAACTATTTTAAATTTCAATTAGTTTAATTTACAGGATTATAATTCCTCCGATTCACTGAATTTGACCTAATTGTCCTTATGTATAATTAATTGGCCATTGCATTGATAATCTCTAAGCTGTGTTTTAAATTAGCATATTATTTGCATTTCTGTCCTACACGAAAAGGCATAACATCAAATGAACAAGAAGTGTGGTAGAATCAACATTTTCATTAAATTGTTAATGGAAATGACCGATAACTACAGAAATCTCTCGGATCTGTTGATCATGATTAAGAATAAGGGCACCATCATGTGTATAGCACGAGGAAACATATTACTTAATCTATCACTTAACAAATAAGTTTAATGAACCTCCAATGCACTATGCTGACAAGCCTAATTTTCCAACTAAAATAATCATATAATACAATACATTAAAAACTTTCAGTTGAAACAGCACGATACCTTTTCCATCAAGACATTTAATTTTCATTATTTGCTCATCACAAGATGACGAAGGCTAAGTGAACTATATCTGAGAGATCTTAGCATTATAAAAGCGAAGTGCATAATTTTAATCATGCATTGTGGCATATAACCCTCACGGGACTCTAGTTTTGTAATAATATGGAATTATTCATAGGTCATTAACATTTAGGTTCAATGACCAGTTTAAAATAATGTCAGAGCAAAAGATCTCAAATTTGAAGTCTGGTAATCCTAATTACTCTAGCATAAGATTGAAAAAAAAAGGATTGTGCCACATTGAATCCACGCCGCAAAGTATTAGTTTGCACGTGAAAAAGAGTGTAAAATATAAAATTATTTATTAGCCATAACCTGCAAGCTTAAGCTTATGCTTTTAAATCAGCTAGTTGCCAAAGATTCAACATGTTTTATTTGATTAGACTAATCTGATAAATAATTTACCAAGAATAAATATGATTAATCTTATAATTAAGACAACAGTGGTCCAAAACCTCTAGGTCAATGGTCAACTCAAGCCAGAGATCCTTCCTTGCAAGGCCATCAACCATGGACTAAATAACACATGCAAACCAACACCTACAATAAAATTCTGAAAGACGAGACAAAACCATTGCGAATAAGTACTTTGTGCTGTAAATATCACCATCAGAGCTCAAATGCAAAGCTGAACCTAATCGAAATATGCAAGTAAATAAATTTGCCAACAGAGCTTCCCTGTGAATTTTTGTAAAGTCAATCAAGCTGGAGCTAAACACCAAAAAGCAACCATGAGCTAGTTAAACAAAGCAAACCAACTTTAAGTCACAAAACCAGCCAATTTCTAAAAGTGGATAAAGGGAAAAGGAAAAAGTCAAACAAGTTAAAAAAAATCCAAGTATGAAAAATATTAATTAAGAATCATAATAGTTTCAGTTGTACAAAGTCTGTCCAATGAACTGTTTAAGAAATAAAAATAAGTATCATGCAACAAAGTTACACTTCCAAATTAATTTATTAGCTTGTTTTAGCCGAATTGAAACAGGACGTATAGCTGAATTCCACTTCTATATTCGCTAGATAGAATTGATGTGCGGTTTAATATAAAGAACGGACAACACGATTATTGGGAAAAATCAGTGTTCAAGATCTGCAAAAGGAGTAAAATGATATAACTTACATATCAGGTACCAATGGTGTCAATTTCACTTTTGGTTGCACCACATTTCCTATAGCAAATACACCACCTCCAGCAACTGTGTCCAAGCAATGCGCAAATATCTTTCTAACTTCTCCAGCAGAAGCTAGCTGTGAAAGTAAGGATGAATTTGACTGTCCAAAACCAAGGATTCCATCAAGAGCCTCAGAAGATGATGATCCTAGATCCCCTGACTGTTGGGCACCACATCTACATACACAGTAAACCAAACTTACAAATCATAATGTAGAATACACAAGAAGCATGAACAAAGAAATCACAAAAAGAGAATAGATTTCAACACTCATCACTTGGAAATGAAAATATAGGACCAACTTCATTATGATGTTTGAAAATTAGCAAATATTTGAAATACAAAAACTTTTTTATTGTGTCTTTACCATCATAAAAAAAAAAAAACAAATTATTCAGTTCTATTACGTCTTTAACCTTCACATATTAACAACTTTTTGAAACATTTGTAGATGAGAGTGATTAATGCACAGATAATGCTGTTTACCCCAAACTAATTTGGAAATGGAGACATGACAGATTAATTTTAATTAGATAAAATGGAATTTTTTTGGAATTAATAAAGACATTAAATGACCCAAAAAATGGAGAAAATCCAGAAAATTTACCAAAAAAAAACACCAAAAGTCTCCAACAAATTGAAAAAATTATATGGTTAATAGCAATTAGATCACTCTAATTTGGGCCTATGTGCACCTAGGTCCCTCCAATTTTTAAATTAACAAAATAGGTCCTCTAGTTTGAAGTAAAGTACAAATAAGTTCTGTGGTATTATTTAAAGTACTTAATAGAAGATATTTTCTCCCATTTATAGATCAGTTTGGACTTTATTTTCATCTAAAATATTAACTTAGACTTTAAATTAGTCAAATTAGTCTTTTAATTAGAAAAAATATCCTCTATTTAGTACTTTTATTAATGTCAAAAGACCTATTTGTATATTACCTCAAATTAGAGGACCTATTTGGTTAATTTAGAAATTAGAAGAATCTGAATGCACATAAGCCTAAACTAAAGGGACCTAATTGCCATTAACTCAAAATTATAGGGGGCATGTGACAATGTTTGGGTTAATTTGATCCCTGAGCTATTCAAATTAAATCAAAGAACTTATGGAGAATAAATAATTAACCTAAATTTGATCATTGAATTGACTATTAGGCCAACTCAAAATTAAATAAAAATTAATGGGAATGTATATCTTGAATAGATGAACAAAAATCCTCAGGAAATTTTATTGTGGGATGTTTATTTAGTAGGTAGTTACCAAATAACCTGATAAACAACCTATATTCAACTGAGTGCCAATTCAAAGAAATTGGATACCCAGAATAGGTCAAAATGCAATTAAAGAAAAGATAAACTTAACTTTGTGCTCAATGTAATATAATTTAGTGAATAAGTAGGGTAATTTTAGGTTAAAATTGAGGTTCATTAGGTCAACCCAACAACTGACCAAATTGACCCATTCTAGTGCTGCGCCTGGACTGTGCTGGACCACCCAACTACGCTGCACCAGGCGACTGGAGGAAGACAGACCCAACTCTGCATAGCCAGAGCCCCTTTAATGAAGGCCAGACTTGAAGAGGAAGAGACAATTTGAAGTTTTTGGGGAAGAAATGAGATATGTATCCAGCTGGCTACAAACTCGGCTAACGAGAAAGGTGGATAGAAAAGTACTATAGACCGAAAACTAAGCAGTAGCTAACTCCATGTGAGCTCAAAGAAGTACAACCTCTTAAATAGAGAAGCAATCCAAGTCATTTAATTAAGATCATTGGATGACGAATAGCAGATTGGCCACGAATCGCCATTATGGTAAGTGGTTGCAATGGTCTAACAGCAAAGAGTTCCAATCACCATTGTTAGAGCTTAAGTTGTCTATTAACTAACACTAATCAAAGGAAGAACACTAGAGCAATTGATCGAGGGGGGTTTTAGTGGCCATTGGCGAAGAATTGAATTGTCAATGAGTGCATATAAATAGTGGGTTCGTTGGAGCTCAAGGTGGAGAGAAAAGATGCCGACAGACTGCTTCTCTTTTCATTGTGAGTTAAGTTTACTTAAAATCCAGTGTGATGACTCGCCCAGATGATAGAATTCCAAAAATAAAAGGTCACCGACGCAATAATGGAATCAATTAGTGGTTTTTTCTTTGGTCTCTCTTTCTGTAATTTCTCTTTACAGGCAGCTTCACACCATTCAAGCGAAGCACCTGAGCTAGGTCTCTCCCAGCATTGCTGGCTGACCACTGATTCTCACCCAGCTTCGCTAGCAAATCCAGGCTATTTTGATCTTCTGCCATTGTAGTCAAATTAGAGCTATCCAACAACATCACTGGATTCGCTTTAAGTCCTTGATGTTGTTAGAATCAAGATCTAGCTCTATTGAGATTTAGATCTTGATTCTCGATGGTTTAGAGATCATTGACGAGTTCTAGACAGGGAAAGCAATCAAAGGTGTGATAGGACATATGAGTTCACAGGTAGCTTCGCTGAGGCCCTGCGAAGCTATCTAGAGTAAATTCTCCTTGATTTCATTTAGAAATTATAGAATTCTAGTGAAATGACCAAATGAATTCCCCGCTAATCCAAGCCCTATGAGATCCAAACGAGCTCACTAGCTTGTCTTATTTCCTTCCCTGAAGTTGTTTGAATCAAGATCTATTTGATTCTAAGAAAGAATCAGAGAGATGATTTTGCTGGCGCCGGTGAGAAGGCTTTATGATTGACCAGTTGATCTAAGTAATCTAGGACAGATTGAAAAAATAGGATTGAAGAACTTGTCTGCTTGAAGCTGTAAATATGCTTTTCCTCAGCCACTGCTGACTGGATCACTGGAATTAGCCTCTGGTTTGCTGGTGGGCTTAACAGATGGCTGGAGGTCGAAGATGACCTGCTAGGACCTTAGCGGGTTCGAATTAGCTGTAGACTCAAACCCAGATCTTTTTCAACCATAGGATTCAATCAAAATTAATAGATCCGATCTGTGCCGTTGAACATTCCACGCCAGATGATAAACCCACGTGTGCTGCCACCACGCGGCTACTGATTCAACCGCCTCCAACTGTGTGGTAAAGAGTAGCAATTACACCATAGTCCAAATGTTTTGAAAACCTTACCTCCTAGTCCAAATTAGTTATGGAATGAGAATAGATTTTACAGTCATTACTTTTGAATCCAAATCATCTAACTGATCAACAAAATAAATATAATAAATAAAAAAGTGTAAAATAAAATTGAAATATAATAAAGTTTAGATAATTTGAACTCATCTACACCATAATACTTAGAATTATAGGTAAACACTATACAATTTGTACAAAAAGTCTCCAAATTTTTATCTTGAACCTTTCACCTAGGTCCAAAAGACACAAACTTAGACCCAAATAAAATGGTATGTCACATGAAGTCTTCAGCATATAAACTACACTTCAATTACGATTATTTACAAATTTTTTTGAAAAAAAACTATGTTGCTTGCCAAATGCAAGCCAAGATTTCAAACATGAAATATTTTATTCCAGCCGAACATAAGAAGAATAAACTTGGCAATTTTAATAAAATAATAATGAATATCAATAAATATGAAGCAAAATTGAAAATAGTACTTTAAAAGAACACTCATTGACCTTGTTTAGTTCGAGTTTTCTTTCATGGCCCGACACAAATTTAAACTATGAAAATTAACTTTATTTCGCATCCAACACAAATACGAATATTAGAATTAACTTTATTGCACATCATACACACTTTTCAATATTAAATTTTTTTTTATTAAGCCTAAAAAATAAAATAATTATTCTCTTGTCCCAAAAAAAGTTTGAACTAAACAAGGCCTTTTGGTGGAGATAGAACACCATCAGACCATCGATTGATTCTAGACAGGGTCTACACTCGGCGCCCGAGATCTCACCACGTAGTGTCGATCTGAATAGAGTATTGACATCAGCAAATTTGACAGCAGGTGTGATTGATAGCTGATCAGAGGATTGAAAATTCTCGTTTAAATCAATTTATTGATTTGAATGGGAATAATTCAAATTTTAGGCTGATTTCATTTATTTCCTTTCTTTTTTTGATGTTCGCATTTGACATATTGTAATTTCTTTTATTTTCGCATATATTTTAGCAATTTTAATTTCGATTGTAACAGGTCTATATAAAGGCATGGACTAGTGTTTTTTATTTAATCCTGAAATAAAATCAATTTAAGTTTGAACTATTGTGTGTTAAATCCCAGTGAAAGAAAGGGTTGAGGCCTTGGGTGTGAACCCCTAAATACCTTAAAAAATTTAAGCCCTAATCATCTCTGCAGAGCTTCTCGTTCGGGCCTTAGCGCTGACTCCCATGCACGACGTCTATGCATGGCACTGCCAACTCTCCCTCGTCCTCACCGCCTGTCGGCGAGCTCGCCAGCCACCGGTGATCGCCTCCGCCCATTCGCTCGCAACAACCCCTCACTGTCGCGCCCTCGCATTGTCCGCCTACGCCTCGCCTCACCTTCGCCCCAAATTTGGCGTGCAATCGATGCGTCTAGCTGGTTTGCTGGCCTTCGGTGGCCTGTCCGCGCCGACAGCACCCTAACTATTGATCGTCAACGCATACGCTCCACCTCGCGTGCAATCAACCACTACTGTGTGTCGAACGTCACTTGACTGTTTCATTCTACCATCGCTTCACTCATCGGTTACAGCAAAACAGTCTCCTGCAATCGGCACGACTCTCAAATATTCATCCCCATTGATTTATTGCTTCACCTATGCTTGCTCACTGGGTTAGTTGTCGTGGCTCATCACTGAGATTCCAAATTCTCTGGTCGAAGTAATTTTGAAACCTAAACCACTATTTCGAGTATGCTTCGAAGTGTGGCAGTGATCTTCGATTTTGAGAATGTTTGATTTGCTTACCTGTGTGACCTGAATAATACTGTGTAATTAAAATTGCTGTTGGGTAATATTTTATTACGAGAATATCCCTTACTGTGTACCCTAGCTCTGATTTGTTAAGATGAAGTTATCTTAAATCAGTTGGTAAATTAACTAGATATTATTTAGATTTGTTTCTTAATATTTAAAATTGATTTGCTTCTCGAACTTATAATTTTCTTAATTATTACGTAATTATTCTCAGCAAATATTCCCGAATAATTTTATGATCATCTGTTAAAATTACTTCCTAATCTCTAATTAAAATTACATTATACATATTGTTCTATATCACCTTTAGTTAAATTCGCAATTTGGGTTGAACATTGTGCATTTTTACACAAAAGATCCTCTAATTTGTGGATATCTTATTTAAGTCCTAGATAATATAAGCATGAGACTTAAAAATGAAAGAGAACTTTATCCAACCTCCGAACAACAAAATTGGCAGATCAAGATCACAAGAGGACTGAAGTTTACTTGCTAGAATTGCAAGTAAGGACTCAAATAATATAACCATCACACATAAATCCTAAAACAAAGCAAAAGCAAACTTAAAATTAAATAAATCATCTTCCAAGGTGCAAATTGCAAGCAAACAGCAGAACTCCAGCAAAGACTAAAGTTTGCTTGCCCATTGCTAGCAAGGACTGATAATTGAAGATTGCTTGCTGAATTGCAATCAAGGACCTATAGAAAAGGACAATTTCATTTGAGTCCAAAATAAATATAAAATCAAATACAATATAAAATTCAAAATTAAGAATAACATAAATATCAAATATCTTCAATAAGGCTGGGTGAGCAATATGCTTTTGCATTAAAGGTCCCCAAGTTCTCAACATTTTGTTTAAGTCCCAAGTGAAGTATAAATACAGACTTAAATATAAATTCTTTTGATAAACCAGAAAATGAAATATTTGTCTATAAATAGACAATTATGAGAAATTAAAGAGCAATTCCAGTATGATTATAGAACTAAAGACTTTCATGACCAATTTACATATAAGTCCTAAATATGTTAAAATGAAGAAAATAACAAAAGAAATAAAATTTGGACAAATTGACCAATTTTAGTCCTTGTCCCCAAAATAAACTTCCTTGTACGTTTGAATGTCAAATTGTAATCAACGAGATCAATGATACAATTGCATTCAAAGTACCGATGTTTTATAAATATTTCATTTATTCCCTAACTTTTGAAACTTAATGTTGTACATAAAAGCTGTCTACTTCATGATGCTCCAAATTCAAAATTACCTTGCATCTTTATCATTGATAATTACAATCAAGTACCCATAATGTATGAATTTTTTTAGGTCCTAACTTTTCATTTAGGTCCTAAAACTATGAGAATTGGACATGAGCACTGAAACTAGAGCTAATATACCTCAGACCCCATATTTTGGACTCAAAAGTATGAGAAATTTCAATAAAGAGCCTATGTTATGTGAATCTCACTTAGGTCCATTTTATTTCTAATTTACAAGAAAGTCTCTTTACTTCGAAATCACTCAAAGTATGTAGAAGCAAACACTTGTAATCTAAATCAAATCTTCAAATTCTCAAATCCAAATCCTAGATCTTCAAACAAACCCTCAATGATTCAAATTGCAATCTTCAAATTCAAATGTTCAAACCCTTCAAATCCAAATTCTCAAATCAAATCAGATTCAGTTTAAACTTTAAATTCAAATCCCTGTAAAGAACTCAATCGTGACTTCCTTCGTGAAAGAACTACATGGGTCACATATAATCTCAATAGGTCTAGCAATAGGAAAAGGAATTAAAGCGAAGGATATAAGTCTAAGGTCATTTAGGAACACTATTGATTCCACCCCATTTGATGTAGAAAAAACATCTCCTTCCCAAATAACATTAATTTCATCTCATATCTAAAATAGCATAAACTTATCCCATGGACAATAATCCTCTAGGTCTTCAATATAATATTATGCTTTGCCAAGAAGCATAAACTTTGTGTATTTAACCATTTCCAACTCAACTAAACCACAATAATCAAAACAACAATCCAAATTATTTTTTTACTCTTTATATAATAAATAATCTGAACTACTAGAAAAATAAGAATTAATGGCTATCTCTTCTATGGATGAGGATTTCTTAGGCAAAAAAACACAGTTTACCCTAACCATAAATTCGAAAATTAATGTTTTCACCAACAATTTCATACTCATAAAGTACCTAGATCGGACAGAGATTAAAAACAATAGAATGAAAAATATAATGCCAAATATGTAAAGAGTAAATGTTCAACAAAATATCATAATTTAAACCATATTTTGATACCAAGTTGATGCTAGACGTGAATGAAATGATATTTTATAAGTCAAAATCAGCAGTATAACTTGACAAGATATTTCAATTATCTAAAATATAATTATATGATAAATAAGATTTTTAAACTTTATAAATTAAAATATTTTAAAAATAAATTTAAATTGGATCGTCTGATAAATGAGAATTATTAAGTTTATGATCACACAATTAGAGCTAAACTGAATAATCTAGTAGAATAAATAATTTTTTTAAAAATAAATAACCAGCGACAAGTTAGATTCCATGAGATTATACCGATGATAGCAATAGAAATCTAATGCGAGGTCAATGGGATCAAATGCAATGATGTCACCACGAGAGGTACTACACTCGAGTCTGATAAGCAGTGTGAGGCAGAGCCTGCAGGTTGCAAGCAGAGCTTGTGGGTCACAGATAGAGCCGAGGAGCAGCTGGTGGAGTCGACAGACGGAGGAGCTGGGGCTTGCAAGAGCACAAGCATAGGCTTATGGGCGCGGCTCCCATGCATGTGCGATGTTGTTCATGGGACCTGCGAGCACTGCTCGCAACGCTTGTGGAAGTAGCTCTTGTGATCGCCTATGGATTGCTCGTTGCACAGACAGACATTGGTGGTGTAGGCATAGAACAGATGCTGAGAAACCGGCATGGCCGTGTAGGCCGATTGGTGCAGGGTGATGGCGTCGCAGCACGAGGTGTGTATATGGGCTCATAGAGATAAGTCAAAGAGAGGGGAAAGAGATTGATAAAGGATTAGAGTTTTTTTTAACATAAAGAGGATAACTAAGCTAATTTAAGGATTCTTACTCAAGACCAGCTTATTTTCTTTCCTTCACCAGGATTTAACAACTTAAATACACAACCACAATGCTAGAAGACTTCTTTATATAAATAGATCTCATGAAAAAAAATTGAAAATATAATACTAAATATAAAAAATAAAATGCAAATAAATCTAAAACAAATATATAACTAATTTTTTTACAATAAAATAAAATCAACTCCAAAAATGATATATCTTCAAATCTCTCAAATCAGTCATGAATCTTCATCAAATCAAATCAAACTTAATATAAATAATATGAAAATCTTCAATTAGCTCTAATTGATTTGAATTTGAATTTTAAAGTCATCTTTGCCATTAGATTATATTCATCCATGTCACTACCAATAAGTATCTATTTCTATGCTTCTAAAGCATCAAAGTTGTTAGAGTTCATAACTTATAAAAACTTTTTGTATGATAGGCACACAGAAACATCAAGTTAGCACTTATGAAAGGTCATATAGGCACTTGGCGCTTGGGTGACCTATCTTGGATTCTTGTGGCTAAGGTGCATGATGGATCCCTAGACCTACCTCGTGAGTAATCCCATGAAATAGTTCTTAGGCTAGGGTTTTGATTTTAGAATGAAAGGGGAATTGCTGTTAGGAGCGATGAGGAGTTTAGTGGTGAACCACAAGACTTCTCAAGTTGGGATCTCACAGAAGGTTTTGTGTTGGTGGAAGCCTCTAGGAAGGCCACACAATAGAGTGCATATATGATACTATTGCAGCTTATGTATTCCCTGAGGTCTAGCTTTGCGCGATATAGGTTGTGATGTCATCTTATCTGAGATCTCATTTTGCCTCATGAGAAGGCCTTGGGGTACGTCTTCTTTCTTATGAGATAGGCTATTGCTCCTAGGAGGTAGGTGATGTAGCGTATCTATAACATCACTCATGCTTAATAGCATCAACTACTTTGTAAGAGCTAGTCTACTAGATTATTTTTTTGGCTCTATTTATTTCATTTTCATAGTTATGCCATAGTTACATGATGCATTTATTTTGGTGATTTTATGAGTTGCAAGAGGAATTTCAAATTTTATGTGAAGACAAATTTGTTATAATCAAGTGATGGGTTAATTTTATAAATTTTGGGTTTGTTTGGAGCTATTGAACTCAAAATTTATGCTGAAAAAAGCAAAAAAAACAAAGTTTTGGGCCTGTTTTAATGTAGATGCAAATGAGGGAACTAAAAATTAATATAAAAGGGTAAGGCTATTTAGGCCTCTTAGCAATCCTTGTTGATGTTGAACCTGTTGCCTCCCTTTCAATCTAGAGGAGATTTATGCATGTTGTTATTATAACAAAACTTGAGTATTTAGGGGGTAAAATCACATAATTTTGTAGAAGATTTTGGATCTAATTTTCATAAAGATTTCAACTACCAAAACGTGAAAACTTTGTTAGCCTTTGGAGGGCATTCAACCTAGCGTCAGACGCGGAAGAGGGCAGATTCATTATTCCTTTGGGTATACGACACGATCACAGGAAGCGAGCTATGGTTTGAGTCCATTATCCTATTTATCTGTGTTTTGTACTTTTTTCTTTATTTTCCTCGGTATTCCTCTCTATTTGCTTTCTTAATTGCATATTATTATTCTATTTTAACTATATAAGGACTGGTACGACTAGATTATTGTCATCTCTATGTGAACCATATTATTTTGATTTCATCTATATATTATAGAAATGTAATATATTGTGTTTCAAATGTTTCTTGTTTAATGTTATACCGGTTACAAGTGAGATTAATTTGATTTAGTGCATAATTATTTTAATTTTTATTCATTATTAAAAATGTCTATTTTCGTGCACCAAGTATCTTGTTTATGTCCTCCTTCATGATTGATTTTTTTACATGCATAATACATATTCTTGTGTAGATATTTGAATGTTGAAATATAATCATTTCAAGGACTAATTTTTATAGACTTTTTTATAGAGATTTTTAATTGCATTCATTTTATGTCACACATACAGGGTCACTTCTTTTGTTAGTACATTAGTAGGAAATCATACTCTCTCATGGGACCATATGCCCGCTTCCCTTTGCTTCTTCGAGGATGGCTATTGTTTTGCCATGTTGACAGTCCAAAAGAAAGAGATGATTCTAAGTTTAACAGATACATATAGGCTATCTGTAATCTTATCTTTGGCTATCTCTCCTAAATATAGCTCTGAATTAGTAAATATAATGACTCACCCTTTGCTTCACTACATCATAGATTTTTTTCATCTTTGCAATTGTGCTTCAAAGAGTGCACTTGTCTCATCTGAATAAGACAATATATGCCAAGCCATGCAACAAACACATCTGTATGAATTTGAAATGAAATCTACCCGAATTGTAAAATAAATGTATCAATTTAGAAAACAAAAGTGTAGAAGGCTGGACATACACGCAATCATATCCTATGTGTCTAGACAACAACCACCACCAGAACCTCAAAACAGATGATGCTTGTTTCAATCTACCAGTGGCCTTCATTTCACCAACCTATCTGCTTATGAAATGGCTGTAAATCATGAAAATAAAAAGAAAAACATAGGATTAACGACATTTGCACAGCTAACCATCAAGTGGAATCAAAGATATCTCGCAAATTGAAAATCAAACGAAAAATATCTCACAAATTGAACAAAATAGGAAACAATGAACCTATATTGTTGACTCAAAGGAATAGATCGATAAAGACTTAAAAATAACTAACCACCTGAAATCTATTGATTTCACAATTAAAGGAATTTTGATTCAGTCCCTAGGGGTTCAGCATAGACCGCATATGTTTATAAGGCATTAAGATTTCACTTAAGAATTATGCATTGAATTCAAGCAACTCGTTAGCTAAATCAAACAGAACTCACCCAAATGTAACAATTGCATTGGCTTTTATTGTTTGGTGATTACCAGAAACCTGGTTATATTGCACATAATCTGTCACGAAGTACCCAGCAGTCGAGCTTCCATCACCATAAATCACGTTGTATTCACACAGCCTATCAGCTGAACAACCGGGGATATCACCTCCATAGGTGGACGAGCAAAATCTTTCCTCGCAAGAAACTAAGTTTCCACTCGAAGAACCTCTGATATCATAAAGAGTCAGATCCATCTGCACAGAAACGAATATCCAAATGCTTTGATGCCACTACATAGAACGTTAAGAGGTGAAAAGGCGAACCATGGGCACGAGAGCTTACGCCCAAATCGCTCTTCTTAGGGCAATGCTTGCAGGTAATGCAGTTCACCCAAAGAATGTCGCTCCCCGTGTCCACCTGCACGTAATAGTTCTTTGACGGCGTCCCTATTCCAATTTGAGCGTAGTACAACCTATATCCCAGGAACTCTAAGAAGGTAATTAAAAAAGAGGAGCAGTTCATATTAATTTTGGGATAAGAAAAGCACAAAGTGAACAAAACCACGCTTACCCTGTGCCACTAGGCAGGCCATTTCCACCAATGGGGATATCGATCGTGCCGGGGGCGCCACTGGCTAGAATCCGCCCATGGCGGCTGGCGTCGTGTGCGCGGAGGTCGGAAATACGGTGCCTCCGGCCGGAGTACTTGCGCTGCACCCTGAAAACCCCGGTGGCGCTCCCGAGCACGAAGAAAGAGATGAAACAGAGAAGGAGAGGAAGAATACAAAAATGCCGAGCCCGAGGAGGCCTCCGGCGATCCATGGATTCTCTCATCCTCCACCCTCCGACTCGAAGAATGAATCGAGAAACAATGAAAGGGAAGGAGGGATTACTTGATTGAATCCCAGTAAAGGGAAGATCAAATTCCCCCGCCTAGGATGAGGGAGACGGGGGAGCGAGGAACGGGGGATTTCTCAAATTCGAAGAAATCGGAGGCGGAGACGAAAGACGGAAAGAGAAAGACGGAGGGGCCACTGCTATTCCGACAGATACGCTCCGAACAGCTTCATTAACGATTTTTTTTAATGAAATCATTAATGATTTTCAAGAATTCTTTTTTAAAAAAAAAAAGAAATAGTGAATAAGGGCATGCTTCTCGCTAGGGAGTCAAATCTTTTCGGAATAATAATAATAAATAATTTTTAAAATAACACGTGAGAACAAATAAAATAAATTATATTAAAAATAAAGTTCATTATTTTTACATATATATATATAACATAAAATAAAAAATTTTAATATCTTGAGAATTATGTGAAATGTGAATTAAATTAAATTTTTTATATTAAAATTTAGGGGATTTACATAGAGAACATTGAATTCATCACAAATTACGCATTTCACCATCATTTAGTAAATATTACGCATATCACACTCTCCTTATATTATTTATGGGTTTTACATTTCTATTGTAACAATAAGGAGAGTGTGATATGCGTAATATTTACTAAATGATGGTGAAATGCGTAATTTGTGATAAATTTAATGTTATCTACGTAAATCCCCCTAAAATTTATATAAAATAAAAAAGGATAATTACCTATATGCCACATAATTTAGTTTTATTTATGCCTTACCCATCCATTCTTAGTTAATTACGCTATGCACACTCAAAATATTATAAAATCTTACATACACATATTTTAACTTATTTTTATTATAATGAGTAATCATAATTTTTCAATAACCTAACTATAGTTAGATTACAAAAAATCTGAGCCGTTCATCATATTATTTTAAGAATATTTAAATATATTTTGAGTAAAAATTCTAAAACGTTAATGTTTAGGTGGCGGCAAAGGAAGGAGACATCCGCGACGTGAATTGATTTTAGGACAAATCAGCGCTTTAGTGTAGTATTGAGAAAAAGAAAAATATGTATCATTAAGAATAAAAATATAATTTTAATGATTTACAAATAGAATATTTTTTTTCAAATAAATTTTGATTAAGTTTTAACTCAAATGTGTGTATGTAAGATTTTGTAATGTTTTGAGTGTGCATAGCGTAATTAACTAAGAATGGATAGGTAAGGCATAAATAGAATTAAATTGTATAGCATGTAGGTAATTATCCCAATAAAAATAATAATAATTTTTAGAATTATTTACTTAAATATTTCTCAAAATTTTACATATTATTTAATAATTTAAATTTTATGAAAAAAATAATGTATATATAATATTTAAAATTTTTAAACATGTAGTTAATTATTCTTATTTTTAATTATATAAAAATTTTGATCGAATGCTAATTGTAACTATGTTGAAGATGCTAAAATCATTAATAAATTACAAATATCTAATTAATTAAAGAATACTTAAAGTTTTTCAAACTTTTAAAAACATCTTAGTTTTTCGTCATTTTAGCAACTCAAATAAATATGATTAATGTTCAGTGTTCCGGTTAGTAGCTACATAAACAGTTACACAAATTGAGATTCTACGAAAGAACAAACATATTTTTCAAATAATTATTTGTACGTTTCAAATATAAATATATACCTAAAGAAATTTAAATATATAAAAAATATATATGAGTATAATAAGAAATAAATATAACAAACAATATAATACATGTTTCTTATTAAAATAAATCCAACATGATATCAGAATAATATAAATATCATAAACAATAATTTTTTCTTTTGTAAATGAAATATTAAGTATGTTGTGAAAATAATATGAAATACGAAATTGGAATCTCATAAGTCAAAAATTTCTAAAACAGCAGCGTATCTCTAAAGCTTGGCTTTTTTATTAATTACCTCTTCATCTATTTAATTAAAATCATTTTGATTTAATTAGCTATTATTATACACATAATGTATCTAACAAAATGTTGTACAAATTTTGTAGATATTTTGAATTATTTTGGGCAAATTACACCCAGGTCTTTGAGTTTAACGCTTAATATCACGCAGGTCCATATTTTTTTAAATTATAACATCGGTCCCTGACTTTTAATAAATTATCAAATATGTCTTATTTTATTTTTTTATTATTAAATATTTTAAAATTACTATTTTACCCCATGCCCCTCTCTCCTCCCGATCCTGCACACGAGCGCGGCCGCCGGCGGATCCGGCGGCAACCCGGTGTGTCGTCCGGTGGCCGCCCAACCCGCCAGCGTCCGCGTCACGCTCCGGCACGCGCACTGGCCACTCGGCCCTTGGCTGTTGCGAGGCTGCCGGTGGACACGCCACGCGAAGTGTGTCCACCGGCAGCCACGCGGTCCCCGCACGTGCGCCGGATCTGGAGGAGAGAGAAATGTCGATGGTCGGGCGGCCGCCAGACCTGCTGGCAGCCGCGCGCGTGAGCAGGATCGAGAGGAGAGAGAGGGGCAGGGAGTAAAATAGTACTTTTAAAAAATATTAATAATAAAAAATAGAAAACGGACCCATGTGATAATTTATTAAAACTCAGGGACCCCGATGTTATAATTTAAAAAATATGAACCTGCATAATATTAAGCGTTAAACTCAAAAATCTTGGTAAAATTTACCCTTATATTTTTTTTTCCCTTATATTTTCAATCACAAGTCATGTTTTATGTGCTAGGCATAGCCTAATGAATAACATCTCTTTTCTTACTCAAGAGTCTAATAAATTATTTAGTAAACATAGTTTTTTTAAGTAATATATACTAATTATATTTAAGTAACTTTTTTTTTACTTTATTACTGTTATATGTATTTATATAGCTGAAATAAATGAGTATTTTAATGCAAACAAAATGCTTTACATTTTTATTTTTTGCCCTTTTGTGTGCCATTTAAAATAAAAGTAAATAAAATTATTTTTGAAAATATATATAAGTTATATATTATTTTTAAAAGTAGAAAAGATTAAATATAAAAAAAAAACATTTCAAGTCCCGCTTGGCATGCAGAATTTTCCGAAAACGTTTTTTTTCTTTTGAGAGTAGAAAGAAAATAAAAAAAAATCTTGTTTTGGATAAAAAAATAAAATTATTTCAATGTAATAATATTAAATAATATTATTTTAAAATTAAAATTTATATTAAATATAATATAAAATGACTATTTTATTAAAAATAAATATAAAATATAAAATAAAATTAAGTTTTATGACTGAAATTTATGTTAAATATAAAATAAAATTAATTTTTTAATATTAATATTTATGTATGATATAAACTAAGAATAAAGATATAATGTAGCACCTGTATTTATATAATTCTGTAATTTCGCAAAACTAGCGGTATTTAAACACAATTTATGATTCCTTAGCAGAAAGGTGTTTCCGAGTTCATATTCAAATACGATTTGTTAACAAAATGGTAAAAATGCTTGAGAATTTAATCTTTTTTGTATTTGAATATAAAACGGGAGGAAGCTCATTTTTGCACAAATTTTTTTAATTCATATTATTGGAATTCAAAACAGATAAATTTAAGTTATTTTTTCTAAGTTTTAAGTTTAGTATTTTTTTTCTTTGAAATATAATGTATGATTTGATTCATTTACGTAAATTAAAATCATATATAAAAATTTTAAACCATAAAATATATTAAAAAAATTTTAAAAAAATTAACTTTTAAGAAAATTTAATAGAAAAATTGTCTTTTTCTATATTTAAATACAATGAAATGCTAAAGAAATAAATAAAATTTTTAAATCTTAATGAAAGAAATTAATATTTTTGTATTTAAATATGATACAATATAAAAAAAAAATCAAATTCTAATCACAGAAATGATAGAAATTGCGTTTTGTTTTCAAATACGATTTATCATAATTATTTTTTTTAATATTTAAATATAATTAAAAAAATTAAAGGGAATCAAGTTGGGATTATAATAAATATGCTTTAAATAATTATGACAATTTAGAAAAGAAAATAGAATAATAAATTTATATGGAATTGGTTCCGCATCAAAATCATCTTTCTTAAAATACTCTATTAATATGTTATATTTATTTGCATCATAAATATTTTTTAATATTAAAAAATTAATTTAACTTTTTCTAATATAAATTATAATATTGTAATATTATTATTTTATATTATAATATTAATGTAAATTTATTTATCTTCTATGCTCAATCAAGAGAAAACTTTGTCAAAAGTTGTAGCTTGACCTGGCTTATCATAAATCACATTATTCGCAAACACTACCAATAAGGCAATAATATAGGTGCAAAATATATGCTATAATAGTATGATGCAAGGTATTAAAACTCGTTTTAATTTTAATTGCAGTCAGAAGGTGAAAATATCGATTTCGACAGTTCCAGTAGTTTCGTTATATTCAGTTTTAATCAAACCTTAATTCTACAAGGCGGAGGCAGCTCAATGAATTCTTTATTTTTATTCCACTCTTATTCAGATTTAAGTGAATAAGATCACTTTTTATAGTTTCTTGCAATATCTTTTTTCGTCAATTTTTATTTTTCTATAATTATATAAATTTTATAAATCCAAAAATAAATCTATTAATGATAATTATTGGATATTATTTTTTAAAATATTTAAAAATATATTATATATTTAAAATTTATAATTAAATATTATAAGAAGTAATAAAATACATCAATAAAAATATTAAAATTTTATTTATATATTTTTTGAGCTGGAGTTTCATTCTTTTTGATCGAAACAAACCATCAAGTTTTGATCACTAAAACTAAAATTCGATAACTTTTTCAGATTACTTTAAAACTATGATGTTTTAGCCAAATTTTTAAACCTCGGCTAGACATGCAATATGCCACTTTCACTAAAACTTTATTTACATTTGTTACTAATAGCAACTCAAAATAATTGAAAATTGGAGATCATGAGCTTGACTGATCAAAATTAATATATAAATGTATAGATAGATTTGAGGTGAGTTAACTCGAATCATATTACTCGATATTTCCTAACCCACTCAAGTGAAGAATCGAGCCGGCTCGTGACCCATTCCGATGCATGGCTCGTCGCTCGATGGGCTCAAAAAATCACTCGAGTCGATCGAGCTTAATTATACGTATGAATCTTAATATCAACACCAACGGATCCTTATTATTACTACGGTTAAATATTATTAGTTCTATTCGAATGTCACATTAAATATAATTTGAAGCCTGACTGCTGGGCGCAAGTTGATGAACAATTTATTAATGATCATTACATGATAAGAGTTGGTTATGGAGTACGTAGGATCCATCGATGTCTCTCAAGATCTCCATACGCCATACGTACGATACGCCATACGTACGATACGCCATACGTAACTAATTAGGTTAATTAAAACATGGATTTTCGAAGAGCTTCGGAACGGAAGGAACCCGGTAGCATGTCCGTCGGAGCCAGAGCATATATGCTGACGGTGCGCGCGGCGGCGAAGGACAATTGTGCGTAGAAGAGCTCCGGCTCTGTGACTCCTTGTCCATAGCGCACAATGACTAACAAAACTACATGAATCATGAAGAATCTGCTGTCGGCCATCACGGGATAACAGTATGCACTGACCACATTACTTACAAAGATTGTTGGCTGGCGTGGAATACCTCTTCGAATGAAATTAAACATGAACGCCGCAACTTGGGCGGCAGTCCACGCTTCCCCAACCTCTAATACACGAAAACCAAACGCCATGGGCGTTTTCGCCGCCATGGTTGTCGTCGTGCAGGCACCGACGAGGACGACGATGCTGATCAGGAGATGGCAGATGGTAGTTACGGAAGCCATCGATCGACAAAGTGAAGAGGAAAGCGATCAATTCGAGGCCTTCTTATACAACAATCATAGCGTTCATCAGTCGCCGGCGGGCCAATACTACCTCAACGTCAGCAGCCGGCCTCACCACCCAATTAGCCCTAATTTCTCCTTTTATTCACCGCCCCCAAAACTTTTTTTTTACGGTCAATACTTTTAAGGGCCCTACTTTTAAATTTAGGGCATTTACATACATACCCCTTAAATCATCATGAATTACATACTAAACCCTTTATTTTTTAATTTTACAACTTAACCCCCTAAATCATCCAAAAATAAAAACTAACAGAATACATGTATTTACAAATATATTTATAATATTTGTATATATATATTATTGATAATAAACATCCAAATAATTATAAATCAGCAAAAAATATAATTTGAAAATATTGAGAAAGATCTAAATATGTTATTTTTGAATGATTTAGGGGTTAAGTTGTAAAATTAAAAAATAAGGGGTTTAATATGTAATTTAAGATGATTTAAGGGATATATATGTAATTCTTTCTTAAATTTAATATTTACAAATATTATTTTCAAACAGAAATTTAAAATAAAAGATGCTGAAATATATATTTAAAATAAATTAAAGTAAGAGTATTGCGTGTAAATTTATATTTAAAATAGAAAATATCATCTATAAATATTTAACTTATGAAATATCACATGTAAATATTTGACTTACGAGGATGTACGAGAGTGTGACTCATAAAAAAAATTCTCTAAAAATGATAAATATATATTTCTCTTTTTTTATTTTAAACTTGAAAGTAGTTCATTAGCAAATGTTCCGATTTTAATTACTAGGAGGGTTTCCCCTGATTTGAAGGCTAAATTCCAAAATTAAAAGTTTTAATTTTAAGTTAATTTTAATTTGAATTTAATCAAACCTAATTATAAATTATATGTTATTTATAAAAATATTTATTTAATATATTAAATATATTAAGATATAATATTATAACTTATTTATAACATCATCTATTTTATATTATATTTTATAATATATAAATATATATATAATTTTTGAACTATATTTTAAAAAATTATAACTATGTATATTTATATACATATTCGGTCAAATTGCTTTTTTTCGAGTAAATTAATTTTGAGTAAAAAAAAAATTGAGACGATTTTAAATGAATGCCAAATGGAGGGCAAGGCAGTTAAATTGGGCTTGAATGTTTCAGATGAATCAAAAATTGAATCAAACTTTAGTTTAAAAAAAATTAAATCAAACTTTGGATTAAATTAAAATCGATTTGATTCAAGTGAGCCGACTAACAAATTATTATTATAGTTCAAAATTTTTATTAACCAAATTTTAAGTCAGTATAAAATTGATTCGAATTAACTCGATCGACATCATTGAATAAATTTAAAATAATATATATATATATATAATTTACTTCTGTACATTAAATTTTTTATGATCATAAGCTTAATGGATAATTATATTACAATTTTATTCACGGCTTTTGTCCTGTTGATTGTAAATTAACTTTTTCATTTATATTTCTAATTATTAGATTAAATATGACAGCATAATTCCAATTATATAATACATTTATACTTGAGATTTAAATTAATTGATAAAAATTAATCAAAAATCAGACTAATTTTAGCTCGAATAGATATTAAATCAATAATAAATAAATTGGGCCTAACTCAAATCGTGATTGATTCAAATTATTTTCGTACTTATTTTGAATCACATCAAAATTAAATAAAAAATTATCCTTTCAATTCTGAGCCAGCAGTATATTCCACTAATTAATTAATTAAATGTGCGTTCGTTGCAAATTAATATTCAATTTAAATCTGAAAAATTTATTAAATACAAAACACAGTTGGCAATTAACAGAATATAACTGTCATTCCATTTATTTCAATAAGTAAACACTTGTGAATGAGAGAGAAATTAAGAAACTGAAATAAAACTTTGCAATAATTATAAAAAAAGAAATATATCTTTGAAGTACTATTAAAAAAATGACAAATTACATTCAGGTTCTTGAGTTTAATAAAACTTATTATCATACAGATTAATGATTTTAAAATTGTATTATTTTTATTTTTTTATTATTAAAAAATATTAAAATTACTATTGTACCCTTACCCCACTCTCTCTCCACCCGATCCGGCAACCGCGCGCAGTCGCCGCGCTACCCCGCTCGACAGCCGGCGGCTTCGCGCAGCTGTGCGACACCGCCGGCGGCCGCGCCACCCCGCGTCGCCTCCGGCAACTTCACGCTGGCGCGTGCAGTCGCCGCCTGGCAGCACTGGCTCGCATGGCTGCCAGATCGGTTACGTCGCGCGGCCGAGTGGCGGCTGCCCGCAGCCGCGCGAAGCCGCCGGAGACCTCGCGGGGTGGCGCGGTCGTCGGATCGGGAGGAGATCCCCTCTCTCTCCTCCCATCCGGCGGCCGCGCGACCCCGCGTGGCCGCCGGCGGTGTCCCTTGGCTGTGCAGCGACCTCTCGCTGAATCGGGTGGAGAGCGAGTGGGTAAGGGTACAATGGTGATTTTAATATTTTTTAATAATAAATATATATATATATATATGATAATTTTTTAAAAACTGGAAATTCGATGTTATAATTTAAAAAATGTAAACTTGTGTGATAATAAGCCTTAAACTCAGGATCTGCGTGTATTTGCCCAAAAAAAAGAAATTTATCTTTGAAGTTATATAAAGCTGAACAAATTACAAGTTTTTCTTTTTGATAGCAAACAAATTAATAAGTTTTAATTAATCCCATTAGAATTTGAGATTTTCTATACATAAATATATAGAATTGAAATGTAAAACAAAAACAAAAGATGTGTGACTGAGGTTGGCAATTGACATATAATCTGTGAACTGGACTTGAAATTAACCTAAAATTTTCAAATGTGGGTTATAAATTTTTACTCGATTATCAAAAGTCTGATTTCCCAAATAAATGTATCGAGTTGAGTGGGCAATATCCCTGATATTAACATTAATATTTCAATTAAGCCTTTTTACTTAATTTATTTTTTTTATTTTTTAAACTAAACATGTACGTAATTATAAAATAACAAAATACCGTAAGTTTTTCGCGCACTGGCCAGCCCAAGCATAGGCTTCCCCGTGCGCAAGTGCACAGTGGTGATGCGGCGGCAGGTCGCATTGCCAGCTAGAGGCGGAAACTGATGATATTTTTGTCATTTTATAATTATTTATATTTAATTTAAATATAAATTTTATTTAAAAAATTAAATTAAGTAAGAAAGATCTCATTGAAATATTAATGTCTAGCTTAGGGACTTTATTAAAATGTTGGATCTACTTAATATTTAGTTCCAAATTTTATGAACTTGAATGATATTTACGCTATTAATATTTATTTATTCATTTAATTAATTCGTTAATCTCCATAGAAGATACATACAGAATTTGCGTTGAGTACGTTGATTCTCTCTCTCTACATCTCATTCCTAGCTGTCATTCTTCCCTAAGAAATATTCTCATGATCGTCTAAGGCGACAATATATGATTTGACCCATAAATTTTTAATATAAATCATAAATTTTAACTCGTTTATTAAAGAGATCGAATTTGAGTTAAGCATAAACGGGCCGAATTATTTATCAAAAAATACTCTATAAATGGGTTGGGTCCACTCGTCAACCCGACCCATTTGCTAATCGGGTTGGGTTCGGGTCATACCTATTTAATAAATAGGTCGGGTTTAGGTTAAGGCTATTCGGGTCAGATAGAATTTGAGTTTGACCCAAAGCAGACCCATCGACCCATTTTGCCAACCCTATGATCATCCGTGTTTGTATCAAACGGCCTGCTGACATTCTCCTCTCCACGCCCGAGTCCAAGGCTAGCTTGTGCTTGTTAGGTTCGTAAATGAATTGACCGTTCGATAAGTAGCTCGATATTCAATTCTATAAAAGTTCATTTATGTTCAACTCATCAATATTAACAAATAAATATAAACATAATTTTTAAAGGTCGATTGATAAATAAACATGATAATTTAATCACAATCTAAAATTAATTAAATATAATAAAATTATAATAAATAAATCTTAACTGCCTTATTTGAGTAATTCTCAGAAAGTCAGCAGAGTTTCTCATATTGAACTGCAGAATTTCTCATCATTAGCTTTTACAATTTTTGATCACGTTATTTACTTAAATATTTTTCTGTCCGACCTCCGCTTAGAAGCCTGCCAAAAATTGCTTCTTATCTGAGTGATTCTGATTCACCCATATGAATATCACCCAGATAATCACTCCCTACTCACTTCAATCTCAGATCATTACATACAAGTTTCTTGCAAAAATTAATTTTAACAAGCTCAAAATTAAACTTATGAATAATATGAAATAAAGTTAGTTAGTATGTAATTAGGATATAATATCTATATAATAAGACTAAACGCTCCATTATTCAACTTTAATTGCTTCGAATATAACACACAAAATTCGCTAATTAAAAACCTCTCGATCTCTTGGCAATCCTTGGACTTATTCATGATACAAGTTTTTTTTTTTTAAACATAAATGAAGTCAATTATGTATATGTCAAAGTTGAATATTAGCTATGATGGCGTTGAAATATACTTACATCATTCAAGTTAAATATATATATATATTATCCTATCGAAAATAAGATAGATATATGATTATATATCCCTCTTATCGTCTATTGGATTGACACATCATCGAATAACCTTGACTTAATCTATTTTATATATATATATATATAATATTTCAAAGCTAAATATAAATAATGAAATACATATATAGATTATGACGTGTCAATCCTGTAGAAAATAAGAGAGATACATGATTATATATCCTTCTTGCCATCTATTAGATTGACACATCATCGAACAACCTTGATCTAGTATATATATATATAGTATTCCAAAGCTAAATATAAATTGTCATCGTATATATATCGATGTAAATAATTAGTATTATATAGAATTTGGTACATCATCGATCGATCAAACCAACTAGATTTGAACAGTTTTAGGACATGATCGATCGATCGAACGACTGTAGATTAATTAGGCGTATCTCTCAATTTATTTTACCTTCAATATAAATTAATAAATAAATTTATTTAAAAAAATAATTAATTAAATTTTACACCATATTTTGCATTCATATTAAGATAAGATTTAAAATATTGCCTTTTCTTTCTTTTTGTTTTTATAGAATTGTGAACAAAATCATCACCCTTTGATAATATTACTGTATCTATCTTTCTTTTTTCTTCATCTCGGATGAACCTATTCTTTTAGAGCAATTATTCCATTTGGCATCTATAGGGGGCATCACGTCAGCAGTGGGGCCCACTCACTGTTGGCATGGCGCACTTTCTTTTGTGCTGACGGAATGAAATAAAATTTCGTTCTTTTGAGCTGGCCTTGAATAAATTTTAACTTGTTAGTTTTAATTACCTAGTAAGACACAGCATATCTTCGGTATATATGCCGTGGCAATAAATTCGGCTTTGCACTCGTTCCTAGAGAACAAATTGTACGCTTTCTAGCTTGCCAAATTCTCGTAAGCCATTGTTATTGTAATATGAACATTATTAAGGAGGTATTTAATTTGATATTATTTTGATAATATGTCATATTATTTTAATGCCAAGATATAAATATCATGATATATAATTCTATAATTTTTTAAAATAATATCTAAAAATATTATCAAATTAAATAATTATTTTTTATATATAATATAACATAGCATCAAAATAACATTGAACCAACGCTCCCCCCTATTTTTAAATATGAGATAATTACATAATTAAACATTACAAACTATTTTACAACAAATTGTAATATTAAAGATTTAATTTATTTCATATCTCACAGTACTTTAATAAAATAATTAATTTTATTTCACATTTAATGCAATCCACAATAATAAAATAATTTTTTTTTACTTTGCAATAATAATAAAATATATTTTCTTTTCTTCTATCTAAAAAAAGCTTCAACAATCTTCAAATATAATCTAATCAAACGAGATCTTAAAGTCAAGTCAAGAACTCATTTATTTGGAGTATATTTTAGAGGTATTTGAAGTTCTCTTATGAGAGAGAAAAAATTATTAAAAGTTATGGCATAAAAAAATTAAGAGAGAATTACATACATACCCCTTAAATCATCTTGAATTACATATTAAATTTCTTGTTTTTTAATTTTACAACTTAACCCCCAAATCATCCAAAAATAACATATTTAGGTCTTTCTCAAGATTTTCAAAGTATGTTTTTTGTTGATTTATAATTATTTGGATATTTATTACCAATAATATGTATATACAAATATTATAAATATATTTGTAAGTACATATATTCAACTAGTTTTTATTTTTGAATGATTTAGGGGGTTAAATTGTAAAATTTAAAAATGAGAGGTTTAATATGTAATTCAAGATGATTTAAGGGGTATGTATGTAAATGCCCCAAAAATTAATTATATTGAATGAGAAATAAATTTATTTTATTTTATTCAAATAAGTGTTAGAGGTGAAAATTTTCTAAAATTAAGATTTATGTACGGTAAAATTATATTTTAATATTTAAATTTATATATAAAATATTATCAAACTAATTTTTGAGAGAATTTCGGGGGCTAAAAAACTTGCAAAAAGAAAGAAAAATAGATAATGCAAACATTAATTAGCCACTATATAATGGAATTAATACAGATGATCAAATTATAATTAATTTTTTATTAGATTATAATTAAAGTTTGGAGAGACGTAGGCCTGTCAACAGATCGGAGATCCAATTCCAATATATTCGGATCGGATTAAAAATTGGATCGGATCGAGGTCAACCCAGATCCGTTCCATGACCTGCCACGGTTTGGATTTTCGGATCGGATTTCGAGTCGATCCGAAACTTTTTTTACATAATTTAATACTATTTTTTCAATGACTACAACTATTAGTTGCATATATATTCTTATATTTTTAAATAAAATTTTGATCACTAAAATTTACAATATAAATTCATTATAGTAGAAAATATAAGGATAATATATAAACATTTAAAGATCATATCACTGACATCAGCATTATGTTACAATATTATAAAACATATAACCAACAGTTGAATGAAAATATTACACAAAAAATAAAGCGCAGTTCTGTTAAAGTTAGC
>KZ451982.1:5169589-5187913 GCA_002786265.1 Apostasia shenzhenica
AGCTCTGATATGTATTAAAAGGAGCCTGGCTGGCTGGCCTGCTGCCTTCTCCTCCATCTCCTCGATCGCTCTCCTGACGTTTCATATATGCATGCATGCTCTTCCACCACCACCACTCGTCTTCCTCCTCATTTTCCTGATCATCCCTGCTCGTGCCACCACTGTGATGTCAAATTATTGATGACTGATCGTTTATGGTTTAAATTAAAAGTGGAAGAGTATGAAGAAATCGCAGAGGGCTCTCGCACACCTTGCATCAACCTTGTATGATCAAATTTATGATCACGACCAAGAGTATCTGGGCCACGTCTTTTATGCACTTCGCCTCTTCTCTTTTAATGAGGACCTCGAATAATTATGGTAATTCCGAACGGAGTATATTGTTAAATTTTGGGGCTTTGCCGTTGATAGTGACCCAAAGAAGCACCGACGTCAATTGGGTAGTCACAGCAATAATATATGTCGTCATGCGAAGAATACAAACTCATTTCACAGTTGAGAACTGCAATATATCAATTAAGCTACAGGTGCACAAAATTAGTACCCCAGTAATTGCTAGCATTAATCGAGCAATTCTTCAATTATGATCTACATGATGTCTCTCTCTACATATATTATATATATATTATATATATATATATATATATATATATTATATATTTGCTTTGGTGTAAATCTTCAATAAAGTTGCTGCATCATGTACAATGCGCACAAGTTCTCAGAGAAAATTAAATGTATTCATGAGTTGATCACTTTTCAGTAATGTACTACTCTCTAGCTATCACGTCTCTCTAAGACTGTAAATGGGTCGGATTTTTGATCCGATCCGATCCGTATCCGAACCGATTACCTATATATACGGATATAATTTTTGACCTGCACGATTATTCGAAAAACCGACCGCTCCGTTTAAGTATTGCGGTCGGATCCGGGTTTATGCTGATCCGATCGAAAAAAAATCCGATCCGGAATTTATAAGTATGAAATTATTTTACGTATTATATATTTATTATTTAATTGCATATGTTAATTGTTGTTTATTTATGAGGTTTTGAATGTGCTGAGACTTATAATTAATTAAAGAGGCTATTGCAAATTATTTTTAAAGTATAGTAACCAAGAAGTACTTGCATCGTGAATGGGATAATAGCTACAATATTTTTTACCGTTAAGATAAAATGTTTTAATGCTAACTTTAACAGAACTGCGCTTTATTTTTTGTGTAATATTTTTCATTCAACTGTTGGTTATATGTTTTATTAATATTGTAACATAATGCTGATGTCCAGTGATATGATCTTTAAATGTTTATATATTTATCCTTATATTTTCTACTATAATGAATTTATATTGTAAATTTTAGTGATCAAAATTTTTATTTAAAAAATATAAGCAATATATATGCAACTAATAGTTTTAGTCATTGAAAAAAATAGTATTAAATTATGTAAAAAAGTTTCGGATCGACTCGAAATCCGATCCGAAATCCAAACCGTGGCAGGTCATGGGACGGATCTGGGTTCCTGCTTTGATCCGATCCAATTTTTAATCCGATCCGAATATATTTGGAATCGGATCTCGATCTGTTGACAAGGCCTACGTGTCTCCAAACTTTAATTATAATCTATATAAAAATTAATTATAATTTGATCATCTGTATTAATTCCATTATATAGTTAATTAATGTTTGCATTATCTATTTTTTCTTTCTTTTTGCCAAGTTTTTGCCCCCGAATTCTCTTCAAAAATTAGTTTGTAATATATTTATTTATATTAAATTTAAATATTAAAATATAATTTTACCAGTACATAAATCTAATTTTAGAAAATTTTCAACCTCTAACACTTATTTGAAATAAAATAAAATAAATTTATTTTCATTCAATATAATTAATTTTTTGGGCATTTACATACATACCTCCTTAAATCATCTTGAATTACATATTAAACCTCTCATTTTAAATTTTACAATTTAACCCCCTAAATCATTCAAAAATAAAAACTAGTTGAATATATTTACTTACAAATATATTTATAATATTTGTATATACATATTATTGGTATAAATATCCAAATAATTATAAATGCAACAAAACATACTTTGAAAATCTTGAGAAAGACCTAAATATGTTATTTTTGGATGATTTTGGGGGTTAAGTTTTTAAAATTTAAAAAACAAGAAATTTTAATATGTAATTCAAGATGATTTAAGGGGTATGTATTTAATTCTCTCTTAATTTTTTTTATGCCATATTAACTTATATTTTTTCTCTCTCATAAAGAAACTTCAAATTCCTCTAAAATATACTCCAAATAAATGAGTTCTTGACTTGACTTTAAGATTCTGTTTGATTAGATTATATTTGAAGATTGTTGAAGCTTTTTTTAGATAGAAGAAAGAAAATATATTTTATTATTATTGCAAAGTAAAAAAAAATTATTTTATTATTGTGGATTGCATTAAATGTGAAATAAAATTAATTATTTTATTAAAGACTGTGGATATGAAATAATTAAATCTTTAATATTACATTTTGTTGTAAATAGTTTGTAATGTTTAATTATGTAATTATCTCATATTTAAAAATAGGGGGGAGCGTTGGTTCAATTTTATTTTTGATGCTATGTTATATTTTATATATAAAAAATAATTATTTAATTTGATAATATTTTTAGATATATTTTAAAAAATTATAGAATTATATATCATGATATTATATTCTTGGCATTAAAATAATATGACATATTATCAAAATAATATCAAATTAAATACCTCCTTAATAATGTTCATATTACAAATAACAATGGCTTACTGAGAATTTGGCAAAGCTAGAAAGCGTACAATTTGTTCTCTAGGAACGAGTGCAAAAGCCGAATTTATTGCCCACGGCATATTACCGAAGATTGCTGTGTCTTACTAGGTAAATTAAAACTAACAAGTTAAATTTTATTCAAGGCCAGCTCAAAAGAACGAAATTTTATTTCATTCCGGTCAGCACAAAAGAAAGTGCGCCATGCCAACAGTGAGTGGGCCCCACTGCTGACGTGATGCCCTATAGATGCCAAATGGAATAATATTGCTCTAAAAGAATAGGTTCATCCGAGATGAAGAAAAAAGAAAGATAGATACAGTAATATTATCAAAGGGTGATGATTTTGTTCACAATTCTATAAAACAAAAAAGAAAGAAAAGGCAATATTTAAATCTTATCTTAATATGAATGCAAAATATGGTGTAAAAATTTAATTAATTATTTTTTAAATAAATTTATTTTATTCATTGTAATTTAAGGTAAAATAAATTTGAGAGATACGCCTAAATTAATTCTATCAGTCGTTCGATCGATCGATCCAATAGTCCTAAAACTAGTTGCAAATCTTAGTTGGTGTTGATCGATCGATGATGTACCAAATCATTAATAATACTAATTATTTACATCAATGTATATACTACGATGACACATTTATATTTAGACTTTGGGAATACTATTTTAATTATATATAATCACTAGATCAAGGTTGCTTCGAGATAGTGTACAATAATCTATGAATGATGCAGCAAGAAGGATATTATGAATCCATTGTGATCTCTCTTATTTATCTACGGATTGACACGTCATAAAATCTAATAGGGTTATGTTATTTCTATTTATTTATATTTAACTTGATTGATATTATATTATATATATATTAAAAATAGATTAATGTCAAGGTTATTCGATGAATTGTCAATCCATAGACGATAGCAGGGATAATATAATCATAATATCTCTTTATTTTCGATAGGCATAATAAATATATATATACTTTACTTGAATGATGTCAGTATATTCAACTGCCATCATGCTAAATATTACAACCTTTGACATATACATAATTTGACATTCATTTATGTTTAATAAAAAAACTTGTTATCATGAATAAGTCCAAGGATTGCCAAGAGATCGAGACGGTTTATATATAATTAGCGAGATCATTTGTGTGTTATATGAGCAATTAAAGTTGAAATAATGAGGCGTTTTAGTTTATTATATAGAATATTATATCCTAATTCATATAACCTAACTCTTATTTCATATTATTATTAAGTTAATTTGACTTGTTAAAATTAAATTTTGCAAGTAACTTGTATGATAATGATTGAGATTTGAAGTGAGTAGGGAGTGATTATCTGGGTGATATATTCATAATGTGAGATCAGAATATCAGATAAAAGCAATTTTTGGCAGGCTTCTAAGCGGAGGTCAGACGGAAAATATCTAAATAAATATACGTGATCACAAAATATAGTAAAAACTAAATGATGAGAAATTCTGCAGTCAATATGAAGAAACTCGCTGACTGTTTCTGAGAATTACTCCAATATAAGGCAGTTAAGATTTATTTATTATAATTTTATATTATATTTAATTAATTTTAGATTGTGATTAAATTATCATGTTTATTTATTCAAATCGACCTTTAAAATTATGTTTATATTTATTTGTTAATATTGAATGAGTATAATGGAACATAAATGAACTTTTATAGAATGTGAAGTATCGGCTTATACTTATCGAAACGGTCAAATTCATTTTACGATTACCTACAAAGCAAAGCTAGCCTTGGGACTCTGTGCCGTGGAAAAGGAGAATGTCAAGCAGCCGTTTGATACACAAAACGGATGATCATAGGGTTGGCAAATGGGGTCCGATTTGGTCGGTGCTTTAGGAGGTCAAACCAAATTCTATCTGACCGGCGAATAGCCTTAACAACTTAATCCGACCTATTTTAAATAGGATATGACCCGAAACCCAACCGATTAGCAAATGGGTCGGGTTGAACGAGTTAGACTCCAACCCATTTATAGAGTATTATTTTTTGAAAAATAATTCGGACGCCGTCTTATGCTTACACTCAATTCGATCTCTTTACTAAGTATAAGTTAAATTCTATGATTTTATATTAAAAATTTTAATAAGGATCATTATATTGCGCCCTTAGACGATCAATTGAAGAATACTTTCTTAGGGAAAATGACAGCTCAGGCAATGTTAAGGATTGTAGAGAGAGAGGAATCACTGTACTCAACGCAAATTCGTATGTAATCTTTATGGAATTACGAATTAATTAAATGAATGAATAAATATTTATAGCGGTAAATATATTCAACTTCATATACTTTGGAACTAAATATTTAAGTAGATCCAAACATTTTAATAAAGTCCGCTAGCTAGAACATTAATATTTTAATGGAGATCTTCTTACTTAATTTAATTTTTTAAATAAAATTTTATATTTAGACATTAAATATAAATATTTATAAAATGACAAAATTCACGCAGTATTCCGCCTCTGCTGGCATATGCGACTGTCCGCCTGCATCACCACTGTGGAACTTGTCGTCACGGGGCAATGTCCACTTGCTTTGAGAGACTGGCCAGTTGCGCAGAAGAACTTACGGTATTATATGTTATTTTAATAATCAATATACATGTTTTAAGTTTAAAAGTAAAAATATATTATAGTAAAAGGCTTAATATAGAATATATTAATGTTAAATATCCAGTGGATATCTCCATCAACTTCGGAATACATTTATTTGGAATTATCAGACTTATTTTGATATTATCGATAAAAATTTATACCCAACATTAGAAATATTAGGTTAATTTCAAAGTCCAGTTCACATGATTATATTGTCAATTGCCACTCAATCACACATCTTATTGTTTTTGTTTACATTTCAATTCTATAATTTAGGTGTATAGAAAAATCTCAAAATTATAATGGGGATTAATTAAAATTATTAATATTTGTTTGCTATACAAAGAAACTTTAATTTGTTCAATTTATATCAACTTCAAAGTAAATTTCTTTTTTATGTGGCAAATCAACCAGATTCCTGAGGTTTAAAGGCTTATTATCACAAAGTTACATTTTTTAAATTTATAACATCGAAATTCCCAGTTTTTTTAAAGGACTTATCATATTATATATTAATTTATTCATAAAAAATCTTAAAATCACCATTGTACCCTTACCCACGCGCTCTCCACCGATCAGCGAGAGGTTCGCTGCACCACCAGGGACACCACCGGCGGCCACCGGGTCGCGCGGCGCCGGATGGAGGAGAGAGAGGGGATCTCCTCCGATCCGACGCTGCTTGCCACCGCTTGCCATTTTACCCGAGGTCTCCGGCGGCTTTCGCATGCGGCTGCGGGCAGCCGCCCTCGTCCCGATCGCTAGCGACGGTAACCGATCTGGCAGCCATGCGAGCCAGTGCGCCAGGCGGCGCTGCACGCGCCACGTGAAGTTGCCGAGGCGCGCGGGGTGGCGCGGCCGCCGGCGTGTGCACAGTCTTTGCGCGAAGCCGCCGGCTGTCGAGCAGGTAGCGCGGCGACTGCGCGCGGATTGCCGGATCGGGTTGGAGAGAGAGTGGGGTAGTGGTTACAATAGTAATTTTAATATTTTTTTTAATATATAAATCAAAATAAAAATATACAATTTTAAAATCAATTATCTGTATTAATAATAAGTTTATTACTCAAGAATTCTCGAATGTGAATTTGTCATTTTTTTTATTTTATAGTACTTGTCAAAGATATATTTTCTTTTTGTATATTATTATTCTGCCAAGTTTTTATTTCAGTCTCTTAATTTCTCTCCTCATGTCACAAGGGTGTTTATTTACTTATTGGAACATAAATTGGAATGACAGTTATATTCTGGTTAATTTGCCAAACTGGGTGTTTGTATCATTAAATAATTTTTCGGATTACAATTGAATATTAATTTTGTTCACGAACGCAGCCATTAATTAATTAATTTAGTGGATATACTGCTGGCTCAGAATTGAAAGGATAATTTTTTTATTTAATATGATGTGATTCAAAAATATTATACGATGAATAATTGAATCATCCTACGATTTGAGTTATTGGGGACCCATTTATTTATTATTGATTTTTAATCTCTATTCGAGCTAAAATTAGTCGATTTTTTGATTATTTTTTATCAATTTTATTTAATATCTCCAAGTATGAATGGTATTATATAGATTGGAATTATGCTGTCATATTTTAATCTATCATTAGAATATAAATGAAAACAGTTAGAATTTACAATCAACAGGACAAAAGCCGTGAATAAAATTGTAATTACATTATCCAAATATACAGAGCTAATGATCATATTAAAATTTAATTTGTACAGAAGTAATTATATATATATTTATATATTTGTGTTTCTTGTTAAATTTTATTTCAAAGTGATGTTTCGATTGACTTCAGTGTAACCATTGATATATCATCTGTAGATTATAGTATAATACATCCATTTTTAATAGTTTGAGTCAGTTAAAAAATTTCTGGATCTATAACATTATAGGAACTATAATAATAATTTGTTTAGTCGGCTCACTAATCAATATCGCTTTTAATTTATCCAAAGTTTGATTTTTAATTTTTTTTAACTAAAGTTGATTCAATTTTTGATTCATGCTGAAACATTCAAGCCCAATTTAACTGCCTGCCCTCCATTTGGCATTCATTTAAAATCGTCTCAATTTTTTTTTACTCAAATTAATTTACTCGAAAAAAGCAATTTGACCGAATATGTTATAAATATTACATAGTTTAATAAATTTTTTAAAATATATTAAAAATTTATATATATATGGTGTTGATATATTATAATAAATAAATTATAAAATAGACTGATGTTATAAATAAGTTATAATATTATATCTTAATATATTTAATATATTAAATATTAATATTTTTATAAAATAATCAATTATAGATTTATAATTTGTTTGATAAATTACAATTTAAAATTAACATTAAAATTAAAACTTTTAATTTTGGAATTTAGCCTTCAAATCAGGGGAACCTCTAGTAATTAAATCGGAACATTTGCTAAATGAACTACTTTCAAGTTTTAAGACTAAAAAAAGAGAATATCATATGTGTGTATCATTTTTTTAGAGAATTTTTTTTATGAGTCCACATCTACGTACATCCTAGTAATCAAATATTTACTGTGATATTTCATAAGTTAATTATATTTATATGATGTATTTTCTTTTTAATATAAATTTACACGCAATACTCTTACTTTAATTTATTTAAATATATATTTCAGCATTTTTATTTTAAGTTTCTGTTTGAAAATAATATTTGTAAATATAAATTTAGAAAGAATTAACATATATATCTCTTAAATCATCTTAAATTACCATATAAACTTCCTTATTTTAATTTTACAACTTAACTTCGCTAATCATTCAAAAATACATATTTAGGTATTTCTCAATATTTTTCTTATATTATATTTTTTTTGCTGATCTATAAATTATTTGGATGTTTTATTATCAATAATATATATAACCAATATTATAAATATATTTGTAAATACACTGTATCTTGTTAGTTTTTATTTTGGATGATTTTAGGGGCTTAAGTTTGTAAAATTAAAAAATCTACGAGGTTTAGTATGTAATATCATGATGATTTAAGGGTATGTATGTAATATGCCCTAAATTAAATAAGTAGGGCCCTTAAACAGTATTGACCGTAAAAAAAAGTTTTGGGGGCGGTGAATAAAAGGGAAATTAAGGGGCTCATTGTTGTGAGTGGCCGGCTGCTGACGTCTGAAGGTAGTTTGGCCCGCCGGGACTGATGAAACGTCTACTGATTCTGTAATTTAAAACGGCCTCGGAATTGATTTCGCTTTCCTCTCAGCTTGTGCGATATTGTCGATGGCCTTCCCGTAACTACCCATCTGCCCATCTCCTGACAGCATCGTCGCCTCGTCCGGTGCCCTGCACGACGCAACCATGGCGCGAAAACGCACCATGGCGTTTGGTTTTCGTGTATTAGAGTTATGGGAAGCGTGGACTGCCTCTGCCCCCCCCCAAGTTTGCGCAGTTTCATGTTAATTTCATTCGAAAGGTATTCACGCAGCCAACAATCTTTGTAAGTAATGTTGGTTCAGTGCATACTGTTTATCCCGTGATGGCCGACAGCAGATTCTCTGATTCCATGTAGTTTTGTTTAGTCATGTGCGCTATGGACGAAGGAGTCACAGAGCCGGAGCTCTTCTTACGCACAATTGTCCTTCGCCGCCGCGTCGCACGTCAGACATATATTGCTCTGGCTCCGAGGAACATGCTACGGTTCCTTCCGTTCCGAAGCTCTTCGAAAATCCATGTTTTAATTCCTAATTTATATGACGTATGGCGTATCGTACGTACTGGCGTTATCGTACACGTATGTGCGGTATCGTACGTATGGCGTATGGAGATCTTGAGAGACATCGATGTCCTACGTCTTCCATATACCTAACTCTTATCTTAAATGATCAAGTTAATAAATTGTTTTTCATACAGACGTTGCGCCCAGCAGTCAGGCTTCAATTATATTTAATGTGACATTCGACTAGCACTAATAATATTTAACCGTTGTAATAATAAGGATCCGTTGCGTGTTGATTTAAAGATTCATACGTAATATTAGCTCGATCGACTCGAGTGTTTTTTGAGGCCCATCGAGCGACGAGCCATGCAATCGGAATGGGTCACGAGCGGCTCGATTCTTCACTTGAGTGGGTTAGGAAATACGAGTAATACTGGAATTCGAGTTAAACTCACCTAATCTGTATCTATACATTATTTATTTATTTTGAGTCGATCAGCTCATGATCTCCATTGTCAATTATTTTGAGTTGCTTATTAGTGAACAAATGTAATAAAGTATTTTAGTGAAGTGCATATTGCTATGTCTAGTCCGAGGTTTTTATAAAATTTGCTAAAACATCATAGTTTAAAGTAAATACTGATATAAAGTATCGAATTTTAGTTTTAGTGATCCAAATACTTTGATGTTTTGTTTCGATCAATAAAGAATGAAACTCCAGCTCAAAAAAATATATAAATAAAATTTTAATATTTTTATGATGTATTTTTATTACTTCTTATAATATTTAATTATAAATTTTTAATATTAATAATTTTGTAAATATTTAATAAATAATCTCAATATATTATCATTAATAGATTTATTTTTGGAATTTATAAAATTTATATTAATTTATAGAAAAATAAATAAATTGAGAAAAAGATATTGCTCAAGAAACTATAAAGTGTCTTATCATTAAATCTGAAAGAGTGGAATAAAATACAAGAATTCATTTGAGCTGCCCCTCCGCCTTGTAGATTAAGGTTTGATTAAAACTTGAATATAACGAAACACTGGCAACTGTTCGAAATCGATTATTTTCACGCTTCTGACTGCATTAAAATTAAAACGAGTTTTAATACCTTGCATCATACTATTATAGCATATAATTTTGCTCCTATATTATTGCCTTTTGGATGTTTGCCGGAATAATGTGATTTATTGATAGCCAGGTCCAAGCTACATACTTTTTGACAAAGTTTTCTCTGATTGAGCATAGAAGATAAATATTACATTAATATTATAAAATAAAATATTTATAATAGGTTTACATATTATAATTTATATAGAAAAGTTAATTATTTTTTAATATTAAAAATATTTATGATGCAAATAAATATTATACATCTTAATATGAGTATTTTTTAAGAAAGATGATTTTGATGGCGGAACCAATTCCATAAATTTATTATTCTAATTTTCTTTCTAAATTGTCCATAATTTTAAAGCATATTCATTAAATCCCAACTTGATTCCCTTTAATTGTTTTTTAATTATATTAAATATTAAAAAAAATAATTATGATAAATCTATTTGAAACAAAACGCCAATTTCTATCATTTCTGTGAATTAGAATTTGATTTTTTTTATCTTGTATCATATTTTAAATACAAAAATATTTAAGTGTTCTTGTCATTAGCTTTAAAAATTTATTTATTTCTTTTGCATCTTCATTGTAATTTAAATATATGAAAGACAATTTTTTCTATTAAATTTTCTTAAAAGTTAATTTTTTTAAATTTTTTTAATAATTTTATGGTTAAAATTTTTATATATGATTTTAAGTTTACGTAAATGAATCAAATATACATTATATTTCAGAAGAAAAAAAATACTAACTTAAAACTTAGAAAAAATAACTTAATTTACTGTTTTGAATTTTCAATAGGATATGATCTAAAAAAATTTTTTGTGCAAAAATGAGCTTCCCCCGTTTTAATATCCAATACAAAAAAGATTATAATTTTTGCTCAGCTTTTTACCATTTTGTTACACAATCGTAATTTGAATATGAACTCGAAACACCTTTCCTGCTAAGGAAACTCATAATTGTGTTAAAATACCGGGCTAGTTTTGCGAAAATTTACAGAATTATATAATACAGGTGCTACATTTATATCTTTATTCTTAGTTTTTATCATACAAAATATTAATATAAAAAAATTAATTTTTTATTTTAAATTTAACATAAATTTCAGTCATAAACTTAATTTTTTTTTTATATTTTATATTTATTTTTTAATAAAAATAGTCAATTTTATATTATATTTAATATAGAATTTTAATTTTAAAATATATTATTATTAATATTTATTAATTGAAATAATTTATTTTTTTATCCAAAACAAGATTTTTTTTTATTTTCTTCTACTCTCAAAGAAAAAAAACGTTCGGAAATTCTTGCATGCCAAGCGACTTGAATGTTTTTTTTGTTATATTTATTCTTTTCTATCTTTAAAAATATTTATATATATACTTATATAATAGTTTTCAAAAAATTTTTAATTTTATTTACTTTTATTTTAAATGGCACACAAAAGGGAAAAAAATAAAAATTAAAGCAATTTGTTTGCATTAAAATCACTCATTTATTTTCAGCTATATAAAATGACATATACAGTAATAAAGTAAAAAAAAGTTACTAATATAATTAGTATTATATAGTTGAACTGTAAAAAACTAATGTTTAACTATAATTTATTAGAACTCTTGAGTAAACGAAAAAGAGATGTTATTCATTAGAGCCTTGCCTAGCAACAATAACAACATGACTTGTTGATTTGAAAATTACATAAAGGTGAAAAAAAATATAAGAGGGATAAATTTTTAAATCCCAGATTTTGAGTTTTAACGCTTAATATTATGTCAGGTCAGTCATTTTTAGAATTATAACATCGGGGGGTCGCCTGAGTTTTTAATAAATTAATCGAACATGGGTCAGGGGCTTGTGTCTGATTTGTTTATTATTAATATTTTTTAAAAGTCTATTTTACTCCTGCCCTTCTCTCTCGCTCCTCTGATCCTGCTCCAGTGCGGCTGCGCAGCGGCTGCCAGCAGGTCTGGCGGCCGCCCGACCATCGACATTTCTCTTCTCCTCCAATCGGCGCACGTGCGGGACTGGCGTGGTCTGCCGGTGGTACACACTTCGGCGGTGCGTGTCTCCACCGGCAGCCTCGCAACAGCCAAGGCCGAGTGGCCGCCGTGCCGGGCCGTGAGCGGACGCGCGTTGGGCGGTCCACCGAACGAACACACCGGGTTCCCGCTCCGGTATGCCGCCGGGCGGCCCGCTCGTGTGCAGATCGGAGGAAGAGGGGCCCATGGGGTAAAATAGTAATTTTAGCAAAGATTCATAATAAAAAAATAAAAATTAAGACATATTTGATAATTTTATTAAAAGATAGGACCCCTGACCTGTTTAGGATTATTTAAAAAAATATGGACCTGCTGATATTAAGCGTAAACCTCAAGACTGGGTGTAACATTGCCCAACATAATTCAAATACTACAAAATTTCGTACAACAATTTTGTATAGATAGCATTATTGTGTGATTAATACATAGCTACATTAATATCACAATGAGGTTTTAATTGAAATAGCATAAGAGGTAATTAATAAAAAAGCCAAGCTTTTAGAGATACGCTGCTGTTTTAGAAATTTTGACTTATGAGATTCCAATTTCGTATTTCATATTATTTTTCACAAACATACTTTAATATTTCATTTACAAAAGAAAAAATTATTTGTTTATGATATTTAGTAATTATTACCTGATTATCATGTTTGACTTTATTTTTTACTAAGAAACATGTATATATTCGTTTGTTTATATTTTATTTGCTTATTATACTCCTTATATATTTTTTATATATTTTAATTTCTTTAGGTATTTATTTTTTCTATGGAGGTGTGGTTGAACCTGTGGAGCGAGAATATTATCTTGAAAAATATGTTTGTTTCTTTCGTAGAATCTCAATATTTGTGTAACTGTTTATGTAGCTACTAACCGGAACACTGACATTAACATATTTCATTTGAAGTGCTAACAATGCGAAAAACTAAGATGTTTTTAAACAAGCTTTTGAAAAACTTAAAGTTATTTCTTGTAATTATTAGATGATTTGTAATTTATTTAATGATTTGCATCTTCATTCATAGTTACAATGAGCTTATTCTAGTCAAATTTTATATAATTATAAACTAAGATAAATTAACTACATTGTTTTAAAAATTTAAATTATTATATATACATTATTTTTTCATCAATTTAAATTTATAAATAATATGTAAAAATTTTAATATTTAAGTAAATAATCTAAAATTAATATTATTTTTATTTTGGATATTAGTTACCTACATGGCTTATCATTAATCTATTTATGCTTACCTATTCATTTTTAAAGGTTATTTACTGCAATTGTCTCAACACTCAATATCATATCAAATCTTACATATCACCTTTGAGTTAAAAATAATCAAAATTATTTAAAAAAATATTTATTTGTAAATCAAATTAAATTATCATTTTTTATTCCTTATATGATACATCATTTTTCTTTTTCTTCCAATACTACACTAAAGCGCCTGTTTGTTCCTAAAATTTCAATTCACGTCTGCGGGATGTCTTTCTTCCTTTGCCGCCCTACATTAATTTTTTAGAATTTTTACTCTTAAATACTATTTAATTATTCTTAAAATATATGATGAACGGCTCAGATTTTTTGTATTCCATACTATAGTTAGGGTTATTTGAGAAAATTATGAATATTAGTTATAGATAAAAACTAGTTAAAATATTTTGTATGTAAGATTTTATAATATTTTGAGTGTGCATGCGTTAATTACTAAAGAATGGATGGGTAGGCAATAAATAAAACTAAATTATGTGGCAATATAGGTACATTATCTCTTTTTTATTTTATATAAATTTTAGGGGACTTACGTAGATTAACATTGAATTTATCACAAATTACGCCATTTCCCATCATTTAGCTAAAAATATAGCACTATCACACTCCTCCTTATTGTTACAATGAAATGTAAAACCCATAAATATATAAGCGAGAGTGTGATATGCGTAATATCTACTAATGATGGTGAAAGCCGTATATTGTGATGTTATTCAATGTTCTCTTATGTAAATCCCCTAATTTTAATTATTATAAAGGATTAATTTAATTCACCTGTTCACAAAATTCTCAAGATAATTAACATTTTTTATTTTTATGTTATATATATTATATGTAAAATATTATGAGGCTTATTTTTAATATAATTTATTTTATTTGTTTCTCACATGTTTATTTAAAAATTATTTATTATGTATATCATTCGAAAGATTTTTGACTCCCTAGGCCCCGCGAGGAGCATGCCCTTATTCACTATTTCTTTTTTTTTAAAAAAAGAATTACTTGAAAAATCAATTACTGATTTCATTAAAAAATCCGTGGTAATGAAGGGCTGTTCGGAGCGTTCATCTGTCGGAATAGCAGTGGCCCTCGTCTTCTCTCTTCCGTCTTTCGCTCTCCGCCTCCGATTTCTCGAATTTGAGAACATCCCTCCGTTCCCTTCGCTCCCCGTCTCCTCATCCTAGGCCGGGGGATATTTGATCTTTCCTTTCACTGGGATCTCAATGCAAGTAACCTCCAAATTCCCTGTTCATTGTTTCTCGATTCTTTCTTTCGAGGTCCGAGGTGGAGATTGAGGAATCCATGGATCGCCGGAGCCCTCCTCGGCTCGGCATTTTGTATTCTTCCTCTGCCTTCTTCTGTTGTCGCATCCTTCTTTTCTTTCGTGCTCGGAGCGACCACCGGGGTTTTCAGGGTGCAGCGCAAGTACTCCGGCCCGGAGCCCCGTATTTCGCTTTGCCTCCGCGCACATATCGACGCTCAGCCGCCACATGGGGCTGGATTCTCGCAGTGGCGCCCCCGGCACGGATCGATATCCCATTTGGTGGAATGGCGCTGGCCTAGTGGCACAGGGTAAGCGTGGTTTTGTTCACTTTGTGCTTTTCTTATCCCAAAATTAAATTATGAACGCTCCTCTTTTTAAATACCTTCCTTTAGAGTTTCCTTGGATTAGGTTGTACTACGCTCAACCATTGGAATAGCGGAACGCCGTCAAAACGAACTATTACGTGCAAGGGACACGATCTTTGGGTGTACTGCATTACCTTGCAAGCATGACCTAAGAGAGCGATTTGGGCGTACACTCTCTGCCCATAGGTTCGCCTTTTTCACCGTCTAACGTTTCCTATGTGTCGGCATCAAAGCATTTTGGATATTCGTTTCTGTGCAGCATGGATCTCGACTCTTTATGATATCAGTAGGTTCTGTCGAGTGAACTTAGTTTCTGCGAGGAACAGATTTTTTGCTCGTCCAAGCCTATGAGTGATAGTCCCGGTTGTTCAGCTGATAGCTGTGTGCATACAAGTGATTTATGGGATGAAGTGCTCGCTGCTGGTAATTTCGTGACAGATTATGTGCGATATAACCATGTTTCTGTAATCACCAATACAATAAGAAGCCAATGCAATTGTTACCATTTGTGTAGTTCTGTTTGATTTAGCTAAACGAGTTGCTTGAATTCAATTCATAATTCTAGGTGAAATCTTAATGGCCTTATAAACATATGCGGTCTATGTCTGACCCCTAGGGAATGAATCAAAATCCTCCTTTAATGTGACAATCAAATATTTATTTGTGCAGGTGGTTAGTTACTTTTTAAGTCTTATCGATTCTATTTCCTTTGAAGTCAACCAATATATGGTTCATGTGTTTCCTATTTGTGTTCAACCTTTTGAGATATTCGTTGATTTATTCAAAAATTTGCGTATGATATCTTTGATTCCACTTGATGTTAGCTTGTGCAAATGTCGTTAACTATGTTTCTTTCTTTTTGATTTAATCATGATTCTACAGCTTTTCATAAGCAATTAGGTTGGTAAATATGGAAGCCACTGGTAGATTGAACAAGCATCATCTGTTTTGAGAGTTCTGGAGTGAGTGGTTGTCTGTCTAGACCTAGGATATGATTGCGTGTATGTCCAGCCTTCTACACTTTTGTTTTCCTAAATTGATAATTTATTTTACAATTCGGTAGATTTTATTCAAATTCATACGATGTGATTTTTGTTTGCATGGCTATGGAACTATATTGTATTATTCAGTTGAACAGTGCACTCTTGAAGCCAATTGGCAAAGATGAAAAAATCTATGCATGTCACCAGAGCTTGAGTTGTGTATACTGGCCTCCATTAATGCCAATTCATCCATCTCCCCACCTTTGATTTATTCAGCAATTAATAACTCCCAAGGCATGAGACTATAAAATAATTTTATTGGTGTATTAATTACACTCATTCCATCACCAACTAAATATTTTATTAGGATGTAATTTATACTGTGAACACAGAAATTAAATTAATTTACAGATTTCAGCATAAATCTCAAAATAGTCATTTTTTTTTCATTTTTTACACACTGCGATAAATTTTATCAGAAGATTTTAATCATAATTAAATTTTAACAAAAACTCAGTCATTGATCTCATCGTTTAACCATCAAGTACTTTCATGTTAGAGCATCGCGGAGCTGCATTGGTTCTGGCCATAGCATATTCACGCAAACATTACTCTACTATTTGCATTTTCTTCTTATGCGGGCATCACGAGCGAGCATCAGACCTTTCTGAGATTTAAGTATATATGGTTAAATCTTCTGATAGAATGAAAAAATAGCTGTTTTAGATGCGATATCTGTAATATTTCAAAATTTATAGTGAAATTCGTAAATTAGCTTAATTTCTTTGTTAAATATCCCTATTTTATTTCAATCACTGTAAAGTAGCAGCAAAGTCTTCAGGAGAGACAGATGATATTTAATCTTCTTTTTGTGCAAACACCTGGGTATTTTTGGCCATGATCGCTAAAGTTGGATAGATTTGCATGTACAGCATGTGCAATATGCACCAAAGAATTTTAAGAATTTTTTTTTGGTAGAAAGAATTTTTATAAGAATTTTGCTAAAGAACAATTATGATAAAACTATTTGGGTGTTTGATTCGTCTTAAAGTTACATTATGTTATTTATAAAAAATAATTAGTTATTAGTTTAGTGATATGTAGATAATTATTTTTAAAAACTTTATAAAATTATTAAACACATCATAAAATTTAAACATCGTAATATCTAAATAATATGTCCAAACTCCCCTTATTCAACTTCGAATATAACACACGAAATCCACTAACCTAAAAGCTCTTGACATCTTCGCAATCCTTTGGCCCATTGGTGATGCAAACTTTTTTTATGCACAAATGAAGTCAATTATTTATATGTCAAAGCTAAATTTTGATTATGATCACATTAAAATATATGCATATCATTTAAATCAAATAAATATATATATTTATTATGATGCGTCAATCCTATAGAAGATAAAAAGAAAATATATGATCATATATTCTTCTTATCTTCTATAGGATTGACACATCATCAAGCAAGCTTGATCTAGTCTATTAATTATATTACATATAATTAATAGACTAGATCAAGCTTGCTCAATGATGTGTCAATCCTATAGAAGATAAGAAGAATACCATTAAAACCGTAATTTCACCAATGAGTTGTTCTCCATACTACTGATATGATAAAATAAACAGTTCTAAAAGAATATATTAAATGTCAATTTTTTTCAGAAATATAGTGAGAGATATCTTGATAATAAGTTAGTTTATTATCTTTTTAAGTAATGTGCGGGTAGAATGTGAAATAAAATAATAATTTTTAATATTAATTTTATGTATGATGTTATATGTCAGTGTTAAAATTAAACCATGTTAATTTTTAAGTTAGAAACAAACGGGGCATAATAAATATATACCGTCATGATTTATATCTAGCTTTGGAACATATACTGTCATGGTTTAATTTAATATATATCCTCATGGTTTATATCTAGCTTTGGAACACACACAACCACATATATATAAATATTATATATAATAATATATAATGTAAAATATAATTAATAGACTAGCCATCAAGCTTGTGCTCGATCGATGTGTCAATCATTATAGAAGAATAAAAAGAATATATGATTTCATA
>KZ451982.1:5188034-5201406 GCA_002786265.1 Apostasia shenzhenica
GTTTGTTTCTAACTTAAAAATTAACCTGGTTTAATTTTAACCTGACATATAACATCATACATAAAATTTAATATTAAAAATTAATTTTATTTCACATTCTACACACATTACTAAAATAATAACTAACTTTATATCACATCCCTCATATATTTTAACATAATAACTAACTTTATTTCATATCATTCATAACTTTCAATAAAAAAATATCTCTATTCAAGTTTAATTTTAATCATGTTAAATTTAACCTTACAAATAAATAGACTAGATATAAGATTAGGTCCCTGGTCAATCGATCAAGCCAGCTAGATTTGTACAATTGTACCAAATTATCCAATCAATCTACCTTGAAAGACTGAATGGTTAATTAAGTGCATCTCCCAATTTATTTTTCATTCAATATAAATTAAAAAATAAATTTAATTTCTTTTTAGTTTGATATTATTTTGATAATATGTTATATTTATTAATTTAATGCCAAGATTTCTTCAGTCCGATGGACGGTAATACCCCTTTTGTCAAATCCATTGTTATTGTGATACAAATATCGTTAAAAGTCATTTAGTTTGATATTATTTTGATAATATGTTATATTATTTTAATGCCAAGATATATAAATGTACGTAATGTATGTGACTCGAATCTAAGAACTTTCGATGTCTAAAGCAAGTTTCTTCTTTACAAGGCTAGAAAATACAACTTATTAACAATAGTTAATGACCATGTTTATAAGATGATTAATAGTGTTAATTTAAAGCATCGGCAACTTATATTGGCCATGGCTGTGATTGCTCAAGCTCATAGAAGACTCCATTAGGGTTTTGGAATAGGATGTGCAAAGCTAGAAGATAAACAGTGTTTGAGAGGAAATATTCGACAGGGAGTAGAGCCGTGAAAATGGCTTTAGGGACGACAGATTAGAGGTTACTATACGAATCATGAGATGACAAAACCATTCGTATTGAGTTGTTGGACGGTCTGGTTAGCCAGGATAGCATCCATCAAAGTGCAGGGCCACCGCGCACATACGGCGAGCAATAATATGAGGGACAAAGGTCGCAAATAATTGAAAGCACAGAAAAGTGAAAGAAATTTCTATACCACGGTAGAGGATAAAGAAATAAAATTTACATTTAGAAGAAATTAATATCACATGAGAATCATTTAAAGAAGGAAAATGATAATATAAACTTCTTGGCAATTCAATTTACCAGCCAAAACATGCACAAAAAGGCCATGAATACTATTAAAATGACAATATTCATAGCGAACAACATTAAACATAATAACAAATTTACTTAAAATTATAAAGAATTTTGTGGTGTTATCCCTGCTTTTGATACGTCATCCAATTGATTAAGCATTGCCTTTTAGGCCTATTTATTTAGCAGTTTAAAATTAACTTAATTTAATTTTAAACAAGTACATCACATCATACAAAGTAGGAAATAGGGAGAGACGGTGTAGTACCATTTGATAAAATTAACTCCCCTGGGATTGATGACTCAAATGATATAGATTCTTAAAATCAAAAATAGGTAATAATATCTTCATATATGAACAAAAATTAATGTTACCAGCGGAGAGAGATGAAAAGGTGAAATAGTAAGTTTGTTTTTTTTATTAACTTATTTCTTAACAAAGGGCTTCGGAATGCAATATTTTAAAAATTTTGGGACTAGATGTTGAATTCTTAAGTTCATAGACCTACGTGATATTACTCATAACTTGAGGGACCTAAATGATATTTAATCTTCTTTTTGTGCAAACATCTGGGTGACAGTTCTTATGGTTGGATAGATTTGCATGTACAGCATGTGCAATATGCACCAAAGAATTTTAAGATTTTATTTTTTTGGTAGAAATAATTTTTATAAGAATTCTGCTAAAGAACAATTATGATAAAACTATTTGGGTGTTTGATTCGTCTTAAAGTTACATTATGTTATTTACAAAAAATAATTAGTTATTAGTTTAGTGATATGTAGATAATTATTTTTAAAAAATTTATAAAATTATTAAACACATCATAAAATTTAAACATCGTAATATCTAAATAATATGCCCAAACTCCCCTTATTCAACTCTAATTACTTCGAATATAACACACGAAATCCACTAACCTAAAAGCTCTTGACATCTTCGCAACCCTTTGGCCTATTGGTGATGCAAATTTTTTTTTTATGCACAGATAAAGTCAATTAATATTTATATGTCAAAGCTAAATTTTGACTATGATCACGTTAAAATATATGCATATCATTTAAATCAAATAAATATATATATATATATATATATACATATTATGATGTGTCAATTCTATAGAAGATAAAAAGAATATATGACCATATATTCTTTTTGTCTTTTATAAAATTGACACATCATCGAGCAAGCTTGATCTAGTCTATTAATTATATTATAAGTATAATATATATATATATATATGTGTATGTGTGAGCTCCAAAGCTAGATATAAACCATGATGGTAAATATATTGATGTAAATAATTAGTATTATATAAGATTGGGTCTGTCATCAATCGATCAAGCCAGCTAGATTTGTATAATTGTACCAAATTATCCAATCAATCTACCTCGAAAGACTGATTGGTTAATTGAGTGCATCTCCCAATTTATTTTCCATTCAATATAAATTAAAAAATAAATTTAATTTCTTTTTTAAAAGATAAATTAATTAAAATTTACAGCATATTTTGCATTCATATCAAAATAAGATTTAATATATTGCTTTTTCTTTCCCTTTTTTTTTTCGAACTGTGAATAAAATCAGCACTCTTCCATATTATTGTATCTTTATTTCGTTTTTTTTAACTCTTAGTTGAACTTATTCTTTTAGAACAATTATTCTATTTGGCATCGATAGATAAGGGGCATCACGTCAGCAGTGGGGCCCACTCACTGCCCGCGTAGACGTAGCATATCTTCGGTATATATGATCTTGCAATAAATTCGGCTTTTTTTTTTCTAAAAAACAAATTGTACGCTTTCTAGCTTACTAAATTCTCATAATACATTGTTATTGTAATAATATCATTAAAAGGGCATTTAGTTTGATATTATTTTGATAATATGTTATATTTATTTTAATGCCAAGATATATAAATGTACGTAATACATATGGCACGAATCTAACAAATTTCGATGCCTAAACAAAATTTGATTCAGAGTAGTAGTTCAAGCTGATTGGACACGGCTAAAATAACCCCCAACTATTTTCTTAAAAAAAATTAAATATAAAGTATTAAAAATTATGTAAATTGTGATATAAAATAAATTTTTTATGTGCTAAATTTTTTTTAATAAAATAGTTGGAGATCATTTTAGTCATGATCATAACTAAAAAGGCCTCCAACTAAACAATTATAAGTTGAAAAGATATATTTTTTTAGCACCAAGGTCTCAATGAATCAAACTCGCCCCCACCCCCATAAGAACAATTTTTGTAAATATTTATGGCTTTTCTTCATTTCTCAACACAAGATAATTAGGTAATTAAATATTACAAATTTTTAACAACAAATTTTAATATTATAAATTTAATTTATTTTATATCCCACATACTCTAGTAAAATGATTAATTTTATTTAATGTTCGAAAATAATTTTATTTTATATTATAATATTAAAATATATTTTACTTTACTCTATCTAAAAAAACCAAACGAGACATCAAAGTCGAGCCATAAGGCTTATTTTGTTTAGAGTATGATTTAGAGGTACGTATTTAAAGTTTTTTTAGCAAAAAAAATTATTAAAAGTTATGGATCAAAAAAATTATTTACTATTAAAAATTATATTAGACAAGAAATAAATTTAATTTAAGATATATATAAAATGTGATAGAAAATTATTTTTTTAAATTAAGATTTATATTTGGTAAAATTATTTATTAATATTTAAATTTATATACATACTAAAATAAAAGGATAATTACTTATATGTCACACCATTTAATTTTATTTATGTCTTACTCATCCATTCTTAATTAATTACACTATGTATACTCAAAACATTATAAAATCTTACATACACATACTTGAGTTAAAACTTAATCAAAGTCTATTTGAAAAAAAAAATTCTGTTAGTAAACCATTAAAATTATATTTTTACTTTTAATGGTACATATTTTTCTCTTTCTCAATATCACGCTAAAGCGTTGATTTGTCCTAAAATCAATTCACATCGCAGATATCTCATTTATTTGCCGCCACCTAAACATTAAGGTTTTAGGATTTTCATTCAAAATATATTTAAATATTCTTAAAATAATTTGATGAACGGCTCAGATTTTTTGTAATCTAATTATAGTTAGATTATTGAAAAATTATGATTACTCATTATAATAGAAATAAGTTAAAATGTGTGTATATAAATTTTTATAATATTTTGAGTGCGCATAGCGTAATTAACTAAGAATAGATGGGTATAATTAAGAAATAAATAAAACTAAATGGTGTGGTATGTAGGTAATTATCTCTAAAATAAATACAAAATATTAATAAATTTAATTTCCAGAGAATTTTGGAGTTTTTGAGGCCTAAATACCTTCCAAAAAGTAAGAAAAATAGACAATGCAAACATAATTAGCCGCTATGTAATGAATGGAGATGGTCAACTTATAATTTAATTTTAATTAGATTATAATTAAAGTTTGGAGTTCTTGCACGTTGACCTGTGAAATTTGAATAAATGCACCTAAGTATCCAATTTTCAAATTTGTGTTATTTCAATTTCAAAGAAAAGAATTATTTTAATATTATAATGTAAAATAAATTTATTTTATTCTTAAAACTTATAAAATAATGTCAATCTTTATTTAATTAATAAAACTAATAATTTTTTTTTTAAATCTACTACTTCAAAGAAAACAATTTTATGGGAAGCACCTTCACACTAACTTCTATTTATTATTTTTCTAATTCAACAAGAGTTAATATATATAACTAAAATTACTTCAAACTCATTTTAAAAAGATACACAATAATGAAATAATGAAAAAAAATTAAATAGAGATTTTAAAAATAGATAAAAAAATTAAAATAAAAGAGATTTAAAGAACAAAAATGAAAAATATAAATAATAGATTTCATTTACTAGTAATTTAACCTTTAGACGAAGACCTATATATAATTTTAATTATATGCGTTAATCTTAATTGAATTAAAATAATAAATGACAAATTAAAATAAATCTGAGAGTATTACATATAATTTTTTTTTATATTATGCTACATATAAGTTTACATTCAAAATAAGGAGTACTATTTCTATATATTTGACTTGAGAAATGCCGCTTACAAAAACGTATTCTTTATAAGGCTGACAAATGTAAAATTCCTCAGTAACAAAAATAATTTAATTTTGTAAAATAATTTAATATTAAATTTTGTATAAAATATGAAGTAAAAAATAATTATTTTGTTACAATGTAAATAAATTTATTTTGAATAAATTAAATTCAAATTCTTGAAATTAGATATGCATATCATACATATTTACAATTTTAAATTTTTAATATTTGAATGACTAATTTTAAACATAATTATCAATTAAGTATTTTTTATAATTTTATTATGATTATTTTTAATAAAATTCTCATCTTAATATTTCACTCTCTTCCCTCTCCCCCGTGAGCTCCCCATCCCTCCATCCCCCTCTTTAAACTTATATCAAAGTTAAAAATCTAAATATTAAAATTTTAAAATCCTAAAATTACATAATATTATGTTTTAAACTCAATTATCTCGATATATTTTACTCATTACTTTTTATTATAATAGTTTAGAGATTAAAAGAAGGTACAGTAGGAAAAAAAATTTATTAGATCAAGTCAGTCATCTGTTGCTTAATGGTCGCTCGCTGCATGAGTGCGATGGGCCCCATGCATTACGGAGATAAAAATGGTACTTCTACTACGCAGGACAGTCCAATCGCGATAGCGCAACGGGACTGTAACATTTCAAAATTTGATTGGTGGAATTAAAAATTAGAACTGATTTGGACTCGAAAGAATAATTTTGGACTTATAATAAATAAATTTGAATCTATTTATAAAAAAATATAGAAATAAGAGAATTAAATTATAATTTTACTATATATATATAAAATATATACAATATGAGTGGGGCAGCCTGCTGCCACCGCTCCTGCCATCCCTCTCTCCTCTCCGACGTGTGGCCGAGAGAACCAAAAATAATAATAATAATAATAAATAATTCCTACTATTATGCGTTCTAGTCTCTGACTGTTTTTTTAAAATGTAAAATATCAGATAATAAATTAGAATAATACAAATAAATTATTAAATATTTAATAATATTTCATATAAATATAAAATATAATATGTCTCATATTAAAAATTATCATTTTAAATTATTTATCATTAAACTCACTTTATTTCAAAATGACATAATATTACTTTGTTTCGTGACGTGGATCTGTCATTTTCATATTATTTCACCTAGAAGCGAGACAAAAATTCTTTTAATTTATTATCCTAAAAGCCTTAATAGGAGTTTACTTATATCGAAAATTCTATTTTAGGATATCAAACGGCATATACTCCCCGCCCTCGTCGGAATAACACAAAATAGACAACTTTCTGCTCTCATCGAATCTTAGTGTACAAATATTCAATAATACCATATCACCTCACAGATCATCAAAATTCATCTCATTTCTATGTCCAAATAGTAGAATATTTGGCATATCACAATTTTTTAAATTCTCTTAATGTTAAATTATTGTCACGATACAATAATAATTTAACATCAATTTTAGGACAAGAAATACCTTCTAATTTAATATTAAATTATTATCACATCACATATAAAATTTAATATTACAATATATATATATATATATATATATATATAATTTCCGCTCTTTAATTTGTTTTTCTCAGCCCTAAAGCGCTGATTTAGCGGTTCCTCGTCCCTAAAGCGCTGACTTAGCAGTTCATCGTCCCCATTTCATTCGAGGACTTATTTGACCCCAATCAAACTGTTTCCACCAAGAGATGCACTTACTTACACCCACGTATGATCGATTATTGCACAATTAAATCAAAAAAAAAATATGCATGTAAATAATTAATATCACAACTTCATGGCAGAAAATCATGCTTATAATTTCATATCTTGTGATTATAATTTTATTAAATAAATCAAAATAATATTTTGTATAATCCCTCTAAAATTTAAAATCTGAATTCAATATTCAAAATTTGTGTATTTTTTAGAGCTTCAGGGACTTAAATACATATTTTTAAAAAATTAAAACCAATTTAAAATGCCTTTCTCATTTTAGGGGTTCGAATGCAATTTCTCGCAAGAGCTTGAGGAGGCAAAGAACCTGGCCCTGTTTGGCGCGAGGACCAAAACAGGACCAAATAGTACTAATTTAAAAAATAACTATAATAATAATAAATAAATATTTTAAATTATTTAACATAAATTCAAATATAAAAATATTATTTTACTTTATATATTCAATAATTTAAAATAAAAATATTAACTTTATTTCACATTCTAAACTAAAATATTCAAGTCGAGTATTTTGATCTAAGATGTGAATAAATTTTGTATTTTTATTAAAAATCATTGAGTATCTGAAGTAAAATATTATTTTTTATATTAAAATTTATGTAGAATAATTAAAATAGTTTATTATTATTATTATTATTATTATTTTCTAAATTAATTACTCTACTAACTTTCTATATCACATATTATATTTAAGTTCGTCTGGATCAAAGAGGGTTGTCTGTTGAGCTCGACGTAGCTATAGATTGAAAAAATCAAGCTATGGTTTAAGATAAAAAGACAAAATTGAAGAATATGTTTAAATAAATTGTCAATTTTTTGAATTTTTTCTATTAAATTTCTATCACGTATTTGTTTTTTTATTGCTAAAAATCACATGGTGCTCAGAAAATTTTGAAATTTTTATAATATGTTCTTGAGCTAATACTAAATCTTCGGAAAACATTTTTTGTGCTTTTTACTCGATACTTTTCCCTAAAAAGCTTTTTTTTTAAATTTATTCGAATCAAATTCAATTTGAAATCTTTGAGTTTGAGTCAACAAATTCGCTCGAACTTGGCTCATTCCTGATGTGTATTAAAGCTTAAGAAAAATACTTTTGATGCGATTTTTTCCCATGAATTTTTTTTTTGCATAGAGACATTTTAGTTAACTCTAATAAGTTTCATTAACCTTCCACTCTCATTTTGTGCCCTAGGTTTCCTTCAATATCAGTAAACAATAGCCAATGTATAACTTGAAATCGTCTGATCGGGCCCCATGAAATCGTCCGATAAAGCTACTAGAAAATTAAGTAAGTATATATACATCCAAAAAAGAAGGGTATAATTTAAAATCAAGTAGATATACATTCAAAGTAATTATCACATGTGGTCACATCTGGCCTCCCTTATTGATACCTACATAGTTTCAAATTATACTTATTTTCTTGAACTGACCTTGTTTGGCATGAGCCAAAAAATGGACAAAAAAATATCTTAATAATAATTTAAATTTATTATAAATTTTAATAACTTTATTTCACATCCAACACAAATTTCAACTTTAAAATCAACTTTATTTCACATCCTACACACCTCCCAATATTAAAATAATTTTTTTTTCCCATCAACTCTATAAAATAAATTATTTTCTCTTTCCTCACCCAAATTCATCCTCCAACCAAACAAGCACTATTTTTCTTGCTGCGAACCGAACGGTCAGATTGAGCCGAGCCGACCAGGCTGTCCGACGGGGCGCCGCTGGAGCGTCACGGGGCAGCTGGTAGCATCCCCTGCAGTACTTTAAACGAGAATCTGAAGCTGCCGGCGTCGACGATATCAGCTGCTACAAGTCGCCGAGGATGACCCAGTGGCGCGGTGAGGCGAAAGTTTGCAGTGACCGGCGTATTCACCCCTGCAAATATTATGTAGCCCCGGATTGTGAGCAAGTAATCGACAATATTATTATTAATCCAGCCGTGGCGCCGCCGACGAGCTAGAACCACCTAATAGCGGAATAACATAATTGAGTATTAATTCTTACCAAAAGTGCTGACATTATGGAGATGATATATTACCTATTTAAATATGCAGAATTATTGTATTAGCATGTAAAACTCTGCCATTAGGGAAAGTTATAATACTATTGATTGTAACCATATTTGTACTCTGAAAACTCCATTATATAAGGAGCCCAGCTATTTCAATAAAACAGTGAGAGAGATTTTACTCCCTCCTATCCTCTCTCATTCTCTATCACCACCCCAGTCATGGCGAGCACTACGGGGAGGTTTCCATGTGGGAGGTTGTTGTACACTTCTACCGCAGCTCTAGCGGCAGCAAATAACTCTATGTTACTTCGTACCGGCATCCACCGCGGCGCCGGCCGCCTGACTGCCGGCACCTGCATGGCGGTGGAGAGGAGGAGGACGAGGATGAGGAAGCGGCCGGCGGAAGCCATGATCAAGAGGGTATAGGAGAAGGCAATTGATCAGGCGGCCTTTAATTAATATATATATATGTATTACACCTGTGGCAGTCCATCGTCGGAATCCGCCATTGCTCGATCGTCGCCTCATGGGGCAGGAGATGCTCCAAAATCCAACGTGTTTTACGTACGATTTATAATAAATAAATTTTTATTATACTTTATGTAAATTTTAATATAAATAATTTTATTTTATTTCAGATATAAATAAAATTCTTTTTAATGAATAATATATTTTGATCTAAAATATAAAATAAAATTAATAATTTTAATAAAAATAATTAAATATAAAAAATAAAATAAAATTTTTTATTAGAAGTTGTAAAGGATACAATTTAAATTTATTTATTTATTTATTATTATTATTATTATTATATTTTTTAATAATGCCATTTTAGTTTAAAGTATGACCAAAATAGTCTTTGACAACAAACAGAACCTTTAGTTGGGAGTTGTTGTTGAATAAAAAATATTTTTTTATTTTAAAAATTTGATTAAAAAATATATAAGATGATAAATAAAGTTAATTTTAACATTAAAATTTGAGTTAGATATAAAAGAAAGTTTTTTTTAAATATTAAAATTTGAGTTAGATGTAAAATAAAGTTATTAAATTAATGATAAATTTAAAATATTAATAAAATAAGATTTTGTTTCAACTAAATAAGGCCTTATATTGGTTTAGAATAAATAGAATGATTTGTTTGGAGTTTCTTAATTTTTTTGGAAAAAATATATGATATAAAACAAAGTGAGTTAGTCATATTAAAAAATTGTGTTGGGTATGAAATGAGGATAATTAATTTATCGAGGATTGTATTGAATATGAAAATGGCTTTAACTGTTATTTATTGTTGTTATTGTATTTTCTCTCAAGGCATATTAACTTATATTTTAAATTTCATACAAATCGAAATTTCAGAGATATGAAAATGGAAATATTGAAAATTAAAAAATATACTAAATTTTCTTGAAACGTTAGAAAATGGCCTTTTCTTTTTGGCCGAAAGATAGCCTGTATGAGCATAGCTGGTGTTAAAGTAGAATGTAGGGAATCCTAAAAAATACCGAAAGAAAGAGAAGTCTCATGAAATGACGGTGCGCAGAGAGATAAGCCTGATGGTTAAGGCTTAAGAAATAGTAAAGAGCGTCCAGAAAAGCACACAGAGATTTAAGGTGATTCAAAGAGAAAATTCTTTATATCCATCGAGCGATCAACGAGAATATTTTACTATAGGAAGACCAGCCGTGAGGGCTGGTACAATGCTAGAAGGAGAAGAAGAAAAGGGAGAGAGAGAGAGCTTCTCAGTTGGGGCTCTAATACAGTGAGAATAATAGAATTCGAGAGATTTTGCTTATGCTCTGGTTGTTGTGCGTCCCTGTTGTTTGATGATAGTGATCCTCTTCCTTGAAGCTTGTTCAAAGGTATTTGTAGGCAACAGACAATGTAGTTTTGTCTTGGTTTTCCGGAAGGAAGGAAAGTAAACAAACTCTGGACACATGCCGCTTGTCGTCCACTGGAGGGACCAAAATCAACTTTGGCCTTTTGATCTTGGTGCTGCTTCTAGAGATCCATGATGGCTGAAGCATGCGGGTCCTTAATTTGTGTGCCTGAAAAAAGTGTCTTGTATGGGGAACGACGCGGTCGGGCCACGCCGACTGCGACAGATGCAGCTGAGTAACGTCATCCTCGATGTTAGCCGAATGTCCTGGATCGTCGGGCCCGAGGGTTGACTGAAACCCCGGCCACGAGGTTGGACTTCTGCAGAGGAAAATATGGAAAATAATAAGGAAAAGCGAAGGGTTAGACCTCCCAGGACGTCACGCGAACGGTTGGGATGCAGCACTAGAACCACGTGTTAACAGATGTCAAATCACATCGTGATACCAGTCGAGAACTTTTCAAAATGATGATTTGATCTCATAACTCTTGCCAATTAACTTTTATCGAATTTTATCATCAATCTTATCCAGGTGTTGTTCCATTGGAAAATAGCTAGTTGGCCTCCACCAAGTTTTGCTTTTATGTTAAACTTTATGTTAAGAGCATTTCAGGTGCCAAGATTTTTTTATTATTTTTTACTTTACTTTTATAACCAATTCAATTGCGATATTTCTAATAAATTAATCATTAATAAATAAAATGTAAATATTAGTTAATGATATATATACATATATTATCAAATTTATTACATATTATTAATTAACCATTTAGTTAAAACTGTTGTTTGCATGCTTACTTTTTTTTAATAATATTTCCCTCTAAAATTAAAAAGCATTTATAAATTTAAATAGGATAGCTAATAATTATTTTTGTTCTTTTGTTGATTGTTAATGCTATTAATTTTGCTTGAAGATTAAAAATTGCTTAAAAATTGAATTGATTTTTAGATCGAGTGAAGCTCAACTCTAATCAAACGAGTTGACTAACGAGCCATTTTTGTGGCTCCATTTTTTTTTTAAAAAATCAACATAATATCGGACCATGATGGCTCAAAATCGAATCAATAAAAAAAAATAAAATATATTATTCATATATATATAAATTATATTTATTGTAGGTTTTTTTATTTTTATAGTTTTAATTATTAGATCAAGATGAATAATCGTACTTTAGGCTAATTGAATGAACAACTACATTCATACACTAAAATTTAGCTAAAAGATTGAAAATTGTCGGATCAACTTTGGCTTGGATCGAACTTGAACCTATAACAAATGAGTCGAACCTAGCTCAAATTGAGCTCTTCTCGTTCATTCTTTGGATTGAATAGAGATCAAATCGAAACTCTCAATTTAATCTTGAGCTAAGATTGAATCGACTCAAGATCAAATCGCTAACAGTCGTACCAGTGGGGAAGGAAGGAATTTGAACTTATAACAAATGAGTCGGACCTATAAAGCTCAAATTGAGCTATTCTTGTTCGTTCTTTGGATTGAATCGAGATAAAATCAAAAACTCTTAATTTAATCTTAAGCTAAGATTGAATCGACTCGAAATCAAATCGTTAACAGTCCTACCAGTGGGGAAGGAGCTTGCCCAAATACTACGGGGTCTAAGTTTCAATCATAATACTTTAATAAATTTTAAATCTCGATTCTACCCTTACTATCGAAAAAAAAATTTATTGATATGTTCCTATACGTAACTAATAATTATATTTTAATTTACAGTTTTTAAAAACATATTAAAAAGTTTTTAAAAATTAAAATTCAAAAAAAAAATATTTGATATAAAAAAATGCCATGTAGTTAACTCCAATAAGTGACTAATAAATTAATTAATTATGATTTAAGATCGTAATAATTAATTTATTGAATTATTTTATAGATTAAAAATTAATCTACATGTTAATTAAGAGCATAAATCAGTTTATTTATCAATTATTAAAAGACTACGAGTTTGACATATAATAATCCTAATTTCTTGATTTATTTTTCATTTTAAAATATTATATGCCTAATTAAATTTAATTTTCGCATATGACTATTATTATCTTCCATCCTCTAATTAATGACCCTCGAGCATTTTCAACGTGAGTTTGCGACGAGATAATTTACTTTTTCTTTAGGAATTATTACTGAGTTCGTTCGTCTAAATATTCAGTATGTCAATAAGGTGGTTCCACGTCAGTATTGGAACTCATCTACTGCTAATGTGACGATTATCCACTTATTAACCGAACCCAAATTTTTTTTCTTTTAGATGTATTTTTAAACTATTTTGTTCGATAATTTTGTAAATACAGTGATTTCATACTGCAGATTTGTATATATATATATATATATATATCTTTTAAATTTTATATATTTGATCCACATTATATATATATATATATATATAT
>KZ451982.1:5201431-5244902 GCA_002786265.1 Apostasia shenzhenica
TCGGCCCCTCCCTTGGCTCGCAGACCACCCGCTGCGCCGGCTGCTGGCGCCGCGCGGTGTCGGCGCCGTTCGTGCTCCGCCTCGGGCGCCGCGTCGCGCGCGCCTGTCGGGGCCGCGCGCGCGGAGGCGCAGCCGTGCTTTCTCCCGTCTGTTTTCCGGCCCCCGGCCCTCTCTGCGGTCTTTCATCCCCCTCTACCGCGCGGCCCCGTTTGCTACACTTCACTCTTCGCATGGCCCCTCTTTGCCCCTCGCCCCCCTCGCGGGCCCCCGACTGCTATTTCCCCTCCTACTCCTACCATCACCTTTTTCCACTCCTTCTCCCCCTTCCCATCTACCCTCATCTTTTTTTTCCTCCTCCCGTCCTTTCCCCTCCCTGCCTCTCCCCTTTCATTTTTTCCCCTTCTCGCTCCCCTATTCCCCTCGCGTCTTTTTATTCTCCGCTTGTGCCCTCCACTTATCTCTTTTATTACCCCTTCTTGGGCGTACTGTACCGTCCCCTCTTCTTTTTACCTATTACACTTTTGTCGGCATCATTCCCCTTCTTATTTATTTTTCTATTGTTATTTTCTTCCTTTACGTCACTATTTCATCTTGTTTTGGTCCTCGCGTCCACAGGTATAGGATGTGGTGTGTGCTAATCGATTTAGTGGTTGTTTGGTGACCAACAAAAAAAAAGATGATCCAGTTTTAAATTTTAATGAAACCAAACCAAACCAAACCAACCAAATAAATATCGGTTCGTGTTTGTTTGTTTTGATTAAAACCAATATTTCTGGTCTGCAAACCCTTTGATCTGCAGCGCAGGCCGCGCAAGTCGCGTAACCCTAAATAATCTGAAACTTCTCGGTCGGTCGAATCAGACTTCTTTCTCGCGAACCCGTCTATGAGCGAACCAAATCGGAAATTGCCAACTGAACCAGCCAATATAAATACGTGGGGTTATTTCGTTAATTCGGTCGGTTTGATTTTCCCACGGTTTGATTTCCAAACATGTGAAATCGAACCCAAATCAATTAACCGAAATATTCAAAATATCAAACCATCACCAAACCGCTAGATTCTAAACCAAACCAAACCGTTAAATTTAAACGGTTCGGTTCGATTTTTCGGTTTAAACCATAGTTTGCTAAGCCCTACAAACAGGTCCTTTAAAGAGAGATTATTAGCAATGTGTGCAGTGAACTTCGTAGCCACTCCTGCAAACCTAAAGAGGCAGTCGATTTCGATCTTGTAGTCAACTGTGTGCACGATTAATTTCTTACCGGCATCCACCGCGGCGACGGCTGCGCGACTGCCGGCACCATGGCGGTGCAGATCAGGATGATCCGGAGGACGCGCGAGGATGATCACGAGGAAGCCGCCGGCGGAAGCCATGATCATGAGGTCTAGCTGTGAGATCACGGCGTCCGTACAACATTCAGAGGAGGAGAAGGCAATTGAGGCGGCCTTTAATTAACATATTACACCTCATCTGGCCGACGATCTTGAGAATCCGCCATTGCTCGTCGCCCCATGGGGCACGGCCAGGAGATGCTCCAAAATCCAACCTGTTTGGATATGATTTAAAAATCAAAATAATATTTAATTTAATATTAATAATAAATTATTTTTTATTATATTTTAGATAAATTTTAATATAAACCATTTTATTTTATTTCATATATAAATAAAATTCATAATAAATGATATATTTTGATCTAAATAAAATAAAATTAATAATTTTAATAAATATAATTAAATATATGAAATGAAATAAAATTTTATATTAGAATTTATAAAGGATAAAATTTAAATTTATTTGTTTATTTATTATTATTATTATTATTATATTTTTTAATAATCTTTAAAGCACGACCAAAATAGTTCTCACACCAAACAGAATCTTTAGCTCGTTTGATTGGGAGTTGTTGTTAAATAAAAAAATATTTTTTAAAAAATTTTTTGATAAGAAATATATTTTTAATAATAAAAAAATTTATAAGATGAGAAACAAAGTTAATTTTAATGTTAAATTTTTGTTAGATATAAAATAAAATTATTTTTATATGTTAAAATTTAGCTTAGATGTAAAATAAAATTATTGAAATTGATAATAAATTTAAAATATTAATAAAATAAAATTTTGCTTCAAGAAAATAAGGCCTTATATTGGTTGAGAATAAAAAGAATGATTTGAAATATATGATATAAAATAAAGCGAGTTAGTCATATTAAAAATTGTGCTGAATATGAAATAGAGATTATTAATTTATCGAGAATTGTATTGAATGAAATAAAATAATTATTTAATATTAAAATTTATGTAAAATAAGATATAAAATAATTTTTTTAGTATAAATTAAATATTTTTACTATAACTATTTTTGTTATGAATTTTTATCCTCGAGTCAAAAGAGTTGAGATACAGCATCTCTACGTGGGAGTGCTTTTAAATAAGTCTGATGAAACAAAAAAAAATCAAAAAATAAAGTTTCGATTAATCGAATTAATGGATTATTATAAATTTTTATTTTGTAAAAATTGATATTTCTGACTTGTTAGATTTTTACTATAAAAACGTGACAGTTAACAAAAGTAGTTTATTAAATATATTACTATAGTACATTAGATTTTTTATTTATTTAATATATCTTAAATTATTATAGCTATAAATTTGGAATTAGTAATAGTTTGAATTATATTTTTCTCTTTTATGTTTATTTGTACATCGGCTATTCATGTGCAATTTTTTTTTAACTCAACTATACCGTTAAAATTTGTTAATTAAGATTATAACTTTAGATTTATTAATTTATAAGTTTAACATTAATATGCTTGCTGTTTGAGGTAAAAAGAAATGCTACTTTATATTAATTTAAGTACAAGTTTTTATATGTATAAAATATTATATTAATATTATTAATAATATTTATATTTAGTATTATTGTGAATATCGTTTATAGTAACTGTTAACACGTGGTTCCTGCGCTGCATCTTGGCCGTACACAAAATAAGCAGACCTATAAGCAGCCCTACACGTGATTCCGAGCCAAACCGGTCCAATAAGCAGCCCTACAAAATAGTCCTCGGGACAAACAAGACAGAAAGGCTCGTTTGATTGGGAGTTGTCACTGAATAAAAAAATATATAAAATGGGAAATAAATTTAATTTTAATGTTAAAAAGATAAAGTTATTTTTAAAAATTAAATTTTGTATTGAATGTAAAATAAAATAGTTAAAATTTATAATAAATTTAAAATATTAATAAAATAAGATATTGCTTCAACCAAATAAGAACTGAGTTAGAGTTAGGCCCTATTTTGGTGGAGAATAAAAAGAATAATTTGGTTGGCTTTGATAATTTTTTTTTAAAAATATATGATTTAAAATAAAGTGAGTTAGTCATATTAAAAATTATGTTGGTCTGAAATGAAAATAATAAATTTATCGAGGATTGTATTGAATATGAAATAAAATAATTATTTAATATTAAAATTTTTATAAAATAAGATATAAAGTAAATATTTTAATAAAAAATATTATTTTTTATTATAACTATTTTAATTATGATTTTTTACCCTTGAACCAAAAAGAGCCTTATCTTTTAAATAAGGCTGATAAAAAAAACAAATCAAAATTTAAAATTTCAGTTAATTGAATTGATGGATGAGCGTAAAATTTTTATTTTGTATAAACTGATATTTCTCATGGTGAGATTTTTACTATAAAAAAATGACAATTAACTAAAGTAGTTTATCAAATATATTAAAAAAATAGACTATTTTATTTATTAAAAAAAATCAAATATATTAAACATATATTGCATTAGACTATTTTATTTATTTAATATATCTTGAATTATTATAGCTATAAATTTGGAATTAGTGATAGCTTGAACTATATTTTTTTCTTTTATATATATTCATTAATTTGTACATTCATATAGATATAAGAATGTTAGCGTTAAAATTTGTTAATTAAGCATATAATTTTAGATTTATTAATTATTAAGTTTAACATTAAATGCTTGCTATTTGACGTAAAAGGAAAATGCTATTTTATATTAATTTAAGTACAATTTTTTATATGAAATATTATATTAATATTATTAATAATATTGAATTAATATTAATCTCAAAGATAATTTTTTTAATTGTTATTCAAAAATAAAGGAATACTTACGACCTATATAGGTGATGTTTGTTATATTTAATAATATCTTAATTAGTATTATATCATATTATTTAAATGTTATATTTAGATTTCTTCTTTTTGAGTAACTATAATTCTATTCTTTATAAGATTTTTTTGATTTCTTCTTTTTGAGTGGCTATAATTCCATTCTTTATAAGATTTTTTAAATATATTATCAAATTAAATAATTATTTTTTTAGATAATATGGTATAACATTAAGATAATATTGAACCAAATGCCGCAAAAAAATAAGTAACATATTCTCCTAAATTATATGTATAAGATTAAATTGAGTTTTTTATTTGATCTCGATTCAATCTAAAGAATGAATGAGAAGAGCTCAGTCTGAGTTAGGTCCAACTCATTTGTTATAGGCTCAAGTTCGATTCGAGCCAAGTTGTTCTAGCAATTTTCAATCTTTTAGCTAAATTTCATGTATGAATATAATTATTCATTCAATCAACCTAAAAAATGATTATTCGTCTTGATCTAATATTTAAAAGTATAGAAATAAAAAAAAATCTATAATAAGGTAGGGAAGAGGGAGAGGTGGTGTACCATTTAATAAAATTAATTTTCCTCAAACGACACATATCATGTAAATTTTTAAAATTAAAATAAACAATATCTCTGATTAAGAATTAATGGCCTATAGTTGACTACACAGGCTATATTATTTAATGATTTATTTTTTTTTTTGCATTCTACACTTATTATATATAAATATATATAATGATCTTATAAATTAATTAAATGTATATAATGTATATAAGTATAGATAAAAATAAAAATTATTATTATATATAACCATTGAATATTGCATATTTAATTTTAGACTAAATTATATTTAATTTTTTTTAGTTTAAGTCATAATATAATACAAGCCTAATGATTTTAAAAGTCTAGTATTTGTGTTCTTGACTTGAAAAAATTTAATATAAATTATTTTTTAAATTTTTATTATTGAAATTTTATAAAATTAAAATCGGTTTAAGATGAGCCAGCAAGCTTGAGCTGTATTTGGCTCGGCTCAAACTCTTATAATTTCTTAGCCATACATTCGGGTTTGCTTGTTATGAAAGTAGGGAAGAGGGAGAAGTGATGTAGCATTTGATAAAATTAAATTAATTTCCCTCAAATGACTCAAATTATGTAGATTTTTAAAATCAAAATAGATAATATTTCTTTATTTAAACAAGAATTAACATCCTATAATTGAGTACACATTCTATATTATTTAATGAAATCTTTTATCATATTTTACACATATTATATATATAATGATCTTTTAAATTAATTAAATGTATATAATGTATATAAGTATAAATAAAAATTATTATTATTATTATATGTTGCCATTGAATATTGCATATTTAATTTTAGACTAAATTACATTCAAATTTTTTAGCTTAAGTCATAATATAATGCAAGTCTAATGATTTTAAAAGTTTAATATCTGCATCCTAACTTGATAAAATTATCAATAAATTATTTTTAATATTTTTATTATTAAAATTTTATTAAATTCAAATCAATTTAAAATAAGTCAAGCTTGAGCTGTATTTGTTTCGGCTCGAACTCTGATCATTTGTTAGCCATACATTCGGATTTACTTGCTATGAAAGTAGGGAAGAGGGAAAGGTGGTGTACTATTTGATAAAATTTAACTCTCGTGAGATGACTCAAATCACATAGATTTTTAAAATTAAAGCAGTTAATATTTCTACACGTGAACAAAAATTAATATTACAAGTGGAGAGACGAAAAGGTGAAATAGTACGTTTGTTTTTTTTTGTTAACTTATTTTTTTAACGGAGGGCTTCGGAATGCAATATTTTAAAAATTTTGGGACTAGATGATGAATTCTTAAGTTCGTAGACCTACGTGATATTACTCATAACTTGAGGGACCTAAATGATATTTAATCTTCTTTTAGTGCAAACACCTGGGTGATGGCTCTTAATGGTTGGATAGATTTGCACAGCATGTGCAATGTGCACCAAAGAATTTTAAGATTTTTTTTTTTGGTAGAAAGAATTTTTATAAAACTATTTGGGTGTTTGATTTGTCTTAAAGTTATATTTTGTTATTTAAAAAAAATAATTATTTATCAGTAAACAATAGCCAATATATTTATTTAATTCAAAAAACATCAGAAATGATATCAAAAAAATTTCTAAGTTTGACAAAAATTCTTGAAAATTTACCGAAACCAAAACACAAAAACAACTTTATTTAATTTATTCGTGATATGGTCGCACATACAAACATAAAAAAAACATGAAATTAATGCATAAAAAGGTACACATTAAATTGACAGCAGATTAGAGCAAAAATTGAAGCACTACTGCTTAGTGTTTAGTAAGATCATGGGGGCATTAGATTTCAATATTATATTATGTAATTTTAACATCATAAAATATAAATATTACCTGTTTAATAAATGTAACGTACACTCTCATTTTCAAGTACTAATTATCCATAAAATAAAGGGAGACTTACGGTCAGAATCATAGAACAGATTATAATAAAAAAATATTTTTATTAGACTCAAAACAGAATTACATAAGTTCAAACACTAGGCATGTCACCTAAAGTAACCTTAGATTAGAATGCAGAGAGGTAAAACAATTAAACTGAAAGATAATGGTAGATATTGATGGGATCATATGGGATGTGGGGAAACATCTATCCTGAAGATTTTGCAGTCTTTTTCTGACAATATTATTTACCTGAAAAGCAACACAAAGACTGAGTAAATGACCTCCACCTTACTATTGGCCGGGTGAGGTTTTATAGCTCAATTTACCGACAGATTAAAATATCAGAATATCTTGTAATATCATCTTGTCATCTTACAATATTATTATATTTTATACTATGAAGGATCAGAATTCACAAATATATATCATTAGTATGACAACAGAAATAGCAGATATGTCACTAGTATGACAACAGATTTAACAAATACGTCACCAGTGTGACATCAGAATAACAGGATGTAGGTACGTCACCCACATGATGTCACGCGTCCAAGGTGGTTCGTCAACCACCGGGATTCCAGCGTATCATATTATCATATATCTAGTATAATCCAGTATAATATCTCAGCATAAAGCCCAACATAATATGCAGAGTCTCACCGCTGAAGAAGAGTCGCACTAAAATGGGCTAAAGACACAGAGGTGAACTAGAGGTTGTGGATTCTATCTGAAGACTCCGGAGGGAGATGTGAATTTATTAAGGCGGGATCGTTGGTGGTTGGTGGTTGGTGGTTGGTAGTTGGGGATGTGAATTTAATAGGACGGGACCGTTGGTGGGTGGAAGGTGGGAGGGAGGCAGAGGGGCTTTAATAAATATATATTTTATTAAAATTGATCGGCAGGGAATATACTTTTAATATAATAATTATTTTGGAGTTCTCAAATGATAGATGTTGTTATATTAGATCCAGAAGAATATATACATATATAAATATTAACAGGTATTTCTTAAGAAGATTATTACAATAATATATAATTATATAATTTTTAAAAATGTTATATATGTATCATTAAATTGAGCTAAACGCTCCTGAGTTAGGCTCCTCACAGATTGAAAAATTATTGTGTGCAGCCAGCGATCTACATCAGTGGTTTGCTCGTCAATTATAACTCACCGCTTGTGCGCGGTGGGCCCTGTGCTTCACAATAATTAAACAGAGTTGACGGTCTGACCATCTGGTCACGCTAATGTTGTGGTCAGACCGGATTGGTCAGTCTGGCCGGATCACACCGGACAGTCCGGTCAGACCATCGGAGAAGTAAGTATTAAAAGTAGATATATATTTTCAAAAAAGTAGGCATATCTTAAAATCAAGTAGATATATATCCAGAATAATGAGTATCATATGTACTCACATTCTCTCTAATTTATATCTATTTTTTTTGGATGTATACATATTTTTAATACTTACCTTTTTAGTAGTAGCTGAACAAACTTTTCGATCAACTAACCAAACAGTCCGGTGGGGCCGATCAGACGGTCCGGTTAGACTCCATCGAATAGTCTGGTTGGGTGCCATCGAATCGTCGGTTACATGTACTCACATCTAGGCCTGTAAATGGGTTGGATCTTGATCCGATCCGATCCGTGATCCGAACCGATTATCTTATGAAACAGAATAATTTTTTGACCCGAACGATTATTCCGAAAAACCGACCCACTCCGTTTAAGTATTGCCGAGTCGGATCCGAGTCGATGCTGATCCGACCCGAAAAAAATCCGATCCGAAATTTATAAGTATGAAATTATTTTACGTATTTATATATTTATTATTTAATTGCATATGTTAATTGTTGTTTTATTTTATGAAGGTTTTGAAATGTGACTGAGACCTATAATTATTAAAGAGGCTATTGCAAATTATTTTAAGTGCAGTAAGTAGGAAGTACTTGCATTGTGAAATAGGATAAATAGCTACAAATATTTTTTACTGTTAAGATAAAATGTTTAGTGCTAGCTTTAACAGAACTGCACTTTATTTTTTGTGTAATATTTTCATTCAACTGTTGGTTCTATGTTTTGTAATATTGTAATATAATGCTGATGTCAGTGATATGATCTTTAAATGTTTATATATTATCCTTATATTCTCTACTATAATAGATTTACATTATAAATTTTAGTGATCAAAATTTTATTTAAAAATATAAGAATATATATACAACTAATAGTTGTAGTTAGGGTAAATAGCATCTGGGTCCCTCTAGTTTGGTCATATGTGCAAATAGGTCCCTCGAATATTTAAATGAAGCAAACTGGTCCTCTAATTTGATGAAATATGCATATAGGTCCTTGACCGTAACAGACGTTAGAAATTATTTTCTCTCTCCTCCCTCTCTTCCACCCCCCATCTCTCTCTCCCTCCCGCATCTCTCTCTAACGCAGGCGGGCGCGGAGGCTGGCAGGCGGCGGGCTGCGACGGCGGCCGGCAGGCGGCGGGCTGCGGAGGATGGCGCCCGAGCGCGCGGGCGCACGTGCGCGCTGGTGCGGGCTCACGCGCGCTGGTGCGGGGGCGCGCGTGAGGGCGGCGGCGGCGGCGGCGGCGAGAGCGCGGCTCTGGCGCGCGGGCTGCGGGAGCGCCGGCGCAGGCGGGCGAGCGCCGCGCGCAGGTCCCGCGCCGCTCGCCCGCCTGCGCCGGCGCTCCCGCAGCCCGGCGCCAGAGCGCCGCGCTGGAGCGCAGGCCCGCGCCGCTCGCCCGCCTGCGCGCGCTCCCGCAGCCCGCGCTCCAGAGCGCCCGCGCCCGCGCCGCTCGCCCGCCTGCGCCGGCGCTCCCGCAGCCCGCGAGCCTGCGCCGCGCTTCCGCCGGCGCCGGCGCTCCAGCCTCCCGCCGCCCTCACGCGCGCCCTGCTTGCGCTCGCCCTTCGCGCGCCCCGCACCAAGCGCGCGTGCGCCCGCACCAGCGAGCACGTGCGCCCGGCGCGCCATCCTCCGCAGCCCGCCCACCTGCCCGCCGCCGTCGCAGCCCGCCCGCCTGCCAGCCTCCGCGCCCGCCTGCGTTAGAAAGAGATGCGGGGAGGAGAGAGAGATGGTGCGTTAGAGAGAGATGCGGGGAGGAGAGAGAGATGGGGGAGGAGAGAGGGAGGAGAGAGAAAATAATTTCTAACGTCTGTTACGACTAAGGACCTATGCATATTTCATCAAATTAGAGGACCAGTTTGCTTCATTTAAATATTCGAGGGACCTATTTGCACGACCAAACTAGAGGGACCCAGATGCTATTTACCCTTGTAGTTATTAAAAAATAGTGTTAAATTATGTTAAAAAAATTTCAGATCGACCCGAAATCCGATCCGAAAATCCGAACCGTGGCAGGTCATGGAACGGATTTGGGTTGACCTCGATCCGATCCGATTTTTAATCCGATCCGGATATATTGGAATCGGATCCGGGTCGGGGGCAACCCGATCCGGATCCGATCCGTTGACAGGCCTACTCACATCCTCTCTTATTTCAAACTATACTTTTTTTTTTTGCTATAAACTTTACTTTTCTAGTGGACGAACGGACGGTCTGATCAGCCAACCAGACGGTCCGATCGTGGGCGTCGCTGGAGCCTCACCGAACGGTCCGATCGTTCGCCCCATTTGATTGTCGTGAAGCGTAGGGCCCACTGCACTCACGCGACGGGCTACAATTGGTGGGCGAATCACTGACGCGTATCGCTCGCTGCATGCAATAATGTTTCCTTACAAATTAGTTATTATTACCTATGGATGTTCGTATTCGTATTCGAAGGTTGTGCGGTCCACGTCAGGAACTGCTACAAGTCGCTCATAATCCGGCTGCGCGTCGTAGGCAAAATTTACAACGACCAGAATACGCAACCCTTCGAACGTCCTAATGATGAACTCGAATTGGCCCATGTAACTGATAAGATTATCCCTTTGGCGCCGCCTAGAAATCTCCAACGGCCAACTATTGTCGGGGTCTGCGCGGAGAAGTCCAATTTGGCCGACGTTGTACAGAATTACCGCAGCACTAGCAGCAGCAAGTAACTCTGCATGATTTCGTACCGGCATCCACCGCGGCGGCGGCGGCGGCCTCACTGCCGGCACCATGGCGGTGCAGAGGATCAGGAGGACGAGGATGATGATCAGGAAGCGGCCGGCGGAAGCCATGATCGTGAGGTCTGTGAGATCACGGCGTACGTACGGCTTGCAGAGGAGGAGGAGAAGGCAATTGACCGAGGCGATCTTATATTTTACACCGCATGTGGCCGTCGATCTTGGGAATCCGTCATTTGTCGTCGCCTCATGGGGCAGGTGATGCTCCAAAATCATGACGTGTTTTTGATATGATTTAAAAAGCTGACCAAGTCAATATAATATTTAATTTAAATAATAAATAAATTTTTATTATATTTTATATAAATTTTAATATATATTTTTTTATTAGAATAATTAACTTACATGTCACACTATTTCGCTTTATTTATGCATTACGCTATGCACACTCAAAACATTATAAAATTTTACATACACACACTTTCACTTGTTTTCATTATAATGAGCAGTTATAATTTTTCAATAACCTAATTATAGTTAGGTTACAAAAAATCTGAACCGTTCATCATATTATTTTAAGGATATTTAAATATATTTTGAGTGAAAATCTTAAAACTTTGATGTTTAGGTTGTTGTAAGAGAAGGAAACAATTTTAGGACAGATCAGTACTTTAGCGTGACATCGAGAAAGAAAAAAAATATGTACTATTACGGGTAAAAATATAATTTTAATGATTTACTAACAAAATATTTTTTTTTCAAATAGATTTTGACTAAATTTTAATTTAAGTGTGTGTATCTAAGATTTTTATAATGTTTTGAGTATGCATAGCGTAATTAATTAAGAATGGATGAGTAATGCATAAACTGAAACGGTGTGACATGCAGGTAATTATCTCTTTTTTATTTCAATATAAATAAAATTCTTAATGAATGAATGAATGATATATTTTTATCTAAAATATAAAATAAAGTTAATAATTTTAATAAAAATAACTAAATATATAAAATAAAATAAAACTTTATATTAAAATTGGTAAGGGATAAAATAGAAATTTCTGATTATAATTTGAAAAATCACTTGTTATAATTTAGGTTTTGATTTTTACATTTCAAAATAGTTAACAAATGTTGATTGTCCTTATTTTTGTTGGTTGAAAACGACTAGCTATAGAAAAATTTATCATTATTTTAATAAATAAATATCAAATATATCGAAAGCATGTACGTTTACTGCATCAAGTCCATCAGAACTTGATTGTATTACGAAAATATAATGAAAGTATGATCAATTTTATAGAAGAGATGAAAATAGGACATCAAAAAAGATATATAATAGAAATTATTAAAAATAGTGTTACATATTTATGATTAAATGAGAATTTGTTAAAATTTATTCGATTGAATATAATAGAAATAAATAATTTATATAATTTAATCCAACTAATAAGTTAAATTATATACAATTTATATAATTTAACTTTAATTTCATCTTCAATCTTATCTAGATGTTGTTCCATTGGAGAATAGCTAGTTGGCCTCCACTAAGTTTTGGTTTTTATGCTAAACTTTATGTTAAGAGCATTTTAAGTGCCAAGAATTTTTATGATTTTTGACTCTACTTTTATAACCAATTCAATTGCAATATTTCTAATAAATTAATCATTAATAAATTAATTGTAAATATTAGTTAATGATATATATATATATTATCAAATTGATTACATATTATTAATTAACCATTTAGTTAAAACTGTTGTTTGCATGCTTTTTTTATAATATTTCCCTCTAAAATTAAAAAGCATTTATAAATTTAAATAGGATAGCTAATAATTATATGTGGTGTTCTTTCGGTTGTTGTTAAAGCTATTAATTTTGGTTGAAGATCGAAAATTGCTTAAAAATTGAATTGATTTTTAGATCGAGTTAAGTTCGATTCTAATCAAACGAGTTGACTAACGAACCATTTTTGTGGCTCAAGATTTTTAGTAAAAGTCGACATAAGATTAGACCGAGACGGCTCAAAATCGGATCTATTAAAAAAATAAAATATATATATTTTTTATATATTTATGTATGAAACTGAATTTATTATGTTAGTTTTTTGCAATAGTCTAATGAATATTTTTATTAAATTCTTTTTATAAAATTTATTCAAATTATATTTATTATAGATTTTTTTATTCTTATCTTTTTAAATATTAGATCAAGACGAATAATCCTACTTTAGGCTGATTAAATGAACAACTACATTCATATATAAAATTTGGGAGATTTACATACAGAACACTGAATTCATCACAAATTACATATTTCACCATATTTTAGTAAATATTACACATATCACACTCTACTTATGGATTTTATATTTCTATTGTAACAATAAAAATATAAAAAGAGTGTGATATGTGTAATATTTACTAAAACATGGTGAAATGCATAATTTGTGATGAATTCAGTGTTCTGTATGTAAATCCCCCATAAAATTTAGCTAAAAGATTGAAAATTACCGGATCAATTTTGGCTTGGATCGAACTTGAACCTACAACAAATGAGTCGGACCTAGCTCAAATTGAGCTCTTCTTATTCATTATTTGGATTGAATAGAGATAAAATAAAAAACTCTCAATTGAATCTTAAGTCAAAATTGAATCGACTCAAGATCAAATCGCTAACAGCCGTACCAGTGGGGAAGAAAGTTGAACTTATAACAAATGGGTAGGACCTATAAAGCTCAAATTGAGCTATTTTTGTTTATTCTTTGGATTGAATCGAGATAAAATTAAAAACTCTTAATTTAATCTTAAGTCAAGATTGAATTAACTCGAGATCAAATTATTAACAGCCTTACCAATGGGGAAGGAGTTTGCCCAAATACTAGGAGGTATAAGTTTCAATCATACTACTTTAATAAATTTCAAATGAGATGAGAAATTATAATATTCACAATTAAAAAAAAAAGATAGGCAATATATAGTTAAAATCTAGATTCTATCCTTACTATAAAAAAAAATTAATTATTGATAGGTATTGTAATTAACTAATAATTATATTTTAATTCACAGTTTTAAAAAAAAATATTAAAAATTAAAATTATTACATACAAGTTCAAATTAAAATTCAAAATTAATATTTGATAAAAAATGCTACGTAGTTAACTCGACTAATAAATTAATTAATTATGATTTAAGATCGTAATTAATTTATTGAATTATTTTATAGATTAAAAATTAATCTACCAGTTAATTAAGAGCATAAATCAATTTATTTTTCAATTATTAAAGGACTACCACTTTGACATATAATAATCCTAATTTCTTGATTTGTTTTTCACAATTTAAATTTATGAGATTGTAAAAGTTAGTTCCAATTAAAACGTAATTTTTTTGATTATTTAGAATATAATTTTAAAATATTAATATTTATATTTTTTAAAATTTAAATTTTTAGTGTGAAGAAAGCAATTGATGAAAGAAATTTTATTTGATATAAATATATAAAATTTTTAAAAATATATATAATTATATATTATAAAAAACATAATATTTATATTTTATGATGTTAAAATTACATAATATAATACGGAAATCTAATGCCCCCATAATTTTATTAAATACTAAGCAGTACTTTGATTTCACTTTTCGCTATAATCTGCTATCGATTTATATGTATATCTTTTTATTCATTAATTTTACATTTTTGATGGTTGTATATGCCCATATATGATGAATAAATAAAATAAAATTACTTTTGTGTTTTCGTTTCAGTAATTATTCAAAAATTTTTTGTCAAACTTAGAAATTTTTTTGATATCATTTTTAATGTTTTTTGAATTAAATATATACATTAGCTATTGTCTACTGATATTGAAGAAAAACTGTGGCAAGAAGTGAGAGTGGAAGATAATATATCTATGTCAGTAGTTTGTTTGTCAATTATAACTCACCGCATATGTGCGGTGAGTCCTACATTTCATAGCAATTAAACGGAGCCGATGGCCGGACCATCCGGTCATTCTAATGCTGTGGTCAGACCGGACTGTTCGATCTGTCCGGATCATTTTTCTGGTGGCCTTTCATCAATTTAATCTGGAGAAAATGGGCCACCATGGGTATTACTAGTGCCTTCCTTTTTTTAATTCTCGGGCACCTCCTTTTCTTTTGCTACAAACACAATTGGTGGTACCTCTATATTTGATTCTAACTACTTGTAACGACCTCGGTTTTTATCTTGGCCATTATCCAATTTCTTTTTTTTTCTCTTCAAATAATTTTATTATATCTTAATATAAATCTGTTCTCAATATATAATTATTATATTACACCATAAATAAATAAATAAATCTTAAACACAAATAATTTAAAGTAATCTTCTAAATTATCTCTCACCCATGCCTTTTATGCCTGTGTTAAATCTGTAAAAATATTACCGAAAATAGTATCAGTTCACCAACAGGACACAGTAGGAGATATCAACTAGCTATGAGCCATATAAAATATTTAATAAGTTTCATTATCACAAATTTATTATTTTGAAATTTAAGAGAATTATTACATATGCATACACGGCAACATTCATGAACTTATATCAAATGAATAAATAACATGATAGCAATGACTATCATAATTATGCATACATAAATTGTATAACGGAAGACATCAAACAATAATTCATAACAACCCTAGCTCCGTTTGTTTTGATGTTTAAAATTAACTTAGTTTAATTTTAACTTGACATATCACATCACACATAAAATTTAATATTAAAAAATAATTTTATTTCACATCCTACACACATTACTAAAATAATAACTAACTTATATCACATCCCTCATATATCTCAACATAATAATTAACTTTATATCACATTCCTCACATATCCCGACATAATAACTAACTTTATTTTACATTATTTACAATTTTCAATAAAAAAATATCTTTATTCAAATTTAATTTTAACTTTGTTAAATTTAACCTTACAAACAAACAGACACTTTGTTATAAAATCTAAGTTCCTAAAGGTTTATTTAAAAAAATAGCCTAGCATAATAGAATAATATATTACATAATTATAATTTTTTGAAGTAAAATTTTAATTTTAAATTAAAATTATTAATTTCTACAAATCAAAATAAAATTGGACTCATCAGTTCAATTCAAAGTTTTAAAACTCAACCGAAATAGTTGAGTGTCACTAATTTTAGGTGAAAATCAATCTCACAATGCTACCAAGTTTTAGTTTTAGCCAAAGCTCAGTAGTTACTGCAATTTTAGTTGAATTTTAGCACTCAGTAGTTTTGGTAATTTCAGCTGACTTTCGATTGAAATTGTCAAAACTTAGCCTAAACTATTACAACCTAATTGTCTCTCAAAAATAATATTTGATAATTATTATTAATAAATTTTTAAATTTATAAAATTTAAAGAATATATAGAAAGATTGAAAGTGTCAATATCAAAATTATTGAAATTATTAAAATTGTTAAAATTGATACTTTTATGTTACGATTGAAATTGAAACTGAAATCAAGTTTTAAACCATTGTTAAGATCATAAAAAAAATTCTGTCAAATTTTTTTTTTTGATTTTCTAATTTTTAGATTTTCGATTTGTTTTTTTTCTAATTTTTAGATTTTCGATTTGTTTTTGCTGAACCCTCGAGCGCTGGTTTAGCGGTTCCTCATCTCCGCTTCATTCAGGGACGGACTTGACCTCGATCAAATCCCCGATCAGAAATGGCGGAGGAACGGGCGGCTAGGGTTGCGGTGGACGACAACGCGATGGAGAGGGAGGGCGACGCGGCGGAGTTGGAGGAAGGCGAGATCCAAGACGACGAGTCTCTAGAAGAATCGTCGACGGCGAATGAGGGAGGACTGGCGGCGATTCAGCCGCACCCGCTAGAGCACTCGTGGACGTTCTGGTTTGATAACCCCTCCGCCAAATCGAGGCAGGCCACGTGGGGTAGCTCTATCCGACCCATTTACACCTTTAGCACTGTCGAGGATTTTTGGAGGTTCGATGTTACTTCTTGCCTAACTCACCTTTCTCCCTCGTTGTTTATGTCTGCATTTCACGGTTACAACATTTGATTAAATATATTGGTTAGTGCTTTTGATAGTCGATACCCAAGTATTGAGAAGAAACCGAAGCTGGTGCTTAGTGGGTGACATCCCTTATTTCTGAGTGGTCTTCTGGGGATCTATTTTTGCTACTTTGTTGTGAGTACTTTTATCTTGGTCATTAGTGTGGTAGCACTTTTTGGCCCTCTTTGGAACAGGTTTCTGTTAAGTTACTTGGGGTTAGTATAACTCAGATAGTACTAGTTTAGTGGGTTTATGTAAAAGTTTTTGTTTGGCCAATAACCTAGGTTTGTGAGAGTTAATATGGATATTTGTTTAGTAGGTAACCTGTGATAGAGAGGGAGGAGATTGACAAATAGGAGATGGGTGATCTCATGCCAAGATGTCACATGGAGCCAATGATCTTATGTGACAGGAAGGCAAATAGCTGATATACACAATATCCAAAAGAAAAACAACAGATAGGAACCTTCTCCAAGTCTTAGTGCTAGTAATTCCATCATTTCTAGATAATACAAAGAAACAATTAGACTGAAGAATTAAGCAATTTTAGTGAAATGAAGAAAAATCACACAGCAACTATCACAAAATGATAGAAAATCAAATTAGATTAAAGTAACAAAAATCTAGTATAAAAACAAAACTACTAAAACATAAAAGAAAGGTTTTTGATTCAGATCAAACAGAACAATTCTGTAGCAATGATTCCCATGGTAATTTTAAAAATTCTAGACAGTAGATGAACAATAAGCTTCCATCAAGAAATTCAATGCACAATTAGCTAGAATATGGTTTTTTTTTTGTAATCACACAATGTGTGATTTTTCAACATTTTCTACTAGATGATTGCCGGCATTGATGGAGATGGCGGAGGGGGCACTATGTTTAATTCGTTGGTTGGCCAAAGATTAGCACTAGGAATGGGAAGCCTTGCCATTGTCTATGGTGGCAGCACAACAAGGAAACAACGAAGGCTCTATGGTCTTAGTGGAATGAAAAGAGGGTGAGGGGGCTACGGAGAGCTCATGGTGGAGAAGAGAAGAATCATTCGCAAGTTAACCCAACTTATGATGGGGTTAGAGTTCGCAGGGATAAGTGAGGATAGTGTGGGTCGGCAAGGTTAACAAACCCAGTTAAAACAAACATAGGTCATAAATGTGCTTGCCTGGGTTAAGTAACCTAGATCATCCAACTTCTCGTTTATTACGAGATGATACTCTTGTTTTGCTTTTCTTCTACTAAAATAGGTTAAAGGATGTCATTAGCCATATAAAGTGTCTCTTCACTTCAATTTTTTCTTTGTAAGCTGGTTTCTTGAATCAAAAAGTTGTCCCATAGACAAAGTTTCACTAGTTCTTATGCAAGTGAGCTAGTGGCGTTTGATCATGTTTCTCATTAGGAGTGCATTCAGCTCATCGTTGTGAAAGTCAAAGTTGATCCATAATTGATTTCTCTACAAATAAAGATGAATATGCATTCTATACTTTAAAAGGCTTTTTTTGGAATTGTAGAAGTAGGTATGTTGACAACCAAATTTGTATAGGATGAGGTGGCAATCATTGTAGAGAAATAGAGAAATTATAGAGAAATATCACGGATGCACTAAGATATATGTGGTTTAGCAAGGGTCTCCTACGTGCAAGAGTCATGCCAAGCAAAAAAATATTCTCCTATGAAATATTTGTTCCCTTGACGGAATTGCATGCGAGATGTATGTTAATTAGATGGATAACTAAATGAATAAGTTATGGAAAAGGGCTTAAATGAGATAAAATAGGAAGGTAGGCCCGCGTGCATAATTGTCTTTATTCTCCTTTCCTCTACATGGCCAAGCATGGGGCTTTCGTGTTAGAAGTGATTGGCTGCTCGTCGAATCAGTTAATGGGTAGTCAAAGAAGTCAGAGAGGACTCGTCAAAGGTGCCTCGACGACCGATAAGAAACCCTCCAGGAGACTAGTGGGTATATTTGGCCAAATTGTTGAGATGACGAAAAAGCTGATGGAGATGTTGCTAGCATCATTTTGACGGTTGGAATGCCCAAGAATCATTAGAGTTGACTTCTTGGATCATGGCAAGCATAGGTGAAATCTCAGACAATGATCAACGACACTGATAAGGCCTTTTGACACAAGAGTTGCATAGATAAAGAGAGAAATATATGACAGTTGTCGCTAGCATCAACCTGGTGCCCGAAGTATGTTGGAGTTTGTGTTTTAAGATTATATTTGCTCTTAAGGGCATTTCTTAAAAATATGTAAGTTTTTACACATGATAGGTCATCTCTTAATTGGTGAATCTTATCTTAAGAAAGTTATTTGCCAAAAAAAATTATTTTCAACACGTCTTAGCACTTTTCCATTGTAACAGTTTCTTATTTTTTTTGCTATTATTACTGTACAAAGATAGTAAGGAATGTTGCAATTCTATGCAGAGGGAGTTCTGCTTCTGTTAATAATAAAATACAAAGCTTTTGTTGACGTGATAAAATAAATATGTTGTTTCTTCCTGAAGGTTGACATAATTGATAATCATAAGTCAAACTGGTAAGATTCTATAAGCTTATTACTATGCCGTCCTTATATGGCATTGTCGTACCTGAGGTCCTTTTTACTAATTAAAGATAGTTGGTCCAACAATTTAAATTTATTAGATCTTAATTTTTAACGTGCTATCATGTTCAGCTTTGTTTCAAGCACTGGTTGTTAGCCTTCTTTCCTTTATAAAGTTGGTACACAATGAATGTTCAGTTTTGCTAATTCTTGAATGGTCTACTCATATCTGAAGTTCTATTTGGTTATTCAAGCATGAATTATTTATGAACACACTGATGAAATTTATCTTATGAGCAGTATTAATAAAGAGCAAAGAATATATGAGAAAATTTAATTTTCTATACTGTGGCGCTTTGGACAAGTATATTTCAGTTATAGTTTGATTATTTGTACACTTGTAGCCGACTTCCAAAGCTTTTTTGTTAATCACGATGTTTTCATTTACTCCTTTATTTCCTTATAGAAGGACATCTTTTTTCTGAGATGCACTGTGCATGCTATGGCTTTTTTTTTTTATAGATTTCATGTACTGTATTTCACAGTTTTCTTTTGCAAACTTGCTCCCATTTATCAGTCGTTCAGCTGTCCACTCTTCAATTTATATTTATATTTAGATGACTTGTCTTAACTTTTATTTTCTCGGTTTGCTTGTCTGAAAACTTTAGAGCAGGTGCATTCAATAATCACATCATCAAAGTTTTTCTTTTTGAAATTGCTTAGTTGAGCATTGGCACTGCCGCCTCTATTATTTCCACCCTTATACGTGTTGCTTTAGTTCTATGATTGCTTATCTATGATTCACTGATGTATATGAGTTCATATTGAGGAAATAATCACAAATCATGTCTCAATTTATGACTGTTGGTGTTAAAATAATATATATTTTTTTATTCGCGGTGTTGAAAATAATTAGTTTCATTATTTTGCTAATACCGTTTTCATGTTTCTTTCCTCTAAATAAATGTGGTTATTAAGAAGTCATGTACGAAAAGCACTAAAAGTAGCTAGATTCCGTTTTTATTCACAGTTTATCAACAAAAGCTCTGAAATATCTAGGCCTTGGTGTAAAATTTTATTGCTTATAACCTCTTACACTTGATTGGTTGAACAATGCAATATTTTTTGCATCTCAGTGCTTATTGAAAGGTCACTTTTAATGTGAACTGCTTTTATATTGTAAATTGATTTTCAGCCTCTACAACAACATTCATCACCCTAGCAATTTACTTGTGGGAGCTGACTTTTATTGCTTCAAACACAAAATTGAACCGAAATGGGAGGACCCTGTGTGTGCGAATGGCGGCAAATGGACTATCAGCTGTGCAAGAGGGAAATCAGATACATTCTGGCTGTATACAGTAAGTCAGTCATCCTCCTCATCTCAGACTTATTTGCTTATCTGACGGCATTTTTTTTTGTTACTAGTTACTAGCAATGATTGGTGAGCAATTTGACTATGGTGATGAAATTTGTGGAGCTGTTGTTAATGTGCGTGGAAAACAGGAAAGGATAGCTTTATGGACCAAAAACGCTGGTAATGAGGCTTCTCAGGTATTTCTTTATTGACCAATGATTTGTTTTTGTGTTGTTGATGTAGTACGTACTTATTTGTACCTTCAATATTTAATAATACATAAGGTGATGCCATGCCCACCGTGAAAAGTGCTTCACACATGCAAGTTATATTTGTGAAGGAGATATGAGGAAACATGTTACTTAAATGTCAGAAATAAGGATAGGAGGATCCGGAGATCCGGAGAAAGGACGTGGCAGTTAGAGATTTACAATTTAACTGGGAAATTGATGTCGGATGTATAATGGAGGGAAGATGTAGATAAGCTTTCTCAGAACAAAGGAGAAATAAACCAGAAGAAATGCTCAGTTGCTTGATTACCACGTTAAATACAAAAATTATGCAAATTGCTGGGATATCAATAAAGCTAGTATAGTAGATGCTTGAGTTGTAGATCCAAGGTTTAATCAGCACGTAAAGTAAATTCAAATAGGAATGAAATTAGAGACAAAAGGTTAATATGGAAGAAATGAAAGATCCAGCAATGAAAGAAGGATTGAAAAATAAATTTAATGATGAATTATAAAACCTAGGAAGTTATGACTTGAGGAATCAACAGGGGAACAATCAACTAGAAGGTAAAAATTCAACTGACTCTTAACAATAATGAGGGAAACAATAGCATTGATGTAACGTATTGTATCAAAAAAAGAAACATAGAAGGACCATGTATATAAAGGAAATACTGATAGAAAGAATCATTTTGGAGATTACCATTGAATTGACTATCCTTTCAAATTAAATAGAAATATAACCTACTTCGAGTCTTCATCAAGAATATCTAGTGGGGAAATTGTTCACTTTGTTTCTTCAAGAGCTGAATGATCCTAATATGGTTGATTTGAGGCCTATCTGTAGGCTCAATGACATTTTGGGTTTAGGGTATAGCCATGCCTACTGTGATGTTTTTAATGCTGCAATTAAGTGAAAAAGTTCAATCCGTTGGCAAGTCATGATTCTTGAAAGTAAGATGGAAATCAGTCAAGTAGATCTTACGGTCTGAAATTAAAGGAGGCCGGGAGATATAATATTTTGTGATGCATGTGATTTTTTTTTCCAGTTTCATTTATCATTTTGAGGCCTAAACCTGGAATGGTATTTTACAATCCACATCATCATTGACATTATCAGCAATGTCCTTATCTAAGCTCTGTGGATTTAGTTTTCTTTTATTCTTGTTTTTCGATGATTCCTATCCAGTGCTACAGAAATTTGCAAGCCATTCCTATCCTTTGAGAATTAAGTGTAGCTTCCATAGATAGGTTTTGAACAAGAGAGACAAAATATTTTATTTTATATATTTAATAGGAAAGAATTTGTTTTAATATTAGAAAGTGTGTAAAATATAAAATAAAGTTAATTTTTATAATTAAAATTTGTGTTGGGTCAAAACAAATTTGAACCAAATGAGGCTGAGGTGCACTTCATTGTCCCACTATTTCCTTTGCTACTAGCTTACACCACACGGTGGATAAGATTTATCTGATGGTGTGTCCATGTTGTTTATCACTATATCCCAATGGGGGATAAATTCTCACTTGGGATTCATGTCAAGACATGATTGGGGCAAAGGGTCAATCTTCTAAGTATCATCAATGTCTTTTTGGCTATTATCATAACTAGGGTTTCTTTCTATGTTTATTTGTAGCTCAAGTTTATTAGTCATAGTTTTGCATGTGGAACCCATGTCTCCTTCCAAGGCATAGAAATGTTACTAGTTAATCTTCCTGGCTAGTCCTTGGATGATGGAACTAGTCATCTAAAGTCTTTAAAAAAATTTATCAGTCAATTGATAGTAAAGCTTCCTACTTTTTGTCTAGGTGCAAGTAGCCTACATCTTTATAGATATCTAATTCACCTGGGCCTCTCTCCGAGATAGTGCCCAGATCATTACGCCTTTCATGCGGGTTGGAACTTACTTGGCAAATCTTAAAATTAGAATACGTGGTCATAGCATTAGCTGCGAAAATCTTAAAACAGCTAAATTAGGTGTGGTAGTTTTGGTTACAATGAGTCCTAGCTTCTCTATATTTGATGGCCTAGGTTACTGCAGGCTATTCGACTTAAGCTGTTGAAAAAGTTTTTGTTTCTCAACAGCATGAGGAATTTTTTACGACAGATTGTCGAAAAAAAAGCTTTGTTTTGTTTGACAGCTTAGCATTGGAAGACAATGGAAGGAATTCCTGGACTATAAGGAAACAATAGGTTTCATATTTCATGTAAGTTCTCTGCATCTACGTCTTACATCACTGCTTCATTTACAGTTAAATGATCGGATTTATCCTATCATTGTAGGAAGATGCCAAAAAGAGTGATAGGCCGAAGAACAGGTATACGATATGATCGTTTTGAGCACTCCACAAAAGTTTTTCGAGTAGCCAAGTAGTAGCAAGAAATTACTATGGTGTAAGTTAACCATGTGTTTTGTATTCTATTGTGAATTGTGCTACCTATCTTTGTGTGGTTTAACTCTACTATTATAATATGTTATTTATTGTACCAAGAGTAAAAAATATATTTATAATCGATTTTATAATTTAGGGATTCATTTTTTTTTTTTTAAATCATAGATTTGTGTAATATTAATCCTAATCTTAAGGAATATTTACAGTTTGGAATATTATGCATATAATGTGTATTTGCTTTCTTTGTTATTGTTTTTATATTATTGGTTAGTATGAATGTCTTTCTTCTTTAAATTTTTATTTTTCTATAATGTTTTGCAGGTCAAAATTAATTCCTGTCATTTGTTTAATGTTTATATTAGGTAAATATCATATAAATTTATAAGATTAGACTATAATATTACATAAAGTTATAATTTTGAAATTTTTATTTGGGTCTCTGAGTTTCAAAAATATTTTCGATTTGTGTTATTGGAGTCAATATTAAGTATTTTAAGTAGCGGTTTTTTAATAAATTTCTGTCCTTTTTATTAGGAAGTAATGAAAGCACAAGTTTTGATATTTACGTATATATATGTATGATTATTATTTTACCCTTAAATTAATTATATTTAAGTTTATTATATAATGCATTCAGGTCTATAGGTTGGAAGGACATTGTAAACTTTGATTTGGGTCCTTGATGTTACAAAATTCTATAATTTTAATCTCAATTAAAATATAATTATTAATTTTTCATTAATATATTGTAAGATTATTGTTATTTGTTAATTTTATAATTTTTTAAAATATAATTTATATTTTTTAGGTTTAAATTTTTAGTACACATTACAAGCAAAAGATGAAAAAAATTAAATTTTAAATTTTTATTATCTTTTAAAAAATGAGTGACAACAATGAAATATAATAATTTTTTAAAATATATAAATGATTAAATAAATAAAAAATAACTAAATTTTATAATTTCAATCTTAAAAAATTAATAAAAATGATGAGATTTTAAACGAGAGACTAAACTGTAATACTTTTACAATTTTAAGAACCTAAATTAATATTATTAAAAAATTAAAATTAATTTATAATACAAATCTGACTTCAAGGCCCCGATGCAATTTACCTTATAATGTAACCAAGCAAAGGTCAATTATATAACCATCACACCATCTGAACCCCACAGAAAAGATCAAGTTATGCTTACTAAATTTGACTGCTTTTTCTATCCAAACAAAAAAAAAGAAATAATTACCTGCATGCCATACTATTTCACTTTATTTATGCGTTACGCATTTATTCTTAGTTAATTACGTTATGCACACTCAAAATATTATAAAATCTTACATACATATACTTAAGTTAAAATTTAGTCAAAATCTATTTTAAAAAAAACATTTCGTTAGTAAATCATTAAAATTACATTTTTACCCTTAATAGTACATATTTTTTTCTTTCTCAATGTCACAGTAAAGCGCTTATGTCTTAAAATCAATTCACATCGTGAATATTTTCTTCTCTTAACACAACCTAAACATCAAAGTTTTAAGATTTTCACTCAAAATATATTTAAATATCTTTAAAATAATATGATAAACGGTTCAGATTTTTTGTAACCTAACTATAGTTAAGTTATTGAAAAATTATAATTGATCATTATAATGAAAACAAGTGAAAGTATGTGTATGTAAAATTTTATAATGTTTTGAGTATGCATAACATAATTAAGTAAAAATGAATGGGTAACACATAAATAAAATGAAATGATGTAGCATGTAAGTAATTATCTAAAAAAAAAAAAACTGCTTTATAGAGCAATCCAAATTAAATGTAAAAAGATTCTATCTCGCTACATAATATAGTATACTATATAAATATTGTATATATTTATACGTACATACGTACATAATTAATACATATTTGAATTCACAAGTCTTCCATATCACACCCCAATTCATTTACATTATCTCGGTAATTTGTTTAGCTATTTTAATCTAACACGTAATTTACCACAAGGGTCTGGATGCAATTTACCCGAGATATTATCCCGGAGAAAATTTTTCGAATTGGACTAGCTCTAACAACAGAATAGGAAAGTAAAGAAGATACAACAGCAACATCTGAAGCATTGCATTTTTTCATAAAACCTACATTTTCATTTCAAAAATTCAGAAGCTACAACAACGACAGCTATGAAATATGCCATCATTTAAGACCCTATCCCTCTTCTATGACAAAAAAAAAAAAAAAACTCTTAAAGAAGCTGAGAACTGGCCAGTTGAGGAAATGTTTGAAATGAAACTCATTTTAAGTATGAAACATGACTGATAAAAATTGTAGAGCGAAAGTCATGTTAACCTGAGTCTTCTCTGCTTTTAAATTTGAAAATGCAAATAGATCGAACAGAGTGCAACGCACCGCCGTTCTATTGATTGTCGGTTGGCGGCTCACCTGCTCTTTCAGTATCAGCATCCTCTGTGGAAGTAGTATGAGGATCTTGCTCGTTACCCATCTTATAGCCGTCCCTTTTTCGTAGCTCAAATGCATCCCCCACCGCCGATGGATCTGCCACTATACTAGTAGACTCGGTGGGAGCTCCACCGGTTTCAGGTGAAGTTGCCAATTCAGATTCATCATCCGATTTCTCTTCCTCAGTATCTATACCATCATCCTCAGAAGGTAAATTGCCTTCACCGACTTCCATTTTCGAGCCCATATCCTGCATGTTAATGCTCGGATCAACAGGCCGCTGCTGAATTGGCATCACATTACTTAAAACTTGGCCAGTTCTCAGCCTTTCTTTGTAGACTGCCATCTCACTTTGATACCTTTCCTTGTCCTTCAGACCTCTCTCTTGGTAAACCTAAATATAACAAGAAACCAGAGAAGTCAGGCTGCAATAGAGAATTAATCTAAACAAAATATTTGAGGTTATTTCTTTCAGAATTCACATGTATTTAACTTTACATAAGAATATCTGCATATCCCTAATATTATCATTTACACATATGGCAGGAAAAGGAAATTTAATACAGCAAAAATATCACTCAAATTAATAGCTCAACCCACAAGATTTATGGCAGGCTAACAAAATTATGAATCTATGATAGATGGTAATGAGATGAAGAGAGTGATATTTTTGTTGTACTTACAACTGTTCTTCAATATAAGTATCTAAGTTAATGCTATTTCATATGTGAGCAATATAGTGCTCCTAATGATATCAAGTGTGTGTGTGTGTATATATATATATATATATATACATACATATATATATGTAATGCTCTTAAAAATTTATGATCATACAGCTTTCTCATTCTCTGTCAATTTGTTCCATAGATCACCGATCATTCTGCTGATTTCTCTATCTTTCCCTGAATGGATTAGCTTCAACTTTGCATGCTGCTCTGCAAAGAAAAAATTGTAACCACTTCGGTTTGGCTTTGGATGAGAAGGATCCATCGAGCTAAGCTTCTTTCTCCTTCGTCGATGGCGACCAAATCTTGAGCTGCAATAACCGGTAGTTCCTGGGAGTCTTTGGACTAGATTCTGCTCTGGAACATGAAAGAGGATGCCTTTAAGCTTAGTTGCACCAACCATCACAGTGACGAAATAGCCCTCCTCGAATTTCCCATCAATTACTCCAGAGATTTCTTGGTTTGTTGGCAGTGCTGGACCTAATGTAGAGAGGAAAAACAAATAAACAAATTGTGAAAAACTATGTAATGTTAGAACATAATAATAATGAGCAAACAAAAAAAAGTGTAAAAACACAATTATAGGATTACATATATAAGATAAACAAACATTACCATAAAAATAGCACAATTAATAAGATTATTCTATCATGTGTTTAGTCTATCATATTAATTGTTGAACGAGTTTCATAGTTTTAAGTGCATATATCACTTCAAAAAACAATTAATTATTAACACTACATTAGAAAGAGAAACAATGAAAACTCTACCATAACAAGACCGTATAAGATGAGCACAAACAAAGTGATATGTTCTTAACATCTTTTGATATAAGATGACCAAGTTATTATTTTGGTAGTGTGCTATTCATGTAATTAATAAGATCTGTGACTTAATATTTAATATCATATTTGAAGAGTGTTATTATGTACTCAAGGAATAAAATTAGAGGGATTTACTTAACTGATACAAAATACTAATTCATGTCCAGACTAGACACCATAAACACACAATTTATAACCAAGAAATAACAATAGTATTAACTCCAAGACACCTCCGTCAATTGCTGCTTGAGTTCAAATCTTGTTCAAGTTACAGTACCTCAACTTTGGTTTTGGCATTGAATACAAGTAATTCAAGTTTGGGTCAAATCTGATCATTCATTACTTACTTCATACACTCCCTGTTTCAGACATAAAAATTACATTAGTATTTTTTTAGACACAGTTGATGCAAAAAGTTGGCCAACTATAGATTGGATGAATGAGGTTTAGAGAAAAAATGGACAAAATACAAGAAATGAAGTTGGAGTTTAACGTGAAAATGGTCTAGGAGTAAAATCATGACGTGGTCCTAGCGATTTAAATTACACTATGATAAAAAATTTTCCTAGTACAAGTTGAACTTTGCCACAAGTGACAAGCAATATAGCACTTTAAACTTTAAAGAAGTAAGTTGGAGCGGAAATGGTTGGAATGAAAACCTGCATGTGAATTTCTCGAGAAGATACTGAGAGAAAGAAGTTAGAGAAAAAATTGGAACCCCATCCTTCTCTGCCCTCCTATTGTTTATGCTTGTGCAGGTGAGGAAATAATGATGACCCTTAGTATAAGGTGAGGAGATATCTCGATGGTGTTTTATGCTAATTTGTAAGGGATACAACAGTGGTTCCAATAAAAGAAGAGGCGAAGAAGCTTTCTAGAGAAGCTTCCTCTGAAGGAGCATCATTTTCTCTAGAAGCTTTCTAAAGAAGCTTCCTCTAAAGGAGTACCTTTTTTTCATGAATGGCCACAAATCAAAAAATGGTCATAAAAAAATCCGATCGTAGAACTAAAGCCAAAAGAGACTTATTCCTCTTCAATGATTTTTAGCTTTGACCACAGATTGACATGCCTGCCCTCAGTGCTTGCCAAGTGGGTGGCCTAGATGTAGCATTATTTTATTAATAACAGTAACATAAGTAATATTCCAACTAAAGATTTTGCCCAGGTAGGGTCATGTCAACTTAATTTGCCTATATCACAATATCTTCTCAAAATCACTAAAGATTAGTGCCACATTTAAACATTTCTATAAGAAAATTGTAAACCATACACGTTGCAAGCGTAGCATTTATTAGTGATAATGCCAATATTTTAGAGAAAAAAACTACAACTATTAGGGAAAATATTATTATTACAAAAGAGACACAGCCGACCAGAGAATATGTATGTCTAGCATTTCTTGCATTTTAAGATGCTTAAGAACTTTTCAATACCTAAAGAATCTTCAATGCTTAGCAAAAAAGTTTCACCATCAACCCTAATAATTAGGATAGACATCAAAATTGGCTGTTAGTAGTTCCCACTAATATTTAACTGATACAAAAGGGAATGGGTGGCTCAAAGTCAAGATTGGTAAGTAATGAACTATACGTAAAACTATACATTAGGAAGTGAAGGACAAACTAGAATTCAAGATCAATCAAAGTATCTGCCTAAATAATTTCATTAGACTTAACCTGGTTATTCAAAATACCATGTCATAAGATAAAGAGTGCCAGGTATTAAATCCCATATGGAATTTTAAGTTCTCAAAGGCCTATTATATAAAAAGTATGCAGACTTGTTTCAACTGATGCAGTGATTCCTTTGATTGATTTTAACAGAGAGAAATAAATTTTATAAAGTGATATAAACCTGTCAGTGTAGCCTCTGCACTGCCTCGCCTTCTTTTCAGATTTGCAGATTGGATATCAGGATACAGTTGGACAGATTCACTACCCCTTTCAGGCCGAAATGGGGTGGATGACACAAAGCTTAAAGAAACTGTAGCAAAATGACAGAAGAATCAGATATCATGATAGAAAGATAATAGAAAATGGGGCACTGGTACATGTACCAACCAGGGGAAGGAATACTCCATCCCTTTGCTCCAAAGAAGTATATCTGCTCATAGTGCCTTAATAAGGACATGTAATACTTGCGTAGAATGAATGATGCATTTGTAGCAGTTGATGGGAAGTTAAAAACATTGGTAACCTCTTTCCATCTTCTATCTCCAATAACCTGTTAATAGTATGCCAGAAAATGACCCTATAGCCAATCTTAAAAGCAAATAACATGAAAAATCATACAGAGAAAATGCAAACATGCTTCATAAAAAAAAGGGCGTCCCACGCCAAAGGCTCCTAGCTTGGCAAGGTTCGGAGGAGGGTTATCCATTGTACACAACCTTTCCTTTATTTTAATAACAAAGCTATTTACAAGACTCAAACATGTGACCTTCCGCTCACAAAAGAGCAACTTTAACTAGTGCACCAAGGCTCAGCCACTGTGCTTCAATTAAAATAATTACAAAATAAAGAAGAATATGAGTTGCCACTCTCAATTTACATTTAAAAATTTCAAGTAATTTTCAGACTTAAGTCCATAACCATCATCAGTAATGAGTGGATACTAGATGAGATTCTTGGCTATTATTATGATTAATACTTAAACCACACTAAAAGAAAGTATGTACCGAGTAGAATCACAAGACAATAATATTATTTACTCTAGAATTAAATCAAAAAAGGTGCCTTGGATTGTACCCAAAAGGAACAGATGAAATGATGCAACATTATCAATTAGACGTATTTCTTGACTAGAAAATGCTTTATTTTGTTAATAACACTTTATACGAGAAATTCAGTTTGGCTATCATTTAGAAAGATTGCCCATAAGTGACAGGTAGATTAAGATAGATTATGCTTCAATTTTCCTATTTGGAGAATGTATACATATCAAAGAAAACATGAGGCACATAGAGTTTAGGTGGTGAAATTCTGTGCATATAAGGAAAAAATACCAACCTATAAAACAACTATTACCGTACATAAGCAAAATAAACCAACTAAAAAACAGTTACTAAAAACTGAAATACCACAACTTGGAATGATTCTCATCCATCACCTTTTCAATACCACCTCGAGATGTAACCTCTACAAATAAACGATGAAGATCAAGTTCTTTCCCTCCTATAACTGGAATCCTACACAATAAAATAAGAAATTTACATATAGCAATAAACGATAGTATAAGGCATGACTTGCCAAATTAATGCTCGAATGTTGTTAAAACATTAAAATTTTCCAATATTTAAGATATGGCTAATTAGCTTAAGGATGCTATAAGAATGCAAATGCAAAACACGTACTTGTTTCAAAAACAACTGAAGACATAACTGCAAGCCTTGCTCTAACTGCAGCCAACTGCTAAGTTCTTGAATATTCAGATTAGTTATAATTAAACCTTAACCTACACTGCCTATACATATATTTTGGCTAGTAATTTAACAGGTAGAAAAGAAGCAGTTTTGAGTTTTAGTTATAGCACTACCTTAGCCCATAACCTGAATTTCTCCCTTGGAAGATTCCATCAAATTTTCACTATTTTAGCGCTAACAGGCACCATAGCAGCAATCTTAGTCATATGTTTCAAAAATCTCAACAAATAGCAAATGTATAGTTAAATATTTCATATTTTAATAACAATGGACAAGTTTTGTGGTGAATCTCTTATTTAACATGATTGCATCATGACCGCATCATCTAATTAACAATCAGTAACACAGCCAAAATAATACTCTCCTCGAGGAAATGCCAAGGCAAAAAATCTACGCTTATCAGAACAAACCTATGAAGGATCACTATATTAGACTTTTATTTTTCAAATTACGTTCTGAATAATTTTAACATCATATAAAGTATACACATTTTCATCAAAAAGCATTTCCATAATGAAGGACTTGTTGTTAATCAATTGTAGCCAAAGAGCAACAAAATGCTCATTAATTCTGCATGATCAGCTCATCAAAATATAGAGGCAAACAGCACTAATCTTTATAACAAACTAGATTTGAACTTTAAATGCCCTGATCTATTCCTTTATTAGTCACAAGATAGAACGAGATAAAAGTCAGCCTTTATTCAAGTTAATTACTGTTGGTTGAAGTATGTGGAATAGTCAATGCAAGCAGAATGACAAATGAATTGAACTTAATCATTCTGGAATGTTGCTTGTGTACTGAATATTAGGAGAGCATTGGCTCGTGAATAGAAGGGATTTACAAAATAGTACTTCCATTATTGATCATTCTCATGAAGGGATTTGCAAAGGAAAGAAGAAAATACCAGCTAAAGAGAAGGCAAAACTTTAGAAGGAAACTTCAGAAAACATGGAATTAAAAGCAAACATTCTCTAACATAGTTACTTAAGCAAACGTTAAAAAAACAAATATGATAAATATATTTGTGAACTCATTCCGTAAGATTGAAGAAGAGAGACTGGAAATAAGAGCAATTATTAGATTCTTAACTGTTTCCAGACTGAGAGTAAAAGCACTAAAACTAATACAGAATTAGTTGAAGAACATCAAAGATGACAACTCTAGTGAAGCCAAAAAGGGATGATGTAAGATGGTAAATGAAGAGAAAAAACTGAAGTCAAAAGGTTAAAGTTTCATCTACTTCAATAAGAAACTGAAGTTAATGGATCAGTGTTTACCGGGGGAGGGGGTGGGGGAGAGGAGAGCAACTGAGTGGCTAATTTGGTAAGGAAATAAAATTGAGCTGTCCGACAATAAGGGAATTCATGATCTCGTTATTTTCTCAAAAATTTCAAAATTTTCACCAATAAAAAACATCATAAAGAGAAAAAGATGAAATCCTGAGACAAAAAAGGTCAAAAAGTGTGAGCCCAACTTTGTTTGGTACTGGAATATAGCAATTGAACTTATACTTGATATCATAGAAAGGGTCATAATATGGGACGAGATTGAAATAGAAATTAGATTAAAGAATACATATCAGAATTCGTTTTCAGCAAGTCGTTTGGTATTTGTGTTTAAAAGTGAGATTGAGGAATTTAACCCACAACCAAAAATACAAAAAAACAGATTTGAATTTGGGAAGTGAGGAACAAAGCAAGTATAAATTTCAACAGCATATAAAGAAGACAAGAACTCACATAAACTTGGTTCTCATGACAGCATGCAACTTCTCGAGCGTTTCCATGAAGAAGCTCTTATCGGAAACAACATCCTGATAGCTGGCAAGTGGTCTGGGATAGGCTTGATAGTTAGGATTCCGCACAACTCCCTCATCTCCTCTCGGCACAGCTTCGGGCTTCTGTTCAAGTAGCTGCTTCCCCTTGTCTTCTGAAGCCATCACCACCTCTGCTCCCTTGCCATCCACATCCTTCATCTCATCCCCCTATGAACCCTAACTGCAATAACAACAGATGTAGATCAACAGCCAAACAATCAATCTAGAAACCCCACCCAAATTACACAGAAACCAGGGACCAACCCAAAGTCAGAAATAAAAAACAACGGCCGAAACGCATTTGAAATCCCATCTCTGCATCCAGTTCGACGCATTCCCAGCCCATCGATACGGGAAACACTCCAACAAAAAGATTTCAAACCCATCGCTGCAACCCTAGAACCACGAAGAAGAAGAAATAGAAGAAAGAGGAGGAGGAGGAAGAAAGAACAAGAAATGTTTTCCTCCCCTTGAAAGCTTCCCTCGTTCGCGCAAGCGGTCTTCACTTTAAGCAAACCCAAATCACCGAATCAGACAAGAAACTCATAATGCCGAAAGCATAAAGAATAAACAAAGTAGAGTCTCATAATTGGAGGAAAGAAGATGCAGGGTAGCAAAAGAATATACACACAAACCACAACATAATAATAATAAAAAAAAAGAGCACCAGCGGAGTATTATCTTCTACCCATCAAACAGTTAACGCCATTATTGACATTTCGAGGATGATGGAAGATAAACAAATTATAGAAGCAAAAATACGAGGAGGAAAGAAAGGAATTTTACTACTAATAATAATACGATAAGACCAATACAAATGAGTTTAAAAAAAAAACTTACATTTAACTACGAAAATGGGAGAAGGGAAGGAGGTGGGGAACCCTAAAATCTTCGTTATACGAAAGAGGGAGGGAGGTGGGTGAAGGTTACGAATATTTATTTTATTTTCAGTTAATCTTTCTCCCAAATTATTTTCCTTTATTTTTGATATTTTTTGTGTTATTTTGTGGGTGAAAAAATGGCCATGGCTTCGGCTTCGCGGGCTATTTCTGGAAAATGGCAAATAATTTGAAGGATTTTATTTTGAGAGAGAGAGAGAGAGAGAGAGAGAGATTCGTTAGAGATGGAGAGAGAAAGAGCGAACGGGTGGTGGCTGAGGACTTGACGTCAGAACGCGTCGCATTCGACCCCGGCGGCAGCGGGCGGGCTGGGCCCACGCTCTACCACGCGTGGTATTGCACGTGTGGATGCACGTGGGGATTGCACGTGGGAGTTGCTGGGGCCCAAAAAGAGGAATAAGCCCTCGCTTTTTCCATTATTTAAAAGGGTACATTACATTTAGGTTCTGTGGTCTTAAACGTTTTGCATACTGATCCATAAATTTAAATTTAGGGCAAATTATATCCAGATTCTTGAGTTTAATACTTAATAACTCACAGATCCATATTTTTTAAATAAAACATCGAAATCCCTGAGTTTTAATAAATTATCAAATGGATCCTTTTTTATTTTTTATTATTAATTTTTTTTTTAAATTACCATTTTACCCTCTTGCTCCCCTCTCTCTCCACCTGATCCCGCGCACGCGTAGGCCGCGCAATCTCTGACGGGCATGCAGCGTGTCCACCGGCAGCCTCGCGGCCGCCAGCGGGTCGCATGGCCACCGGTGGACAAGCCGCGCGTGTGCGGGATCAGGAGGAGAGCGAGAGAGACAGGGGATAAAATAGTAGTTTTTTAATTATTTTAATAATAAAAAAATAAAAAAAATTTCATTTGATAATTTATTAAAACTCAAGAATTTTGATGTTATAATTTAAAAAATATGAACCTATTAAATGTTAATATCAGTTAATATCACCTCTAATTTTTGAGTTTCAAATAAATTTCTAATTTGATGAATAGTTAATATGTAAATATAATTCTTCAGAATAATATGTATGTGATTGCTTTAAAGAAAAAATATGTTGACTGAGCTCTCAGATAAACCAAAATTCTAGTAGGTAAATTCGTGCTACTTCAATTAAATCATTTATTTTTGATAAAAACTTAAATCACCTTTAAGTTTGGATTGAATTTAGTTTCTAGTTTTGTTCGAGAGTATAATTTTAAAAAAAATTGGTCGGGTTGAGATCCAAGTTGGGTTATGTTTGAGTTTACATGAAAATTTAAAAGATGCGTGAAATGTTATAATTAAAAGATGTGCTTAGCCACAAGACTGATTGCTAATCTTTTTTTCATTGTTTTACTTGTTTAGATTATAATATCTTAAAAAACTAAAAAGTTTTTAAAAATTTACCGTCAAATTTCAAGTCCGATTTGATCTGAGCCAAACTAGGGCGAGTTTAAGATTAAGAATTTGACTCGGACTGATTTTAAATTGAGTTTAGATTGAATTATTTTAAGTTAGATTAATTTTAGGTGGAACTGGTACTCCTAATTTGAACCTTGGAAGGGACCAAAGGGACAAGAAGAGAATGACAACCAGAGACAAAAAAAAAAGGGATTAATTATATCAATGAAAAATTAAATAGATGAAATACATTTATATCAATCCTTCAATTAAAATAATTAATTATTAACAAGAAATATTTAAATGAATCATCATATAAGTAAAGTTTTCCTTTTTATGGATCATATAGTAAAGATTTTTTTTATTTTTTTATTTAGGGATAATTACACTCAGGTCCCTGAGTTTAACGCTTAATAACGCACAGGTCCATATTTTTTTTTAATAGGACAAGTTCACATTTTTAAAATTATAACATCAGCTCTTTTAGTTTTAATAAATTATTAAATGGGTATTTTTTTAAATTTTTTATTACTAATTTTTTTTTAAATTACCAAAATACTTCTCAGCCTTTCTCTCTCCTCCTGATCATGGGTCTTGAGGCCGCGGCGTCGCCCGTGCGTGGGGATCGGGAGGAGAGAGAGAGAGGCGCCTCTCTCTCTCCTCCCGATCCCCGCGCACAGGAGACGGCTGCGGTCGCCGGTAGGTCGCACACGTCGAGCGATCGCCGGACCCGCCAGCAGCAGCGCAGCGTTGCCCGTGCACGACGATCGGGAGGAGAGAGAGAGGCTAAGGGGTATTTTGATAATTTAAAAAAAATAAAAACTTAAAAAAATGACTAATTTGGTAATTTATTAAAACTCAGAGCCTCGATGTTATAATTTTAAAAATATTAACCGTGCGTTATTAAACATTAAATTTAAGGACTTGGACGTAATTATTTTTTTTTTATCATGTTCACACAGTAAAGTTGAAAGCTTGAAATTCCGGGAAAAAGAAATCAGCAAAAAATAAAAAAAATACTGGCTAGTGTGAAAGGTGGGCAAAACTCAGATCTCATCTGTAATTTACTCTCAAAATTTCAATACCAATTACCAGCTAAAATTTCTGGGTATAAATTTCAGAAAAAGTTTTTTTTTTAAATTTCAATATCAATTACCATCTAAAAACTTCCCATTAAATAGAAATTATTACGTGCAAAATAAATAACACATCACCCATTCGCCCGCTTATTAGCGAGTGCTACACAGATATGCAGGAGCTACTATCTGCAAAACACAGTAAATAACATAACATTTATTTTTGTTGCTTGTATGGTCTATAATATAAATTTTTTATATTAATATATGTTCATAATAATTAAAAAGATATTTATACTAAATAAAAAACATTCATATTAAGCATAATACTAAGAGAAAATAATAAATAGTATTAGTACACTATTTACTGTAATCTACGCACGGTAGGCCCCCGTATACTTATGTAACAGGTGCTAATAAGCGCTAATTATTTATACATGATATTAAATTAAATTATTTTCTCTAAATAATATGCATAATACTAAGATAATATTAAATCAAATACACTATGGCCAAATGTGAAGAATTCAAGCATGAGATAAAAAATGTTTGAAAAGAGAGCAATATAATGTTGCATCTCACATTTTTATACGACCAAACATTATTGTGCTTGATAGACCTAGTGCTGTCATCGACCACCATCACATATTTTAGGGTGAATTGCATTCAGGACTTTGAAATCAGAAAGGCATTGCGGATTAGTTCAAATTTTTTTATAAATTTGGGTCCTTAAAGTTTTAAAATCTTTACAATTTTAATTTCAATTAAGATATAATTGCTTATTTTTTTGTATGTAATAAAATTATTCATGTTTATTAACTTGATGGCTATTTAGAATATAGCTTTGAAATATTAATATTAATATTTTTTAGTTTTAAATTTTTAATACAGGAAAAATAAAAGAAGATGAAACTTAAATTTTAGATTTTTTATTTAATTTTTAAAGTAGAGCGAGAGTGGAGGGGGTATAATGATTTTTTAAAATGTGTAAATTTTAATTAGTAAAAAAAAAAATCAAATTCTATGTTTTTTATTAAAAAAATCAATGAAAATGATAAAATTTTAAAAGAAAATTAAAATAGTAGCACATTTACAACCTCACAGACTTAAATCAAAATTTTAAAAAAAATAATATTAATTTGAAATGTCTTTTTAGACCTAAAAGTGAGGATGGAATTCTCTCTTGTGTGCATGAAATCATTCACAAGTACGTAAATGAAATGATTCCCAATCTCACAGACTTATATGTAATTAACTCTTCGCTGGACCTCCACTGATCCAACACTTTCCCAATTTTGAAACTCATTGAGCTTCGCTGTTCACGGTCGCGTCAACACTCTTCTCTTCTCCTGTCCCAGCGGCCGCCCAAGGCGCCATTCTACCTCTGCCGACGCAGCCGGAACTCGTCATCGATCGTCTCTCCAGGGATCGACGGAAACCCAGCACATTACGGGCGACGCTTGGTAAGCCTCACTGTCGCTGGCTAACTGCAGGATCGGAATAACCGCCTTTCTCAGAGGATGACTGGGTACTATTCTCCTACTCCCATATTTCTGATTCTTTAGGGCTCTTTTCTAGCATATTTCTGCTGAAGGATCTGCCCCTTTACTGAATTTTGGATTTTTTTTTTACTGAAAATAGGTATTTAGTATGAAGACCATGCTTTTTGGGCGAATGTGTCTAATATTTTTTGTTTGAACTTTAAAAGAGATCTATTGTTCACTCTGCTTTCCCCTTGACATCGCCAGATGAATGATAAGATGTTGTATCTCGTTATCAACTGGGTTTTGGAGTTCATTTTGGTGGTAATCAATCGAGCTGTTCATAGTTCGGTTGATCAATTTCAAGGGTCTTTTTCAGTGGATTGCACTTTCTCTTGGTTGGTTATTTTGTCGATATGATGCTAGAATTTCTCTGGAACTTGCAGTCTTAAAAAAAAAATAGAAAAGAGTAGAATATTATTCTTTTCACACTTTGGTAGGATTGAGGACTAGGATTTGAGGTTCTCTACTTGATTAGAATATTCTGGCAAATGGTTGTAAGTTTTGTGGGTTATATATTTGGAATGCCTCTCCAATGCTCGGTCTTAGTTAAACGATAAGATGTCTGGCTTTGTATCTCAGGCTTGGAAAATATGTTTATATTCTTTGGACCATACTTATGCCTTAACTCTTTTGAGCTTTTAGCTTTCTTGTTCGCAAAGATTATAGTAAGTAGTACAATGAGTGGATAAGGAAATAGAAGATTAGATCTTCTTCCAGTGCTTTTAGACTGAAAAGTTCATGCTTCTAGAATGGTCGATGTAAAAATGTTGGTAAAAATTCTTTATTTGCATGCTTCTGTTTCTCATAGAATACTGGAAGTTAGGAGAAAGGAGTCCTTTTTAATTGTTTCCTTAGTACTAATATAAAATTTTTGAAATCTATTAGCGAAGTGTAGGGTTGTTATCAGACCGATTTCGAGCTAGTTGAAGGGAGCTCAAAATTTTCACGGCTCTGAAATCGGTCTGAAATCGAAATGAGATATGATTTGAACCAACTCGGCTCAAATCAACTCAATTCTGAGTCGAGCTGACTTGAATCGACTCGATTTCGAGCCTACTCGAATCATAATATGAATCGGCTCATAATTGTGAAAAAAAAGAATTCTATGTATCTCATGCTCTAAGGGCTGCCATCTCATTCTCTAAAAGCTGCCCATTTTTCAATTTTCAGTCCATCTCATGTGCTAAAAGTTCCCCAAGTTTTCTTGGGTTTTTACTCCATTTTCTAGCTTGAAGATCAACAAATTAAAAACAATGGAGGTTTCCTCCATTTGAAAGGAAATTGTTAATTGTATGAGTTGATCTTCAAACCTTAGAATTACAAAAAATGGAAAAAAGAGAGGAAAAGACCAAATTGTCTAATAAGTAATGCACTTTGTCTAGTTAAATTCTCTGTAAATATGAAAAGGAATGTTTCAAATGTGTGGCAGAACCAAAAGAGAATGATTTATCGCTCTTTGTATTAGAAGCTGAAGCTAGAACATGGGTAGCTGTTGGATGAAATTACTGTACAAAACAAATCATTAAAGAGAGAACCCATTAAAGAAATTCAAACTTGCTAATCCATCTGTCCAGCCTTCAACTCAATGGGTCGTAGAGGATGAAGAGGCACAAAGCTAGTTCTTCTGTCTTGTTCATAGCTAATCCTTTTTTGGAGGATCGATGTCTTGTGCAGCTATCAGCATGGAAGGCGAATTTAGTGGCATGTGAAGAGGCATTTAGCGGGCACTCATGGGAGAGCTGAGTGGTTGGCTATGGAAAAATTAGCATAGTGATGAGCATTAGGGATGGGCGGCGAGCTAGAGGAAGAGGAGAAGGAGTAGGCAGTATTGGAGGAAGATCTAGGCGTTGTGGCTTGAGGAAGAGTAGGGTGAGGAAGACGTTGACGCGCTACATGTGTAGACTCGGAGTTAGGGGAGGGGAAGTTGACACAGGAGCGTGGCTGAAGCATTGTAGTAGCAGCACTAGGCCGCCAATAGTGCGACAATTGATCGTGTTCTCGTTTTATACATGGGCTTGATTGGGGATTTCACGTAGAGAGAAATGATTTTTTCTTAATAATTGGATGATTAGGCTAATTTGAATATTCTCACTATGGCTAATCTTAATTCTTTTCTTCATCGGAATATCAACCTAGTAATTTAAATTTAGACACGCAAAGAACTCAAATTTCTTTTATCATTCATTATCCATTACAATATTAGGTGTCTTTTTATATAAAAGTCCCTTGACATAAAGAAACAAAATATAATAATTATTGCAGATAATACAATACCAAATATGCCTAAATAAATAGACAAACAAATTGTTGGGCGGCTGATCTTTCATGACATCACCATCGTCCACATGGCGCCACAATAGGCTTATCAATAGGTTGGGACATGACCCAACTCAATCTGAGTTTCGATTTGATTTTAACCTGGACACACGATATAACGTGGTTTGGCACTAATCCACCCCACTCTAATCGAAAAAATCTCACTATAATGCACTCCTTAGTTTAGGCAGAGAATCCCATACATAGTTCCTCTTATAGCCACTCACTAGAGGCCTTACCATTTTTTCTTGTCACCTTATTATGTTACTTATGCTCTTTATTTATGGAAAAATACCTTAAGGTCATTTTTAATATCGTGATGCAGGGCTAAATGTACAAGAAAACTAACAAGAGTTTTTACTTTTGTAAAAAGGAATTTCAAATAAATAAGTATTACCTTTTGTATATATTTTATTAATAATTTTAAATAGGCTGGAACTAAATCTGCCAAAATTTTAAATATTTAACTAGAGGAACTACCAAAGTTCTTTTCGATTAATAGTAATTTTTTTACTCTTTCTAATTTTTCTTGTTATTTTACATTAAAAGTTGAAACTTTTGTCAAAATGCTCCTTAAAATGACTATTTTAATATAGGTCTTTTGCTTTTGATAAATTGTTGTTATTAAAACTGCTTTTAATAAAATTAACTTTTAAATACCAATATATATAAATTTAGTTGTAAGATATTAAAATTGTAGTAAATTTGATAAGTTATTGTAACTGAAAATATGAAAAATAAAAGTATTTGACATATTGTTTACACCTGGATTCGTCGTCGCATCCCAGCCATACACGTGGCACCCAGAGGGACCCTCTCAAACCTGTCATCATCAATAACCAAGTTTCTCTTTTGCTGACCTCGGACCTCGATCCTGGTTCGGCCTTCCTCAAACATCGAGCACGATGCTAAGGCTACAAGCATCCCATAACATCGGGTACGATGTGTATGCTACACCATCTCCCACAACAGTGGACACAATACTTTGCCGGCTCCGGCTGTCGCTATCAGAGCGTCACGTTAGCATAGTTTCTTCCTAATAAATGTTCTCACTGGTCGCGAAGACCAAGAAACCATATGCTCCAGGTACCACAGGTTCCCATGAGTTACGAAGAACAAGAAGCTGCATGCTCCACCCACTACTTCTGGTTGCTTCGGTGGCCGACAGTGGTGGGGCCGCTGGTATGGGCTCAACAGAAATGTTCAGCATTCCCTTCCGGAGAATCCGTTGAATTTCACTACAATCCGCTTATAAATACCTCTCTGAACCCTTCCGAAGAATCCGTTGAACTTCACTACAATCCGCTTATAAATGCCTCTGGATGAGACACCAAAGGGGGAAGAGACATATACATGTAACATCAGGAGAGCTAGAGATACAAGAGATGAGAGAGCTCCCTGAGAAACTTCGGGAATGATGTTTGTGATCCATCCTGTACTGGTCTTCTGACTAAATCCTTTTGTTTTTAGTGAAGTCTCTCTCATTGACGCCTTGGTGAACGTAGGGAAATTCCTCTCTGAACCACCTTAAATCTGTGTGTTATTCTGGATGATTATTCTATCTCTTGATAATTAGAACTCTAGACTAGAAATGTTGCGTGCCGTTGATTCTCAGGACTCTCATTTCTTCGTCAACATTAGTTACATTTTTATTTTTGAATATAAATATATTTATCTGTAATTATACTTAATAATAATGTTTCATATCAATTACTATTAATGCTCAAAAATATATTTTTCCAAATTATTAATTAAAGATTAAATAAAAAATAATAAAGAGTTTTATAAATCGAAGAACAAAAGGATAGAGAAAAAGAGAGAATCAACATAGAGGAAGAGAAAAAAGAAGAGAGAAAAGAACAAAGATAGAAACAACATGGCTTTCATGTTAGCATGGGCGTGGACTGGGCCCAGTATGCCAGGTATATTGAATGTTTGAAAGATGTGTTAAGGTGATGTAAAGGAATAATTTTTCATAGATAAGAGATCGAATGGAGCATATGCTATGGCCCTGCTGGTAAGGAATCAGATAGAAAGGAATCAGATAGAAAGGAATCAGAATGTTGGCGTGACTAGTAGCGTGACTATGTTACCAAAGAAGTGGTGATAAATACGCGTTGTTCTCATGGTGGGTATATATAGTAATGTTATAAAAATTGAACCGATAACTGAATTGGACTAGTATTTGGTTCATGATCGGACCTGTTGGACTGGCCAATCCAATTGCTGATGTCAATATGATAAAATAATATATTTATATATATATATTTAATATTAAAAATATAGAACATATAAAAAAGTAAAATATATGTTACATAAATGCAAAATTAAACAATTTGTATCTATATAACCAACTGAGATTGACGAACATATATGATAGCCACCATAACCAACAAATTAAAAATTAAGTAGAATATATGATATATCTAATATAAGACTAACATATATACAACATTGTTATCTAAAAAACATATATACAACATTGAAATGTAAAAGGTTAACCATAAGCATGAATCCAACATAAATCTTGCATCAAAAAATCTATTAACTTGTACTAGCATAGACATAAAGCATATACATAAATTTAACATAGATCAACCAACATGACCACTATAGGTCTACAACAATTTGCTGCATATTGTGCTCTGAAAGCATGATATGCATAGAACTCATAGAGCACACATAAGAAAAAGAACACATAAGATTTTGTGCATAAAACTCTTGCATGAAAAAACACAGAGATCAGAGGAGAAGCTTTACTATTTTCTTAAGGAGATTACATGAGAATTACAAAGGGAGCAAGATGCTGTAACTAGAGAGCTCATAGAGCACACACACACAGAGATAAAATTTTTCCCTCATACATCACTAATCCTAAATATAGCTTCTATATAGGAGACAATTGGGGTATTAGTGATGAGTGATTTGTTCTTTAAAAAATATTCCTTTGATCGGTAGTCCTGCATTTTTCAATATCCTAGTTGGTCATGCCTCGTGCATGTTCCCAATTGGTTATACCATTGTGCACTTCTCCATGCTATTCTTAAGTCAATCAGCTGAAAACGAAGGAATTACAAAGTCATTGAAAACCAAGCCTAAAAACCCTTTTATGAGTTTCTCAAGTGCCATCCTCGAGGAAGCATGTTTTTCATTTTGTAGCTTATGAAGTTGAAAAATGCATTTTTCGACTTCACTTGCTAGACTCCATCTGTTCATTTTCCAGTTTTTGACTTTTTTGAGTAGCTTGTTCTAGCCAAGACGTTTAACACCTCTTTGCTTCTACAACAGACCGGATGTCAAATAAGCCAATTGAATGGTCGTCTTCACCAACCTTGTTGTCGAATAATTAACTTGAGTTAGACATCTTCTCCATGGTACTGTCAAAGAAATGAAGAATTCAAATTGCACTCAACAAAAGTAGAACCTGAAGTATATTGGATGGAACCTGATTCATGAGATTACATGAATAAGCCAAATGCTGTTGATAGCAAGAATTTTGATCTTAGACATTGATCCATGAAGCTTCTGTTGTAAATTTTATCAAACCCATCGCAGTGGGATATGTAGCAAATAGGGCTGCTTATTGGACCGGTTCGACCCGGAACCGGTCCGGAACCGGTCCAGTAAGAACCGGTTCGGTCCAGAACCGGTTGAACCGGAC
>KZ451982.1:5244927-5377234 GCA_002786265.1 Apostasia shenzhenica
TCAGTTCTACACTATTCAATGTAACTCGAACTGCGCCGGAACCACTGATAAATTGATATACCAAATTTTATGTCATCAATGGCCTATGACCCCAAAACTACAGTGTATTGATGGTATGCTATGGCCTAATAACTGGGTAGCTACAATACTGGAAGATTTTTTTTTGTTTTGCAAATGCATCTTATACTGAAACCAAGGTTTTAAACTATTGTTTCGGTTTCATTTACAAATTGGAAAATATAGTTTTGATAGTTTCGGCTTTGATTAGTTTAGTTTTCGAAGTTTCAGTGTTGATAGTTTCGCATATCCGCGTGCCATGATCTTTGAATTTTTTGACTAAAAAATCCATGTTTTAAGAAATGTCCAAAAATGTTGAGAGTCAGCCAAAACTATAACGTCAGTTTAGGATCGGTCTTTGACCGGAAACTAAAACGAAGTTGTAAAACATAATTAAGTTACAGTGGAACCAAAACTATGCTTTTGAGTTTATTATTTTTTGCAAAGATGGATTTGCTAACTTGCTATGATACTATATAATTATTAAGCACTTTATATTTTGGTTGATTGCTTAATAACCAAATTTCTACAAAATCTCCAAGAGTCGAAAGACCACTGGCTTACCAAAATTCAATCCCCAAAATGGAACTGGATTTGAACAGGACCCAAACAAAATTCTGAATCAACCCTAGTTGGTTCAAGCCCATGGTTTAAAAATAATCCCTTGATAATTATCATTTAAAATCTTCTAACTATAATTAATTTGCATTTTATCCATATTTTAATTATGTTTGAATTTCTATTATTGTTATCAAGTAGCTCAAATTAAAAACACTACAAGTTGACTAAGTTCGCATATCTGAGGAGGTATTCAAGATCGCCATTTGAATTTGTATCTACTGTTCCTGAGTTATCTGGCATTCTTCTAGATCTCGCTTCAAATCCTCAAACCCCCATTCGAGCATAATCTGACAAACTGGGTTTGCTGTGATGTTCCTCTTCCCCTGCACAAGAAGATTTGGCTCTGAGAAGAACTCATCACATATTGCGATTCCGTTCAGCTAGCTGCTGCGAATTCAGAAGGAATTGAGATTTCGCTTCCCACCATTTGGAATCTTCTGTTTAGATAGATTATCATGAGCTATAGCATCCTGATCATCCAAGGTTCTCATTTTCCATTACCAGTACACACTTCCATCAGAACTTTTTCCGACACATTTCTTCACATGCGTTGCTAGTTATTTGATAAAAGGCTTCATGGCTCCAATTTTTACCTGCAATTTTCAGAATCAATTAGGCCTTTTGTTCATTTTATCTCATTATATAGCTGATAACTATAATAACTAGTAGGTGATAGAATGGATCAAGATAAAACAAAATGGAATCGAAAGAGCATTTTACAAATGATACTATATTTGAAAAGCACAAGAACTTAATTCTGGGAAAACCAGTAATATACATGATGTAACAACTATGACAACAACAACAACAAAAAACCTAAGTCTCAACTCGTTGGCGACGACGGCTACAAGTGATTTGTTTTATCCATTCAGCTCTAACTACAGCAACACATTTTGTAAGCAAAAATTCAAGATAATGATTCTGAACGGTTTATCACAATAATTTTTGGTCTCCCTCGCCCTTCTGCCACCAATAGTTTTGGACCTCCTGTTACATTTTTATAATTGAATCCTCTCTAGAGGTCAACAACAATGAATCAAAAACCTTTCCCTTTGAAACTTCCCCTCCCCCCCTCCATCTATATGGGTTGTTAGGTTGCCAAGCCCAAACTCGTCCGTAATAGGATCAGTTCCAATATTTGCCAACTATAATTTGACAACTATAATCAGAGAAACGGCCATCTATATTAACAATGAAAATATTTTGAAAACAGAAATGTAAAATTGAGAAGGTGTAGTTGTATACAAGCCTACCTGATCATAGATCTCTTTCAGGGCTATGCATTCAAATGTTTGGTTCTCAGGCTTCATTATTATCAAGGAGTTGCTGATCCACTACAAGCCACGATTTTGTTTCTGCACCAACTGTCTCTGCAGCCACTATGTTTGGGTCTTCTCTGTCCTTTCACATGGTTTAAGCTGTGTTGCTGATGAAATAAATTTGAGACAACATATTCACCATCTACCTCATCCTCACTGCTGCCCAGGGTGATATTGGTGGCATCACCCAATTGTTTTTCTCAGCTTTCCACCTTCGGCGGCACTAACATAAGAACCATGACTTTTCTTAAGCATCCCACATGTTCACCATCCAAAAGTATCTTGGTTTTGTCATTGCCAGTTATTTCTGCCAGCGAACTGCCGCATGTCATCGGTTCTTATTTTCCTCGTTTACGATTACAGTGTTGTATGCCTTGAATGTTCCTATGAAAAAGTGAGCAACAGTCTCCAAATCCATTCTTTAACTCCTGAGGAAAAGAGTCACATGGTTTAAAAAATATGAAACGTGACAGATATAGCATAAGCAAGGAAACTAAATGATGTACGGGACTAGTGATGCAGGACTGTGAAAGATGAAAGGAAAAGGGAGGGAGGAAAGAAGATCTACAAGACCTGAACCAGAAAGGAAAAAAGAGGCTGACTGAAAGAGGGGTGAAGACAATACAATGAGACTTTCAGACGGGGCAACCCTGGCAAACATAACACTTGACATTCACATGCAATATGCTTTTATTCACCAAAACACAAGAAAACTTATAGGCAGATTATACAGTGCCAGCACATAAATGACAAAAAAATATTCAAAAAAACTTGCCGAAACTTCAAATGCAAAACAAGGAGTTTTAAACCACAATAAATTCAGATCATCTGCCTAAAATAAATTCAATGAAGATCTACAGAATGTGATTATGTGAAGTAGTCCACATGACCTGGTAATTTCTGAGGATGTGTATAAATATCATTATCATCTTCGACCAGTTAGAATGAACTCATTGATGAAAGGATGAGGTTGCACGCCTGCTTTCCCAAGCTTAGCCATCAAATGCAAAGCATCTCTTGATCAATGGATCGAATTTAAACACCACTAGGCAAGCCCGGCCATTCTTGGACTACCTGATGTAACATAGGCTAATGTCAAAATAACATTTGAAGACGAGAAACAAGTAATATGACCATTCCTACAAAATTCATTGAACAATAACAAATAATAAAAGTTCACTTAAGGCTATCGGTAAAAGTTAAAGCTACACATCAACCAGGATATCTAAGTGGCATTCAAAAAAGTCAAGTATGGTTGCATTTCTGGTGCAGGGACTTTAAACTCGCATCCATGACAAACATTTTCAACGACAGAAATCTGAGACAGTGAGTTGGTTAATTAAGGTTTTTTTTCTTCATTTATTCCATTACAGGTTTTCTTTGCACGGTACATGCTTCAGCACATGATCACAACTACAACATGGTTGAGTTTTCTTCATCAAAGAAACTTGACTGGATTCATGCTGGCGATAAATCACCCAAGGTAGAACATTAAACCTAATACCATTGGAATCCAAGCATGTAACAACGAATGAACTCCAGGATAAAATGACAAGCAGATTGGCACTGGCAGCGAAAGCTCCATGTCTGGCATATTTTGGGCAAGGCACACTGGCCTATGCACAGATTTTGGCAAGGAATTTTATGGGCTGCAGATCTGAACGCTTGTTTTTCCACTTTTTTACAAGTTTTCCCAGTAGATTTTGTAAGATCAAGTTTTTGGATTAATCATCTTTCTATTGCAATCATAATAAGTATCATGGGATAAGAACATGGTCTGTAAAGGTTGAAAACTGCTTGTACAGGTAGCATCAAACTATTGCCATTTCATATGATTACTAATATTCACAGCATATTCTGCGAAAATTACCACTGTGTCAATTTTGTTATGTTTAAGTATCTTTTTGAAACATGTAAGTAAATGAAGACTTGTGTTTAGCCTCTGTTTAGTTAATGGCCAAGTTGGCCATGGTCATTTTTTCAACTTTTTTATAAAAAATATATACAACTTTTATTAAGATATATATATATATATATAATATATACATATATATATATATATATATCGATGAAAATAAAGTTAGTTAATTGTGAGAAAATATATATAACTTTATAAAAAATATATAACTTTTTATTAAGATACATATCGCAAGTTGAGCACATACAAAAACCTGACGCATGAGACTATTGAAATTCAAAAAAGACTATTTAGAGATAACACACATTCAATATAATTACATTTTATTATACTACAATACAAAAAGAAAGAAACATTAAGATAGTATTTCTACGGTTTGATAGTCATGTAGGACTGAAGAAAAGATTACTAATTAAATACTTGTCAAAATGCAACTGCATATAAACAGAAAATCTTACATCATCATTGTTAATAATGTAACTACACTTTGGACATGCTTTTGTAGGATTGCTTATCCATTTGATGGTTTTGGGATCTCCTCTTTCTGATGCACTCTTTATCTTCTTGGCAATTCTTTTACTGTCCACTAGCCATGATGGTCTACAGAGATGCATATATGAGAAAAAGAGACTAGAATAGTTAATAACTTGAACAAAAATACAGACTAAGTCTAACATAAAACTATAGAGATATAAATTGAAATACTTGTGTCCTGAGACTATGAAGAAACTAAGAATATTATTTTAACTTATATGACAAAAAATGTTAAGAGGACAACTAAAAACAACAAATTTCATACTCAGACAAGACAGAATAGATTATGCACTAATAAGTATACTGTCACAATATGAGGGAACAAACATATGACAATAAATATCAATAACAAGTGACACGTGGCTTCAAAATGGGATATATGACAACAGTGCCATAGTTGTGGGACACACATAACAATATCTGGCTTAAAGCCCATAAGAAGTATGATTAGCACAATTGAACCAAGAGTCAAATGGCATTAATTGTTTATAGGATCTTAAAACATAAAACTTCCATCACACAAATATCACGAATTTATCCGATTAACCCGACCCGACCCGACCCAATAATATCTGGATCCGGACCGGACTCGGACCGGATCCAAGTCCACCAAACCGGTTCCGGACCGGATCCGGAACCGGTTGGAACCGGACCGGACCTGTTCCAGGTCCAACAGGACCTGGAACCGGTGGAACCGGACCGGAACCGGTCCGGTCCGGTCCGGTAACCACCCCTGGTAGCAAACGTTGATATTTGTGTGATGGAAGTTTTATGTTTAAGATCCTATAAACAATTAATGCCATTTGACTCTTTGGTTCAATTGTGCTAATCATACTTCTTATGGGCTTTAAGCCAGATATTGTTATGTGTGTCCCACAACTATGGCACTGTTGTCATATATCCCATTTTGAAGCCACGTGTCACTTGTTATTGATATTTATTGTCATATGTTTGTTCCCTCATATTGTGACAGTATACTTATTAGTGCATAATCTATTCTGTCTCGTCTGAGTATGAAATTTGTTGTTTTTAGTTGTCCTCTTTAACATTTTTTGTCATATAAGTTAAAATAATATTCTTAGTTTCTTCATAGTCTCAGAACACAAGTATTTCAATTTATATCTCTATAGTTTTATGTTAGACTTAGTCTGTATTTTTGTTCAAGTTATTAACTATTCTAGTCTCTTTTCTCATATATGCATCTCTGTAGACCATCATGGCTAGTGGACAGTAAAAGAATTGCCAAGAAGATAAAGAGTGCATCAGAAAGAGGAGATCCCAAAACCATCAAATGGATAAGCAATCCTACAAAAGCATGTCCAAAGTGTAGTTACATTATTAACAATGATGATGTAAGATTTTCTGTTTATATGCAGTTGCATTTTGACAAGTATTTAATTAGTAATCTTTTCTTCAGTCCTACATGACTATCAAACCGTAGAAATACTATCTTAATGTTTCTTTCTTTTTGTATTGTAGTATAATAAAATGTAATTATATTGAATGTGTGCTTATCTCTAAATAGTCTTTTTGAATTTCAATAGTCTCATGCGTCAGGTTTTTGTATGTGCTCAACTTGCGGATATGTATCTTAATAAAAGTTATATATTTTTTATAAAAAAGTTATATATATTTTCTCACAATTAACTAACTTTATTTTTCATCGTGTATATATATATATATATATATATATATATATCTTAATAAAAGTTGTATATATTTTTTATAAAAAAGTTGAAAAAATGACCATGGCCAACTTGGCCATTAACTAAACAGAGGCTAAACACAAGTCTTCATTTACTTACATGTTTCAAAAAGATACTTAAACATAACAAAATTGACACAGTGGTAATTTTCGCAGAATATGCTGTGAATATTAGTAATCATATGAAATGGCAATAGTTGATGCTACCTGTACAAGCAGTTTTCAACCTTTACAGACCATGTTCTTATCCCATGATACTTATTATGATTGCAATAGAAAGATGATTAATCCAAAAACTTGATCTTACAAAATCTACTGGGAAAACTTGTAAAAAAGTGGAAAAACAAGCGTTCAGATCTGCAGCCCATAAAATTCCTTGCCAAAATCTGTGCATAGGCCAGTGGCCTTGCCAAAATATGCCAGACATGGAGCTTCGCTGCCAGTGCCAATCTGCTTGTCATTTTATCCTGGAGTTCATTCGTTGTTACATGCTTGGATTCCAATGGTATTAGGTTTAATGTTCTACCTTGGGTGATTTATCGCCAGCATGAATCCAGTCAAGTTCTTTGATGAAGAAAACTCAACCATGTTGTAGTTGGTGATCATGTGCTGAAGCCATGTACCGTGCAAAGAAAACCTGTATAGGAATAAATGAAGAAAAAAAACCTTAATTAACAACTCACTGTCTCAGATTTCTGGTCGTTGAAATGTTGTCATGGGATGCGAGTTTAAGTCCCTGCACCAGAAATGCAACCATACTTGACTTTTTTGAATGCCACTTAGATATCCTGGTTGATGTGTAGCTTTAACTTTTTACCGATAGCCTTAAGTGAACTTTTAATATTTGTTATTGTTCAATGAATTTTGTAGGAATGGTCATATACTTGTTTCTCGTCTTCAAATGTTATTTTGACATTAGCCTATGTTACATCAGGTAGTCCAAGAATGGCCGGGCTTGCCTAGTGGTGTTAAATTCGATCCATCTGATCAAGAGATGCTTTTGCATTTGATGGCTAAGCTTGGGAAAGCAGGCGTGCAACCTCATCCTTTCATCAATGAGTTCATTCTAACTGTTGAAGATGATAATGGAATATGTTATACACATCCTCAGAAATTACCAGGTCATGTGGACTACCTTCACATAATCACATTCTGTAGATCTTCATTGAATTTATTTTAGGCAGATGATCTGAATTTATTGTGGTTTAAACTCCTTGTTTTGCATTTGAAGTTTCGGCAAGTTTTTGATATTTTTTTGTCATTTATGTGCTGGCACTGTATAATCTGCACTATAAGTTTTCTGTGTTTTGGTGAATAAAGCATATTGCTGAATGTCAAGTGTATGTTGCCAGGTTGCCCCGTCCCTGAAAGTCTCATGTTTGTCTTCCCCCTCTTCAGTCAGCCTCTTTTTCCTTTCTGGTTCTTAGTCTTGTAGATCTTCTTCTCCTCCCCTTTTCCTTTCATCTTTCACAGTCTGCATCACTAGTCCGTACATCATTTAGGTTCCTTGCTTATGCTATATTCTGTCACGTTTCATATTTTTAAACATGTGACTCTTTTCCTCAGGAGTAAAGAATGATGGGACTGTTGCTCACTTTTTTCATAGAACATTCAAGGCATACAACACTGGAACTCGTAAACGCAGGAAAATAAGAACCGATGAACATGCGGATGTTCGCTGGCACAAAACTGGCAAGACAAAACCAGTACTTTTGGATGGTGAACATGTGGGATGCAAGAAAATCATGGTTCTTTATGTTAGTGCCCCGAAGGGTGGAAAAGCTGAGAAAACTAATTGGGTGATGCACCAATATCACCTGGGCACAGGTGAGGATGAGGTAGATGGTGAATATGTTGTCTCAAAAATATTTCATCAGCAACAGCTTAAACCATGTGAAAGGAACAGAGAAGACCCAAACATAGTGGCTGCAGAGACAGTTGGTGCAGAAACAATAATCGTGGCTTGTAGTGGATCAGCAACTCCTGATAATGAACCTGAGAACCAACATTTGATGCATAGCCCTGAAGAGATCTATGATCAGGTAGGCTTTATACAACTACACCTCTCAATTTTACATTTCTGTTTTCAAATATTTTCATTGTTCAATATAGATGGCCGTTTCTCTGATTATAAGTTGTCAAATTATAGTTGGCAATATTGGAACTGATCCTATTACGGAGAGTTTGGGCTTGGCACCTATACACCATAAGATGAGGGAGGGGAGTTCAAGGAGGTTTGATCATTGTTGACCTCTAGAGGATTCAATATAAAAATGTCAGGAGGTCCAAAACCTATGGTGCAGAAGGGCGAGGGAGACCAAAAATTATTTGTGATAACCGTAGATCATTATCTTGATTTTTGCTTACAAAATGTGTTGCTGTAGTTAGAGCTGAATGGATAAAACAAATCCTTGTAGCCGTTCCAACGAGTTTGAGACTTAGGTTTTTTGTTGTTGTTGTTGTCATAGTTGTTACATCATGTATTTACCTGGTTTTCCAGAATTAAGTTCTTGTGCTTTTTCAAATATAGTATCATTTGTAATGCTCTTTCGATTCCATTTTGTTTATCTTGATCCTTCTATCACCTACTAGTTATTAGTTATCAGCTATATAATGAAGATAACATGACAAAAGGCCTAATTGATTCTGAAAATTGCAGGTAAAATTGGAGCATGAGCTTATAAATAATAGCAACGCATGTGAAGATGTGTCGGAAAAATTTCTTGATGGAAGTGTTGTTACTGGTAATGGAAATGAGAACCTTGATGATCAGGATGCTATAGCTCATGATAATCATCAAACAGAAGATTCCAAATGGTGGGAAGGCGAATCTCAATTCCTTCTTGATTCGCAGCAGCTAGCTGAAGGAATCGCAATATGTGATGAGTTCCTTCAGAGCCAATCTTCTTGTGCAGGGGAAGAGGAACATCACAGCAAACCCAGTTTGTCAGATTATGCTCGAATGGGGGTTGAGGATTTGAAGCGAGATCTAGAAGAATGCCAGATACTCAGGAACAGTGATAACAAATCAAATGGCGATCTTGATACTCCTTCAGATATGCGACTTAGTCAACTTGTATGTTTTAATTTGAGCTACTTTGATAACAATAATAGAAATTCCAAACATAATTAAATATGGATAAAATCAAATTATAGTTGAGATTTAAATGATAATTACAAGGGTTATTTTAAACCATGGGCTTGAACCAACTAGGGTTGATTCTAGAATTTTGGTTTGGGTCCTGTTCAAATCCAGTTCCAGTTTTGGGATTGAATTTTGGTAGCCTAGTGGTCTTCGACTCTTGGAGATTTGTAGAAATTGCGTTATTAAGCAATCAACAAAATATAAATGTTGCTTAATAATATATAGTATCATAGCAAGTTAGCAATTCCATCTTGCAAAAAAATAATAAACTCAAAAGCATAGTTTTGTGTTCCACTGTAACTAATTAGTTTTACAACTTCGTTTTAGTTTCGGTCAAGACCGATCCTAAACTTGACGGTTAAGTTTTGGCTGGAACTCTCACATTTTTGGGACATTTTCTTAAAACATGGATTTTTTAGTCAAAAATCAAAGATCATGGCACGCGGTATGCCGAAACTATCAACACTGAAACTTTCGAAACTAAACTATCAAAGCCGAAACTATCAAAACTATATTTCCAATTTGTAAATGAAACCGAAACATAGTTTTAAAACCTTGGTTTACAGTATAAGATGATTTGCAAACAAAAAAAATCTTCCAGTTTGTAGCTACCCAGGTATTAGCCATAGCACCAATCATACACTGTAGTTTTGGGTCATAGGCCATGATGACATAAATTTGGTATATCAATTTATCAGTGGTTCGGGCCAGTTCGAGTTTACTTGAATAGTAGAACTGAGTCATTTGGTTCTGTTCATAATTGGAACCAAATTGGATTGAATTGATTGGTTTAGTTATATATCCGTTTTCGGTTTTGAAACTTGAATTTTTGCAAATTCCTAATCATGATTCAAGAAAAAGAATAGGAGAAGGTGTCAAATGTCAATAGACAGAAACTGTCTGATGATCAAAATTGAGTTGTTGTCATCCCTCATGAATTTTAGCTGACAGTTTTTGATTAGATAATTTCTAGTGCAAATTTCATACTGAAATCTGACTTGATAATGTTTTTATTTTCAGGAATTTGGTTCACAGGATAGCTTCATGGCATGGGCAGGAAGCAAACTGGCTGACTGATCTGGTGTCTATTTCATCTGTTCTGACAACTATATGTATCTTACATATATAATTTATGATTTTGTAAATGAAAATTTCATGACTTAAAGCTATCCTTTGATGAAATTAACTGGGATAATGTTTTTTTGCTTAGTGGAAACTTCTGCTTTCAGTAGTTCTGTTAAGTTGTTGTTTGTTGAAATGATATATATACATGTGTAGTATGGAAATATTTTAGAGTAAATGATATGTGTAATTGGCTCAATTTTTTTTTGATGTTGCATATTATTATTTAGATATTTTATTTCAGGAATAATTTTATAAATTTTTATAAAATTATTTACATGTGTCATTAAATTAATAATTTTTTTAGATAATATGTTGAATGAAATGTTTTTTTGGTATTATTCTTGTGTTTGGATAAGATATAAATGTAAAATACAAGAAATATTTATTATTATTTTATATTTTTAATTTTTTTTATTATGCTATTAGCATCATAAGTTTTAATTTTATTTAAAAATTGTAATAATAGTATAGTTCAAATTTGAGATTTTTTTGATCCTATTTGGTGCGATGATTAAAATTAGAATTAAAATAGCAGTATTTTAAAAAACAATAATAACAATAATAAATAATTTTTTAAAATTATTTTACATAAATTTTAATATAAAAAAGTATTATTTTGTTTCATATACTAAATAATTTTAATAAAAATATCAATTTTATTTAATATTATACATTAAAATACTTGAATCGAGTATTTTATTTTAGAATGTGAAATAAAGTTGATATTTTTATTGAAAATTATTAAGTATATAAAATAAAATAATATTTTTTTATATTAGATGTGTAGAATGATTATAAAAATTTATTTGTTATTATTATTATTATTATTATTTTTAAATCAGTACTATTTTGGTTCTTACATCAGAGTCTTTAGACAATTTTTTTCTAATATGTATTTTTTTTATTTGGATTTGATGGAGAATGTAGAATGTAATCCTTAGGCTAAAATAAAATGTAGAGGTAATGTGTAAAAATGAGAATTAAAAAAAAATTTGATAAAAAAATTAATGTAATAATTAATTTTATTTTGTAACCACACTTCAAGTAAGAGAAAATTATTATTAATTCTATTAATCCCTTTTTCAGCTTCCCTTTCAAATGCGTTGTGCCGTGTAACTCGCACCTTTTTATGCGAGAGGGAAGGAAAAGGATAAAAATAAATTTTAGATAGCATTTGGTTCATTATTATTTTCATATTATGTCATGACATTTAGATATCTTCTATTAACATCATGATAATAATAATATGACATAACATCATGATAATTTTATAAAACATTATTCATAAATATCATGAAATTAAATAATTATTTTTTCTAAATAATATGATATAACATCATGATAATATTAATCTAAATGCCCCCTAAAATCAATGTGACAACTTATACTTTTAAGTAAGACAAGGAAGAAGAGAATTATTATTCCACTATCCTCCCAAAAAAAGATTTATTTAATTCATGACTAAAAAAAAATTAAATATTATTTAATTAATATTTTAAATTTATCCTAAATTTTAATAATTTTATTTTACATGTAATACAAATTATAATATTAAAAATTAATTTTATTTCATATTCAACACAAATTTTAATTCTCATTAAATTTACAAAATAAAATATTTTTCTATACGTGCTTAAAGAAAAAAACCTCCAACTAAACAAGTCGGTCTTTTTCGAAATTGAAAAGAAGAAATGATTTCATAAAAAAAAAAAAGAAAAAAAGAAAAGAAGAAATTAGACAAACTGGTAGTGTGCATGAAGGAAATCTTCTACTATTAGGAAACCTAATAATATTCAACGTACAATAAATTAACAATATTTCTTTTTCTTATATATAAAAAATTTAATAATATTTCAAATCATTTAAAAACACCAAAATAAATAATTTTATTTTTTTACATCCTGAACATCTCCCAAATAATACATTATTCACATCAGACACAAATAAAAATAAAAATATCATAAAATCTTTAAGTTGACATCAAGTCGAGTTTGGACGAGTTAAATTGAACTTGAAATCAAAAGCTTCAAGTTTAAATTTGAAATCAAAAACATTTTGCTTTCGAGCCGACTTGACTCAAAATAACAGATCCTAAAGCGAATGAAATAACAGATTCAAATCCAGCTCAATTTAGTTTTCAAATGCCAAAATACTAACAAAACACTAAACTAGCATCTTTTATTAAATTTCTTTAAAATATATATATATATATATATATATATAGTTTAAATATATAGAGAATTAAATACAACTCTTAAAGAATAATTTTTTATTCATTCAACTTTAAAATTAAATATTTACATATATCATATATTCTATATATACAAATATAAACAACAGCTCCTTCATCAAATTAAAAAAAAAATCTAACCCTTCATTTTCTTTAAAAATAAAAAAATCTAATCAATCAATAAGAAGAAATGTAGTTTATAATCATGCAAATAAAGTAACTATGTAAATATATAACCTTGGATATTAAATAGATAAAAAAAGAATTTCACTGGGAGTGACATAATTCTCCTATTTAAATTTCTGAGCCAGATCAAATCAATTTTCGAGCAAACTATATCAAACTTGAAATCAACTTCGAGTCACCACTACACCCGACTCGTGATTTGAATCAACTATTTTCGAATCAACTGGAAACCAACTCAATTTCCGAGCAGTTTTCGAGTTTCAGATATTTTGCTTACCATTGCTATTCACCAAAATACAAATTATTCGACAACGTAGTGCGACATGCTAGCTGCTTAATCCAGCAATATAAAGAAAATGAAGAGAAATTTGTTCATCAATATAAAAGAAATCAAACCCAAAGATCAAATCCTATTACTGCATTCTCCAAATCTGAGAAATATGCACACAGCATACAGATCAAATACAGGAATCCAAAACTATAATTTAAAAAAAAGGTCAGCAGAAATGCACAAGCAGCAGCAATCTGCTGTTTTCCAGATCAAATGCTGTAATTATACTTCATAATTACGTATAATTATATGCATGATAGCAAATATATAAAGTTTTATGCAGATATGAAGATAATCTTAAGATAAACGGGGACTGGTGACTGCACTCACAGTAGAGACCATGGCTTCAACGCCGCAGATGTTGCGGCCCTTGCAGATCTTGTAGTATCCATGCTCGCCCCAGTTCTGGCCCCAGGAGTTCTTTATGATCCAGTAAGGCTTGTCCTTGAGCCGGATAGGAGCATAGCCGGCAGACCCGTAGCCGACGATCAGCACGCCGTGATCCTGGTGCTTGCTACATATGTAAGGGCATGACACGCCGCCAATGTACGTCTGCATGAAGACGGCATTTATACCCACTGCATGGTTCGTAATTCTGGATCAGTGATAGATAACATCTTTTTTTTTTTTTTTAAACACAGGTGTAGATCAAAAGCACCAAGCAACATTGATGTTATTAATGGATTCAAAATTGGTGAAAGCTTTCCCCAACCAAACAAACCAGAATGTTCATAAACATTCCTCCTCCATCTTATTCTCTATTTCATTCACTCTAATATGACTGCTCATTCATTTGATAATCTATATATTTTACCATTTAACTACCTACATCTCATTCATGTATACAATAGCTTGACTGATAGCAATATTATTACAAAATTTCATTAAATTTTGATAAACATTTTCTTATTGTGCGGAGATCCAATCACATTCTTCAACCACTATACATTTTAGGGGAATTTATATACATACCACAAAAAACCTTTAAATATTACATCCAATTTAAATTTTACAAAGAGGAATATTTAAAATTTTTTATAGCAGGTTGGTAATTAACCCTACTTTAATATGTGATTAAAGTCATCCTCCATACATTTGTTACTGGGTATATGGACCGGAGATATTTGAAGTTGTCACATGATAAAAACATTTCCCACTTGATCACACTGTATGCAAAAGCAATTCAAGAAATCCGGTATCACATTGCACGAAAAATGTTAGATCCTAGTAAAATTTGAAATTAGTGAGAATGACCATAAATGTACCTGTCGAAAGCCACTAGTCATCTATCCTGAATTAGCAAAGCCAATGTCGTAAAAGTATAGCTTGAGCAATATATATATATATAAAATACCTGCAAGAGGGCCATGCTTCACAAGATTTGCAGCAATTTGATCTTCATCAACTGAGACAACACTGAAGTTAGACACAGAAGCTGCTACTTCCGACTTATCAAATTTGCAGGCTCCACGGTCAGTTCCGGTATATGGGTAGTCTTTCTCAGTCTCAAGTCCACCCGATTTGAGCAAATACTCAAAAGCAGTTGTCATCAACCCGCCATTGCATCCTTCATCACATGCATCAGGCTCTGAGTCATCACACTGTCAAAGATCAACCGGAAAAGCCATCAGGCAGGTGAGTAATAGATAAGCAAAGATTCTCTATCAAGTTCACAAGTTAGTACTGATAGATTTAAAAGCTGCAAAAGAAAATGCTATTAGCATCCAATCACAAGTTAGTCAACCAGAACAAATAATGTTTCTTTTGTGAAAACCATTACGGTCCAAATCCAATGGTTGGTATAATCTGATCACCAAAACAGCAACATAATTATAAATTAAAAACAGAAAACATATAATCAGTGTTGAATCAAAACATCTCATTCGATATCCACAAAACAACCATCAATGAAATCCTTTTCTAAAATGCATACAAGGAAAGAGCAGAATCATGGTTGAAGGTATCTGCCTTTGAATTTGGAGTCTAAAAAACAAAGAAAGCATATATTCATCAAAGAAGAAAATGCTTTGTTGGTTATACCCATTTAGTTGAAGGATATAACTACTGCTCTAAATAGATGTGCAATATTTATGTAAAAGCAGACGGACAGCAGAATCCATAGAATCTAAATCACAGAACGGTAAGTTTTGAATTAATTTTGCATACCAGGTTTCCCAAGTGTCATCATTTGAAATGTACAAATTTCTGAAAATGGAAATAAGAAAATTTATATAGTAATTTGAAAAGATCCTAACGTCTCTGTGGCATCTGATTAATTGAACAAGCCCGTTGAATGCGCATTGAAGCTCAAAAGACTATAGAGATCAAGTATGATCAGTCATTTCTGAAGTCTAAAGTTGCAGTATACACAAAATGCGATGGCAAAGTTTCACTAGTTCCAAGGTCTAAGAATGAGATTCAGTCAAACACAAAGTATATAATAGAATCCCGTTTTCTTGTATATGAAATTCAAATTTTGTACAGCAAAGATAAAAGAAGAATGCCTCACAGAATCTCTGTTATTCTTTTGATAAGATTGTCTAACTTAAACATCAATGCTATAGAAAACTAGTTCAAACATTTCAAATGAAAGCATATGAACATCTAACATCCACTAAGAGAACAAGAAAGGATATCCTTTCGGGAGAAAGAATAACAAAAAGATAGTTTTGCTGCAGTATCCTTCAATATGAGAGATAAATGAAATTTGATAGTTGAAAAGGTAGTAGCTAAAGATTCAATTGTAAAGGCTTATCAAAGAACGATGTTTTCGACAATGCGAGAAGCCAAGGTTCTGAAAACTCAATGAGGAATTGCGCGTCAAACACGAGGCTTGAAACTCCGTGTAAGATGGAAACCACCTAGAAATTTTCAACTATTGGTAAGAGATTTGAAACCTTGCATCCTAGAGGTGTAACCTCAAGAAGGGATCAATACTTTAGAATGTGGCGTGCTTCTACTATCACACAGTTTGGCGAGAGTGGCTAAGTTAGGAAAGCAATGTTAAGGGCATTTTTGGAAATCAATTCTAGGAATTGTTAGCACTTTTCCTTTGAGATATGTAGGATAGAGAAAGGCTATTGTAGCTTCCTCATGTTGAAGAGGAGGAATAGTAGAGAAGTCAATCATCTACTTACCATCTAGAGCTCTTGAAGATCTAGGTGAGAAAGTCAAAATACTCATACTCAGCTTGTTGATTGACTTGTGGCAACCGTGAGAGGGTGTTCTCACATTAAAATTTTGTAATGTAGACTGCTATAGTTTCTTCTTTGAATTGTACAAGATCTTAGTCGAAGAGGTTTTCTTGAAGTATGATAGAATCACAAAGTTGTTTGTTGAAAATCCTTATAGTCCATCAGCAAATGTAATCTTTGATAAGATATTATTGCATGCGATATACATATTATTTCAATAGTATGCTAGATTTATTTCTAATGAGAAGTATGTATTATATTCTTTTCAGATTTATTTCTCACTGTACCTATATATTTCCCTATTTCTTCTCTTACACGTGCCAATATTTCTTTGGACGAATACATGTACTTAAAATGTATGCAACAATCGGTCCTTTGATAAGGCTATCTTTGAGCTTTTCTCTCTGAGGTTTCAAAAATTACAACAACTAGTTTGAAACCAGCCAAGAACCAACACCCATGCCTTGACCCCATATTGTGTACCCCTATTATTTTTGCAGATACTCCACAGACACTACCGGAAAGTGTGTAAGAGAGACTACTCAACTGATATTAGTTTTGTATATTTTGAGACTATAACTAACCAAGAGAATATTTTTGGTATCCCTGTAATTGATATTTTGGACTGCATCCCTATATTCCAGACTGTACTTTTGCTCTAATTCTAATGCAAATTAGACGTGCTACTTAGTTTATTTTGTTTTTGAAAATAATTTAAAAATAAATTTAAACAGTGCCAGAAGTAATTTCTCTAAATTACTGAGTTGCACACAGCTCAACAACTGATTCGCTACATGATTTCATATTAGCGAGCTGGGGCGCGACACTGTATCACCTTCAGCAACAATAAGAAAAAATGAAACAGAAAAAGCAAATGAAGTGCAGCTGAAACAGAGAAAAGGAGCGATTAAGGAGGACAGACCGTATGGTCGCAGTCGACCATCTGTTGTTCGCTGAGGCTAATCAGATGCCCAGTGGCCAAATAGTTAGCCCCTTCCAGAGCAGCTGCAGCACTGAAGGACCAGCAAGACCCACAAGATCCCTGATAGAAAACTACATCCTTTTGAAATCCAACAGATCAATCAATATAGACCGCATCGCAAAGATTCGAAAATCAATCACAAACCTGATCCTTCACCCCAGTAACGGCGCCGCGATCCCTCCAATCAAAATCAGAAGGAAGATCGTTCGTCGGAAGATTCGGAGCATCATGAATAGTTCTAAACGATCGGCGGTTCTTCCGGAGCCCAAGGTACATCCGTCTGAACTCCGCCGGCGTCAGATCGGAGAACTTGGTGATTCCGTGGACAGCAGAGGGATCGAGCTTCTGGTGCCTCCTCGCGCGCCGGAGATTGGCCTTGAAAACCTTGAATCGGTGCGCGTGCTCCTCGGGGCCGGAGTAGTTCTTCCCGAAGTCCCGGAGGAAGCTAGAAAAGTGGGCGTCCGCGTTGAGAAGCAGATCATCCTTGGAACCTCCGGCGGTCGAGGCGGAATCCACCACCTGCCGGATCAACGTTTCCTCATCGCCGGTGGCGGCGGCGGCGGCGGCGGCGGCGGCGGCGGCGGCTGCGAAGACGGAGAGGAGCAGGAAGGGGATGACGCGGGCCATGGAATTCGAGATTTTGGCAAAAGATCAGTGAGATTTTGTCGAGAGAGATTCCATTTAATATTCCAGAGCTTGCATTGCTTCGACCCAATCGAAGAATGACACGTGTTGGATTGGGTTCTCGCGTGCTCCACTCAACAGCGCACAAAATGTGAAGGCCAAAGTGGCCGCCAGCAGCCTGCGGGACCCACACACACAGAAGCGCTGCAGATGCCGCAATGTGAGTCGGTAAAAATTATTAGATTTGAACATCTGACGAGCCATATAACTATCAATAACAGAAAATTATATAGATAAACGAGTACCACTTTACATATAATATCGTAAACAAAGTTAAATCATCGAGTGGCCAAATGGACTGTTTGGATGATCTGGTAGTTGATCGGACTGTCTGTTTACTCTAACTGGACGGTCTGTTTGATTACCAGATCACATAAGTATTCGCTTAAAAAAAATAAGTATAATTTGAAATTAGATTAGTATTCATTTGGAATAGTATATATTATATGTAATCACACCTTCTTGAATTGATACCTACTTGATCTAAAAGTTTACCCTTTTTTTCTGAGCAAATACTTACTTAATAGATACTTGTTTAGAACGGACAATTCGATCGACCAACCAGACTATCTGGTTAGCCGACCAGACGGTTCATTCGACCGCCCACACATTCGCGTAGCTTTTTGCTATTGGCAGATAAACGCCTAATGTGGGTCAGACATTCTAATCTAATAATTTTTTCATAAAATTTCAAATACATATAATAATAATAATACTTTTATAAAAACAATGCACTTAAAATGAATTTAATCGAAATTAGGATAAATTAGATTTAGATTTTTAAGTTGATGGCATAATACTACTTAGGTCCTATAATTTTAAAAGAAATATTTACCTACATCTCACACCATTTAACTTTATTTATATATTATTCATCAATTCTTTGTTAATTACGCTATGCACACTCAAAATATTATAAAGCTTATATACACACACTTGAGTTAAAACTCAGTCAAAATCTATTTGAAAAAAAATATTAATTAGTAAATTATTAAAATTATATTTTTACCCTTAATAGTACATATTTTTTCTTCCTCAATGCCACACTAAAGCGTTGATCTGTCCTAAAATCAATTCACGTTGCGGATGTCTCCTTCCCTTGCCACCACCTAAACATCAAGTTTTTAGAATTTTCACTTAAAATAATATGATGAACGGCTCAGATTTTTTGTAACCTAAGTATACTTAGGTTATTAAAAAATTATAATTATTCATTATAATAGAAATAAGTTAAAGTGTGTGTATGTAAGATTTTATAATATTTTGAGTGTGTATAGCATAATTAACTAAGAATAAATGAGTAATGTATAAATAAAATTAAATAGTATGGCATGTAAATAAATATCCCATTTTAAAATTTTACCATCTAGATTTTTGAATTATTAGGCTTGTCGACGTGAATCTAATCATGACCTCATATTCAATTTATCTCTTTCAACTTGGATGTCATAGGGTGGGTCTTGAAAAGTTCTAGAATAAGAAAGGGGAATTCGCAAATCTTCCAGACTTAGAGCTCGCAGAGCTTTAAAACCAAATATATTACCCACAATGGAAGTAAACATGTTAGTAACAGAACCTTCTTCAAAAAGGTCTAAAGGATAAGCTACATAAGCAATATATTGATTTTCCTCCCCAACAACGGCCTCGATGTGGTAGCAACGCCCTTTGTAACGATTAAGACTGGTAAATTCATCAGTCCACACAGTTGTCCATATATCAGTAGAAGATTCGAGAGTTACAGCAGCCCCTGCTTCTTCGGGCGGAACTCCCGGCGGCGGCGGCGGCGGCGAGTTCCCTCTTCCTTGATGGAGATGAAATCGGTGAGTCTTTCAACATTCACAGAGATCACCGGAGATCGAACTCAGCCGCTGATGAAGGAAATGAAAGCATAGTGGGTATTTATCTGCAGGGCCCGATCGTAATATTATTTATTGGTAAGGGTATATTCGGAATAATATTATTAACGGGGTTTAGGGGTTAACACGCGTCACGGCGTCCGGCGGCGACTGAAGCACAGAAGCTTTTTTTTTTTTTAGAAAATAGGAAAGTTTTAAAATTGGTAAATTACAGTTGGATCCCCCAAATTATTGATGTATATTTTTAGTATTACTTGATTTCTTTCTCACCAATTTTTATTTCATTTAGGAACAGAGTTTTCTAATTTGTTTAATTGTGGTGAAAGTTTATAAATGACTATAAAAAAATTAATGCTAAAGTTATAAAATACTGATTTGTAAAAAACCAATATTTATTATATTTGCCTTGAATTACTTGCATTTTTCTATAATTTTGTGTAGAAGCTTACTAGGTACCATGAAAAAATAAAGTAAATTACATCAAAGTTTTTAAGTTTAAAATATAATATCACATAGATTTATTAGTTTGGTAGTTTTATATATTTTCTATTATAAAAATTTTATAAAATTTTCAAATTCCCCCCTCTAGCTCTTCATGGTTGTGCACATCCCGTAGGAAGGCGATCGGTGTGGGTCACCCTCCCGCGGCTCACAAACAACTATTCCATGCATGATCTTGCAGTGAGAAAGAGAGAGAGACAGAGCATAGAGGGAGAGGGGGGGAGGGGTGTGGCCCCTTAGCAGCTCACATAAGCTGGAGATGGAGGGAGAGAGAGAGAGGGGGAGGGAGAGATATTTTAAAAATTGGGTAAATTACACTCAAATATCTGAGTTTAAGGCCTAATAATGCACAGGTCAATGTTTTTAAAATTATAACATCGGGTCTGAGTTTTAATAAATTATTAAATGGGCCCTTTTTTATTATTAAAAAGATTTAAAATTATCATTATACCCCTCTCCCTTCCTCTCTCTCCAGCCAATCCCTACGCGCGTGAGGTCCTGCAGCCGTCGACGGGTCACAGGCCCTGCGCGAGGCAGCAGGGACGGCCGCGGCCGGCAGCCCCCGTGCGTGTCAAGTCAAGCCGCGGGGACGACCACAGCCCTCGAGCGCGCCGAGCCCAGTCGTGAGGACGGCCGCAGCGATCCCCGCAACCTAGCTCGACGCGCGAGAGGGCTGCCGGCCTCGGCAGTCCCTGCGACCTCGAGCGGGGCGTGCGATCCGCCGACGGCCGCAGGACCTGACGGGCGTAGGGATTGGCAGGAGAGAGAGGGAGGAAGAGGGGTATAATGATAATTTTAAATCTTTTTAATATTAAAAAAATAAAAAAGACCTATTTGATAATTTATTAAAAACTCAAAAATTTTGATGTTATAATTTAAAAAATGTGAGCCTGTGCGTTATTGAGCCTTAAACTCAAAAACCTGGGTGCAATTTACCCTTAAAAAATTTTAAAATTTTAAAAATTCAAATAATAATTATTAACTCAAATATTAATTTTTAAAAAATATAATTTTGTGTAATATTATACATTAAATTCAATGTAATTTGCACAAAAAAAACTCAACTTTTATTAATAACTTTTTAAATTTTTGTTGTCCCTAAACACTACAATTCCCTCACCCTAATTAAGAATTATAACGATATAAATTCAAACTTGAGATCCCTTAACTTCAGACAAGCTCACTCTCCAAGGAGTCAGAAAAACTCCACACTTCAATTAATAAATTATTACAATCAACATACATAACAAAAAAATTTAAGTTCACATACACAAATTTAAAAATAATTTTATTCAATACATTTTCTCTCTCCAACCAAAAGCTAGACCCATTTTCCTCTTCCTTTTTTTCAGTCAAAACTCAACTTTTTCTCAAATTAAATCAACATGAAATATTTCCATTCAAGGATAACTCAAAACTAATTTTCAACAAAATACACATATTATAACTCAAATAATATACAAACAACAATATTGCATAGATAATGTTACATGAAAAGACATGAAATCAACAAAGAAAGCTGCACCAGTATTTGCATGAAGAGGCAAATTCAAAAGGGCCTGCAGCAAATTCTTTATTGGTTGGTTTAAATTTTCACCAGCACCTGTCCACTGAATTGAAGAACAGAAGGCACTGCAGTTATAATACAATCTGCATATCAATAGACAAGTTTAATCAAGAACATTATATACCGAATCAGGATCGGAAAAACTAATCATAATCAGAACTCGCTTATCTTCGACTTCAACAGTATGTATTCCGATATTGTTTTAGTTAAGAAATTCGAGTCAGCTAGCAGACTGAAATCATTTCAAGCACAAGTGATTCTTACCGCACTTTAATTACTTTAGTATAATATGCAAATTACAATCACTACGATCGAGCTATGAAGATATTTGGAAAAAAAACTCCAAAAGATTTTATGCATGTGGAGATGATTGCAAGCACAAATATAGAATCAATTGGCGCTTGAAACTTTTTTTTGTTTTATGCAACATTTCAAAGCTTATTAGTGTTATTTAAGAAAACCGATCAAGAGTAGATCATTTTGTAGAGGTTCTGGGTCTCGATATAAGTTCGATCAGAGCTTTGATGAAAAAAATCTGAAAATGGCATTGAACACCAAAGTGACCTGATTTAGCTTGGCTCATTTACAGCCCCTACTAGGATCAACCAAAAGATTGCTATAGGGATAACAGTAAACCAACTATAGATGATATACTTTCATTAAATGTTGTTTGATCTAAACATAATAGAGCAAGTTCAAACAATAAGGGATTGGAATTGATGTTAAGGATTTCAGAGTACTATGATCATTCTATTTATAAAATCAAGAATACTATAATTGAAAATAGAAAGTCATGGATTCAAGTGATGAGCAAAAGTTTCAGTAATAATTCTCTAACGTGTTTTAGATCTCTGAACATCATATAAGCTTCAAAAAAATTTTAATACCAATATTGCGAGACACAACCTGCATGATATGGAGGTAGTTAAGAATAAACATAATCTCATGTGTTATTATTCCTCCTTCAAAAACAGATTAAAATTAGGTAAATATGACAAAACAAAGCTTGACATGCTCACACAAGGATGATAACAAGTTCACAGATTTACTAAGACGCACCTTGGATGTCGTAGGAGGTAACGAGTTTCGCCGCATATTTTTTGCCAGTTCAGTTTCTTTATTCATATCTTTTAGTCGGCTTGCAATCTCATCAAGAAGTTGCAACTGGAATTCTTCCTTTTCTCTGTGATCTGCTGAAAAGCCCAGTTTTTCTCTGCCTTCCCTGATGACCTCTAGCCTCTTCCTTAAAAGCTCAACCTCAGTGTCAAGCTTATATCTTTCACTGTCAACAGAAGACATTGAACTCCTTCTCAGATCAAAATGTGAAGATCTATTTGTAATTTCTGAACAACTTCTATCAATATCCAGTTCCATTTCTTCCTCTTTTCTACAGGAAACTTCTTTTGCTGAAGAAATGTAATTTTCCTTCCCACTTTCCTCAATCAGTCCTTGAGCATCATTGATAACATGAACATCAAGAATGGATGATTCAGTCTCATTCTGAGTAGATTCACTTCCTCTGTAATCAGAACTTCTTGTAGCAGTTAAATCTGGGATATTTTCATGATAATTAGATTCATATTGTTGGTAGACATCATAGAAGATTGAACCTTCAGTACAACTAGACTGTCGGAGATTTGAGGAGAATTGGGCTTCTGTCATCGAGATGCTTTTCTCGTAAAATTCTTGACCAAAGTAATCTCCACTGTTTGCCACTTCCACGTTGTTCCTTACATTAACTGTTAACACGTGGCTCCTGCGCTGCATCCTGACCGAACACGTGGCGCCTGGCTGGCCTCCTTGATTTGATTGATTTGCTAACCCAACTTTGACTTTGCAGGGCTCACAGCTCGGGTCATACATCGTCGACGAGGTTACAGCCAACCCTCGCCCACGGCGATACAGGGGTAAACCCTCGTACCTCCGGACACGAGGGTACAAGGTAACACCCGTCACAGTCAACCTCACCTAACCCCGCCGACCTCCGTACGGGCGTTCATCCCCAGAAGAGGTGCCAGCATTAAAAGAGGTCACTTCCCTCGTACAGCCGCGAACATCCCCAGCGACAGATAAACGGCGCCCAGAGCCCATCCATCATCTTGTCTCCGGGAAACCAGGGTGGAGCTACACCCGCCAATGACTATAAATACCGCTGAACAGTTCCAAAAGAAGGGAGAAAAAAGAGGGGAAAGAAAAAGGAGGGATCGGCATCATCTATTGTAACTAGGCCCCAACTGAGGAGCTGGTTTTCTTCCTCTTTCTCTTTCAAGAAGCATTGTACAAGCCTTGAAGGCTATCTTTTCCCTATTTAGTGAAATCTTTCCATTGATCGTCCGGTGGACGTAGGGGATTATCTCCCTGAACCACCTTAAATCTTGGTGTGTTTCTCTGTATATCCGGAATTGGTTCTCTCCTTGAGCTTCCGTTGAACAGGCTCACCCCCCTTTGTGCGCCGCCGTCTCCCGGAACTCTCTTTCTTTCGGTGTTTCCTGGGATCCCCACATCCTACGTCAACATTAACAAAGCTCTTGATAGCCTTACCCAGATTGGAGTAACCTCCATTAGAATTCAACATTGATGAGGATTCCACTCCACAATCATTTTCCATTTTCTTCTTCCCAATAGATTTATAGATTTGCTGCAGAACCAGTATAGGATCATCCAAGGAAGAAACAAAACTACGCACATTTTCTTTTGCAAACTTCTGATCAGCTCTTTCTCCGGAAATGCACATTTCCTTACACATCTCAAGCTCCTTCTCGAGAACATGTTTCTCTCTCTCTCTCCTCACAATGATCTCTTTAAGGATCTCCATCTCTTCTTCATCATAAGCACATTTCTCATCAATCATCCTCTTATACTGGTGAGACTCCATCTCCAACTCAGCTTTCTCTTTCTGGAGCCTCGATATCATCCCCATGGCCTCATCTGCAGCACTGGCTGCTGCACTCCTCTCCTTCTCTAGGTCAAGGTACAGAGATGCACGAGCCCCTTTTTCCTCCTCAATCTTCCTTTCCAAATCCTTTATAACAGCCAGCTTCTCCTCTTCATCACATCCGCTCAGGCCTCCAACGCAAGAGCATGAATCTCTCACCTCTTCAGCAATGGTTTCTTCGCCAATTTTTTTAATGTTCTCTAAAATCGGAAGTGGAAATAAAAGTAGATTAGACCAAACTAAATGCACAAATAACAAGAAGATGACAACAAACAATATTAACTACCAAATGAACTGCACATCCAACATAGCAAAACAAATTCTACTAATGTAATTAGTCACAATAGATGCAAACAACAATAAGAGCAACAAAGCTTCAATCACAAACAACTTTGGGTGAGCCACATAGATTTCTCTTATCTATTCAGCGATACAGCTACATGTAAAGCAACGGTTTCAATAACCGTAAATGATTCGAGATCATATTCAGCCTTTGTCTATTAGGAACCCTAAAACTCTCCAAACCCATCACAAAATTACTTCCCATTGATTTTTTTATACTTCTTTCACTTCATAGTAAAATTTCAACATTAAAAAAACAATTTTTAATAAAAAATTAACTTTTATTTCACATCAAACACATATCTAAATATCAAAATAACGCTTTTTCCCATCAAAATACTAAAATAATATAATTTCTCTCACCATCCTAAACAATGCTATTTCCCATCAGTGAAAAGGTTCAAGCAACTTCCATTGAAGATAAACTCAGATAAAGCTATGGGTAAATAAATTGTAGATCAAAAGAAGCTTCAATAAGTATATTTGGATTATTGAATTTTGCCAATCTAAAAAGAGGAAGAGGTTCTTATCAAAAAGAAAGAGAAACATTTTGCCAATCTAGGGTTAAAATGTTTAAGCCGAATGCATTTTGTGCAGAAACATTTTGAATTCGTCGTTCCCAGACCCCGAGATCTGAAACTAGGGCACCTATACTGAATGAAGCAGCTCTTTAAAATGCAGGGAAAAACGCTGTAGATTAGGCTGCAAATAAAACGCACCTATACAGAGCTCTGAAACATTTTGAACTCACCGGAAATCCACTCGCCCGAGGTCGAACAGGAACTTTCCAGATCGGAAAGCAACTCAATGTTGCACTTCCGCCGGAGGCGGAGGGAGTTCGATGTATTCCCGACTTCGACAACCTTTCTCCGGACGGAAGTCTGCTCCCCCGCGTAGTCCTCAGGCGGCGGAGCTGCAGGAGCCGGCAGGCTGAGGCTGCGGGAGGGGCGGAATTGGGAGGAGGAGCAACGGGAGCCGCAATCGTCCCTGTAGCGGCAGCGAGGGGAAGAGTCTGCGCCGGCGGAAAGAAGCGAGTCGAAGGGGAAGCGCGAGCGGACAGATCGATGGACGGCGGCGACTCTGGCGACAGGGAAGTCGAGGAGGAGTCCGGTCTGAGCGCAGGTGGGGTGGCCGAAGAGGCCGTCGCAAGAGCAGGGAAGGCCGAGACCGAAGAGGGAGAGGAACTTCGATGCAAAGAAGGCGATTGTGGCGCCCACCAGGAAGAGGTATGCTAGGGCGAGGTCTACGTAAGCTCCGACCAGAGAGCTTACAGTCCAGAACTCCACAGCGCTGCACGCCATCAGCGATCACCGACGATAGCCGCCGATTTCTTCTTGATCCTCGATCGAGAGAGCTTCCAAGCTACTTTCGTCCGCCGTCGCCGTCGCCGTCGCCGTCGCCGTCGTCGTCGTCGGAGAGAGAGAGAAGTTACTGGGTGTGGGCCGGTGGATGATCACGGAATAATTGCAAACAGCCCCCCGAAATTTTAAATTTGGACTGGCTAAAAATATTGGATTATAGATTAAACTCATTGCATGCTATATTATTAAATATTAAATTATTAATAAGTTCCCACGAAGGCATGAAATTAACTTGGTAAAATAATGCAGTTTAAACATTATAGATCTAATTGTAATTTATCCAGAATTAAAGCGGAAAACAAAGGAATTACAGATTTATCCTCACGCCGACTTCTATCCATAGCTATCGTTCTGCTTTTCACTCGAATCTTTTTTTGTTTTTTTGATTTATTGCTATTTTAATATTATATCATATAATTTAAATATTATTTTTAAATTAATAATTTTATATTATTTATAAATATTATTAAATTAAATAATTATTTTTTAAAATAATATAATATTAAGATAACATTGAACCAAACGTTTTCTTAATTTAGTTTCACTGACAACTGACGCCATGCCACCAGTACTTCACCATCAATATTTGCTGCAATTATTATTCAGGATGGTTCTCCCTACCAGGAGGCAACTTATTGGCCGCGTTTGATTCAAAGGTTAAATTTTAAATAAAAAAAATTATTTTATAAATTTAATTAAAAAAATTATTTAATATTGAGATGTGTGTGTAAAAATATATGAAATAAAGTTAATTCTGATATTTGTATTGGTGTTGGATGTGAAATAAATTTGATTTTTATAATTGAAATTCGTATTGGATTTAAAAAAAACTCAAACTAAACGAGCTCATTATGTTGATACTTATAAAATTAAAAAATATATTACGACTTGTTAAGCTCGTGATATTAATTTTTAATTATTCGCATTTGACACTTTTGGCTATTTGGTTTCTGAAGCGTGTGAAATGTCTTCAGACTAAAAGTCAATTTGTGGGTTACCTAATAGCCTCTCTGTTTATTTTTTATCGTATTAATGTAACTATTAAAAAAAACATTACAACTCAATTGTTAAGCTGCATGTAAGATGAAAATATTTTTTAATTTTAATTCGATCAATTTAATCAACTAAATTAAATTTTTATTTTTATTTTAATTTTGTAAAATCAAGCAAGCCAAAATAAAATTATAAATAAGATCGTAAAACATCGAATTAATAAGAGGATATTTTGTTCAATATTATGTTATATTATTTAAATATAATAATTATTTTATTTAATTATATTTTTAAATAATATTTTTTAAAAATTATAAAAATATCATTTAAAAAGTAAAATCTAAATATCATGAACCCAGTGCCTTCCAAATAAAAATCTCTGTGATTCAATTTGTTTTGATTAAAATTATGTTTTTTAATGTAATTATTTAGGGGTTTTACACACAAAACATGAAATTTATACGAAATTACGCATTTCACCATTAATTCGTAAATATTACCACTATCACACCATATTCATTTAAATTTTACGCATTTCACATATATCACATATTTCATATACTTTATAATATTATATGTAAATTAAAATACATAAATTTATTAATATTTAAATTCTAATATATATTTTTTATTTTTTACTGTAAACACATTAATTTTCTTACTTCAATTAAAAATTATAGTCACGTGGATTTAAATTCGGCACCCTAATTGGAAATTTTAAATAGGATAAATAAATTAAAATACATAAATTCATAAAAAATTAAATTATTATTTATATAAATTAATTTATTTATAATATTTAATTAATATATTAATAATATAGTTAAGATCAAGACCAATTTAGAAATGTGAAGTTCACCATCAAAGAATATGGTGTGAAATATGTGAAATGCGTAAAATTTAAATGAATATGGTGTGATAGTGGTAATATTTAGGAATTGAGAGTAAACACATACCATTATAGTTGTTCTCTTGAATTCGTTAGGCCCTATTTGGCGTGAGAATCAAAATCAGAAGTAAAATAGTACTAGTTTAAATAATAATAATAATAATAATAATAAATAATTTTTTTATTGCATTCTACACAAATTTAAATATAAAAAATATTATTTTATTTCATATATTTAATTATTTTCAATAAAATTATTAATTTTATTTCACAACTTAGACTAAAATACATGATTTAAATATTTTGGTCTAGAATGTGAAATAAAATTGATAATTTTATTAAAAATAGTTATATGAAAAAAAAAGTTTTCTTATATTACAATCTGTGTAGAATATATAAAAATTTATTTATTATTATTTTTTATATTAGTATTATTTTGATCTTAATTTTAGCAGTGAGCTAAACAAAGCCTCATATATATATATATATATAATCAGGGATCCACAGTCCATTTGTAATGTGTAATTGACACAAATACTCTTCAATTTAAGTATTTGGTAGTCCAATATGTAGAGAATATCGTATAATCCGAAGATACATGATCATATTTAGATCATGCTTCCGAGCACTTCCACAAGATACATGCCCAATGCTTTCCGTGCACTACTGATTCGATGAAGGTGAAAATTTGATTAGTTCATATCGAGAATATTTCAATAGCCGTGAATCTTTACAATAATACGTGAAGAAGCTCCAGAGCTATCTAATGTAATTACACACTTTATTTTTACATGAATCCCTGATAACGACTTTACTCGATCAGAGAGCGGCATTCTTTTGTTTATGAAAAGACTGTGCGGGGTGATTTGCACTTAATTGAAATGCTCTTAAAAGTTACGCTACAAATGAGCATCGTAAAATGTGAAGTATATGATCAATTACATAACTTTTTTTATCGCAATTAATCGCAAAACTGAGGTCATTCTTTGAAATTTAAACTTTTTTTTCCTTTTTATTATTCTCTAAAACACTCCATCAACATAATATTTATCCACCTAATAGCTCATTGCTACTAAATAGAAAGTTTTTATCTTTCCCTACTCAATTTTTCTCTTTTTTTGATTTTTTCCTCTTCTTCTCCGGCTCCCATTCTTAAATATAATCTAAATAATATAATATTTAAATATCATTTTTTAATTAATAATTTTATAATTTTATAAAAAATTATTTATAATTATCATTAGAAAAATATTTAATTTAATATTATCTTGATGTAATATTATATTATCTAAACCAAAAAAATAACATTTAAATAAATACTCTTTAAATTAAATAATTATTATTTTTAAATAATAAGATATAATATTAAAATAATATTAAATCAAATACCCTAAAAAAAACAATTTTTTTTAAAGCAATTATTATAATAAGCATCCATAACTTTCTAAATTTCAATTCAAAATTTGATTAGTAAATCATTCCTTAAAAAAAAATTAGGGATAATTACCTACATATCACACAATTTAATTTTATTTATACTTTACCCATCCATTCTTAGTTAATTACGCTATGCACACTCAAAACATTATAAAATCTTACATACACACATTTAAGTTAAAATTTAATCAAAATCTATTTAAAAAAATATTCGATTAATACATCATTAAAATTATATTTTTACTCTTAATGGTACATTAAAATCTAAAGGGCTGATTTGTCCAAAAATCAATTCACGTCGCGGATATCTCCTTCTTTTGCCGCCACCTAAATACTAAGGTTTTAAGATTTTCCACTCAAAATATATTTAAATATTCTTAAAATAATATGATGAACGGCTCAGATTTTTTGTAATCTAACATAGTTAAGTTATTGAAAAATTATGATTAAGTTATAATAAAAATAAATTAAAATATGTATATGTAAAATTTTATAATGTTTTGAATATGTATAACGTAATTAACTAAAAATAAATGAATAAGGCATAAATAAAACTAAATTGTGTGGTATGTAGGTAATTATCCCAAAAATTTAACCTTAATTGCTATTTAACTTTCCGAATCAACAATTGCCTTTAAAATTACTTAACCTAATTTAATTTCAACAAATAAATTACCATCTAAATAAATATCATTCTCAATAAATTTATGTAATATTATATAATATCATCCTTAAATTAATCAAAATTTTAAGATTTGTCCCTTAAAATTAGATATAGATAATATATTACTTTAATATATTTAATAAGATAACATTTTCTAAGTTAAAAAAATAAAATGCAAATACAAAGAAGTGTTGTACTTAATAACATCTCAAACCAAATGTAACCAATTACAGGCTCCTGAATGAACTAGAAATAAATCTAATATGAAACACAGATTTGTAGGAATATGAACACAACAATATTAAATATAGAAATATATCCAATAAAATGATTCAAAAAATAAAAATTCAAATAATATTGACACCATTTTTCCAAAAAAAAAAAAAAGGAAATTTTTTTCAAAATAATATAGACACCAATCACCATAGAAGAGAGATACAACAACAGCTACATTCATCTCAAAGTTAGAGAGTAGAAGTGTACAGAAGCATTGAATGAAAATCAAATTGGACTGCAAACATCAGGAAGATGGTGTAACCTGGGTAAGCAGATATGTGAAAACCGAGACAGCATCCTGCAGATGGCTAGCTCGGAGATCTTCGGGGATCGGCGCGCAAAGCATCGTCTCGAAACAGCTCATTTGAACTGACGGGGTTGACCCTCCACCCGGTGTCGACTCGAGAACATTGCACAGCTCCTCTGCCATCCTCGAGTAAACTGCCCTGAAATTGGAAGAGAGAGCAGTATCACATCAGTTTTATGGGGCATTATTATAAAGCGTGTTTGTTTAGCTGGGTTAAATTTAACTTTAACATGAATTACATTATAGATCAATTTCAATATTAAAATTTACCTATATTTCACATCATACTCATATTTAAAAAATAAAATTCAAATTTAATACATATCAAAATAATAACTAACTAAATTTACATTTTTTATAAATCTCAATATAATAATTAACTTTATTTCACATCATACACAACTCTCAACAAAAAAAAATATTGAAATATAAGGTTATTTTTAACCTTTCACCTTTGCAAGTAAACACAACTAAGGTGTCATAACATCTTGGCGGATCGAGTTCAGGTAAGTAGTTTATGCCGTGTAGCATCTCCACGAACATGATTCATTCAATAAATAGGATAATGATCCAGGCCAATATCAGACTCACCCATTTTATTAATCATTTTAACTAACCTGATCCTCCTACTGGTTGAATAAATGTGCCAAGTTCCTTAAAAACCTGAGGGAGATCAATATAAAAGTCGGTTAAGACTCATTTAACTTCTTCTATGTGTCCTTTTCTAATGGGCAAGCTGTAAACAGACTTCTTAAAACGTTTTTACGATAGAATATACATAAGCAGGCTTTGCATTCTAATCGCTCTAGTTCATGGTTCAAACCATACCTAATCCAGATTAATTGGGATCCAAACCTATATAAGCTATGAAGCATTGATATTTCGTAAAGCTTAATATATCTACATCAATACTGATACTGTCCAATATACCATTGATATATATCCAATATGCTAGGTAGTGTATCACTTTTTATTTTTCAAAAAGATGTCGATAGAGGTCCGATATGGCTTTAATACTTCTCTATACTTCCAAATAGAAAAATACCTAAATCTTGAACTAGCCAGTCTAGCCCACAATATAACATAAAAAAGGCACCGGCTCATACATAAATGGCCATCCATATGTGGACTCTACAACCTCTAGTGAGAGACAGATGCATCACGTTCACACAATCGAGAGATCACAGATGCATCACATTCACACAATTGGGAAATCAGCGAGCCTCATGCAAATTAGAATTTCGAAGTACAGAAAAAGATCCAACATCTACACACGTGTGTGTGTGCGTGAGTGAAGACGTGATTCTAAGGTGTAAAAATGTTATTTGGGACAAAACTGTAAGGTCAATGATAGAAACACGACAATTAAGTGTGATTGAGTTAGTAGTCCTAGGATGACTGACCTTTTAAGAAGTCCTCAAGTTACATATTCTCTAACATGAAAGCGGTTAATATCTCTGCATCTGGATCGCGGCATGTAGACATTACAATATTTTTAATCTGTGAATTAATGCTAGTGAAGTCATTGCTTCGGTCCTCTACCTCAATTAACCTTTAAAGGTGCCAGGTATGTCGTTGCTTCTGACGAACATCGATAATGCCACTAACTTCTCTACATCGCAAAGATAATAGGACTTTAACCTTTCTTTTTATTTTGCTATTTATTTAGTGAGTCAAAGACTTGGAGAGAAGGGCATGCATTTAATTTGATTAGATTAACATATTTGTATCATGTTAAGGTCATCATAATTGCATTATTTATGATTGCATCTCTCATCTCACCTAAACATTCTGAGATTTGTTATACAGTGATTGGACAAATATTATGATATTATTCAAAAATTTTAGTTTTCTACAACTCAAAAACTGTTGAATGTTTTCACTTTTTAAGTTGGATTACTCATGATAGTACTTTTAGTAGTATCAAAAATGTTTGAATATGAAAGTGTAATTAAATTCAATTTAGCTAAAAATGATATTTTTGAAATTAAGTTAATTACGACTATAAGTCATTATGGTCTACCATATGACACTTTAAATATGATACCATCGTATATCTTTTACTTTTATATTTATTTATTTTTATTATATTTAACTACCATATCCCGGGGTAATTGTATCATACCTTTTAAAATTTTGTTGCATCGTTATATCTGTAATGTATCTATATCGTTGTATCGTACCCATATTTTATAGTATATAAGATGTACCCAAAATCAAAAAACTCACATTCATAGATAATATTATTATTTTATATCCCTAAATACAATTATAGGTGCACCTTAACAATATTTTATTGGATAATGTTAGTCAAAGGCTTGGACCTTAGAGTGACAAAAATTAAAAGATACGAAGAAGTCATTGTAATCATTAATAGCCTTATTTCAACGATTTAATTTCATCGTTCATATATATTGCACATTGTGATGGTTTTAGCTTGCATCATTATACAAATCACCGGTCCACCACCACTCCCCAGTTACTCTTGGTAATTCATTCACATTGAATTTAATCTCTTATCCTTTTGCCCGAATCACATACTATTCTCCATAATTTAATCATCTGTTAATTTTATGCATATGCTCTTTGGAAATACACGTTTCTCAACATTCTTTCTTAAGGATCACAAAGTTTGCTAATGCTTCAATCTCTCCAACTTCTGTTCACTTATAAGACTTCACAATTCAGGACTAGCAGTCTAGAAGCACCATAAGTCAAACCAACTTAAACTTTCCCAAACAGACTTGAAACAATGAAAAAAGCAAGCTTTGATGTCGAAATAACACAGGCTTTTTGATTTAAAAAAAACACAGGTTTTTAAGTTTGAATCCCACAAAACAGATGATGAGTTTGGCTAGCTTAGTACCTTGCATCAACTGGTAGCCTGCTTCCCCAAACTCGTAATGACTCATTTAACCGATTGAAAAAATTCCTGTACTCATCATTTCTCCTTGCAAGTAGGTCCTGTTGGAGGTTAAGGATAAAGTTACACGAGGAAGAAATGGCTGATAAAACAATGTCAACAAGTTATATTAACTATGTAGGTGTTTTACCATGGGAGAGTTTAACTACGCACATTTTTCTATCTATAGTGTTGTCATTTAACATAAGAACTGTAACATGAAATCATTCAAGATGGTGAACTGTTCTTACATTCTGCACTTTATGTTAGGAACATTTTTTTTCCATATTTGTCCCTTAACACGTATTTTTATGCATGAATGTATTCCAAGGGTCACTTTTCCTATTTTAATGCATGTCATGTGTCATACTTTACATAATCGCTAGACAAGGGGTATGGTGATAAGATAAACATTATAGTGTCACAGTGTCACATGACTCCAGGAGAGTATAGTCAGGAGATCAATCTCATCTAAAAAATAAATAAAACTGGTTGAACATTCACAAATGATTAGAACACATGCTTCAACTATGGTAACAAGATGCGCATTTATCCTCCTAGCCATTGTTTAATATTACTAGTATAACTCCCAAAACATCAATGGATCCACAAATTCTTGCTGAATTGCAGACTCTTTCCCAAACTCATAATTATGCCCCAAACACCCAAATTCATATAAACACAAATTGAGACCTAAAATAAAGGTTGAATGTTATGTTTGTGTACATTCGACGGTCTAGGCGAAACACTTCCTGTTTAGTTTCTATACTGATTTGGGCATGGACCAAACTAAATTGCCACCACTATACACAACAAACTCTGATACCAAACCTAATGCAGGACAACACATTCTAATACCAAAGTTGATGTGAGATGACGAGGCTGAGGTGGGTAGAGCTTAGAAGATGGAGAAAAATATCAGAAAAAATGATAAATAATTAGGATTTCTAAGATTTTCACCAAAAATCCCCTACCCTTCCCTTCAGGAATATTGATCCCTTCCGGAATCCCTAGGCTAACCGATTCCAAGGTCAAATGCGCACAAAACAAATTTCATTCATAAAAAATTCTCCAAATATATACAGATTCTAACATATTTATAAGCACATAAATTAAAATAAAAAATAAGAAAAAAAATTAGATAACTACGACTTTAGGCAATTATTCAAATGTAATAATTCCAACTAATTTAAATTAATTAAATTTATTCATTTAAATGGTATTATCTAATATGATTAAATCAACTAGAATAAAATTTAATTAGGATAAATCCAACCAATTTAAATCTAATAAAACATATATAAATAATCTATATAATATATTGAAGAGCAAGCTATAAGATCTAATCTAAACTGTCCATTATTTGGGTGCCCCAATCAAAAATGCTTAGTATTCTCCGTTCTATTATTGTTTAAAATAATTAAGGAAAAAAATGATTAAGGGGAAGAAACTGTATGTATTTCATTAGTAGAAAGAACATTTTATTTGCTTAAAGTGATTAAGGGAGAACAAACTTCCAATTTCGCTGGGAGAAAGAAACATTTTGTTTTTCGGGAGAGAGAACTCGCTCCTTTAGAATAGAAAATAGATAAGATAGAGCGTTTACTATTAGAATAATAATACCATTGGTGAATTCCATTCAATCACTAAACTTTATCAGCTCAATGAACTTCACACTTATAAAGAAGCATAGCACTGTTTCTGCAAATCTGTATGCATTACTTTAGTAAAATAATCTAAGTATGAGAATGCAACTACCAGCAGCAGCAACCAGTATGTTGAATCAACTTTCAGTCTTTCACTTCAGTTATTCCGGTGATTTAACCCTCAAGCTTGGGATCTGCACTAGAATTTCCAGTACCCATTACTGCAACTGGCAGAGCATTGCCCAGAGGTAAAAAAGGACAAGCAAGAGGCTGAAGAACAAGAGGTATCTTGATTTTATTTTCAGAATACTTCTAAGGAGAGAGAATTTTTGATGGTGTATATGGAGAAAAGTTAGCATAAGCATAAATACCTATTCCATCTAATAAGATAAAGCCCGAATTACTAGATCACCAAGCGTTTATATATCACAATTAAGAATTTCAAAAGCAGGGATCATGGACGTGGACTATGACTAAACCATTGTTTCAAATTCAAGTATGCATGGAAGTACCAAAAAAAAATACATCTCTTCAAGAGCAGTTCACACCCATAGGATTAGATGGACTCAAGTATGAGATATTGATCTTATACTCTCCAAATGAAAGGCAGTAAAAACTATCAAGCATCTCACCGGTTCGGAAGTAGCTGTTTCCTCTTGTAAGGAACCTCTTATAATGTAAAAATCAATATAAATTCCAGCTCCTATGTCCCAATCAGCTATTTTTGATTTGTGCTCTTCCATGATGCTTGTTATTCTCCAGATCTCTGAATCATTGGCTGAAAAATTAGGATAAAAATGTAAACAAAAATAAGTACCAGACTCCGGATTAATCAAGATTGAAACTAAAAGCTAATGTATGGAAGTCCTGAGGAATGAACAACATAATATTTGTTTCCTTGTAATAGATGCGATGCAAAAACATGATTTAACACCAAATGCTGGGCCAAAATCTTACAAAAGAAAATTTGAAACAAGCAACGTGAAATATATAGGGTAAACTAAAAATTTCAATGCAATAGCTTGAAGGCCCTTCAATGGAACATTATCGTCAGCCACGTATCTTATAAGCAAAGACATTGTGTAATTTTCTTTAAAAAATCTTCTCACATCAATCCTCAGCTCACATCCCCAATTATTTTCCAAATGACATGAATTGCATTTTATGAACACCAATAAACGTCTAATAAAGAAGTTAAAGCTAATAGAGAAGTTAGCATGCGTACATGATAGGAACAAGGAATGTCCTACAGTTGTCATAAAAATTGAATGAGCCTTCTGCCAGTTAGAACACTGAAGATAATGCTCAAGAGCATTTGGCAGATCTCCATAGTATTGAGAATATATAGCCTGCAACAGTTCATTCAATCAATTATTCAAGGAAGAATACCTTGCCTGCAACAACCCATTTAATCAACTATTCAAGGAGTAAGCCTGAAAGAATGGCAAGAGTATACAACGCAAACAAAGCAAGCAGATAAAAGACATTAATATAATGCATCATTAGTTAAATATGAATTCGAATGTTGGTCGGCAAAAAAATCACTAAACGTACTTACTAGAGCAAGATAAGAATATTGACATATATGTCTAACGAGCCTAGAACTGAGTGATTATATTAGGAAAAGAATAGGGCAACATATATTGAATAAGATCAGACAAAACCTTGTTAGAAACTACCAGGTTTAATGGAGTAGAAGATGCACAATTAACATAGATAGCATTATTTGGAAAAAATACGTAGATAAAAAACATAGAGAACCCAAATAATCTCGTAAAGACTTATATAGGAAAAAAATTGATAAGCTAAAATCAATATCACCTCTTGCACTAATCAAAAGTGCTGAGGGAAAAAGGAGTACTGGGGAAAAAAAAAGAGTACTGGGGAAAAAAACAAAAATCTGTACTTGCATAATATCATGAGATTGTGCAGAAAAGTAACTTTTCGTGATTAAAGCCATCAGACTCTGCAGAAAAGAAGAGGGTTTTACATACCAAAGCCTCATGCATCCATGCTGACGGGATTCCAAGGTCTTCAATAAATTGACGTTGAGTTTCACTTGTATTCCATGTCTCACAGTACTGCAATAAGATTTCCTTAATAAGGTTGGCATGGATATGTGGGAATTCATCACCACCATAAGGCATGTGAATGACAACATAAATTGCCCAATGGCAATGTCCAAGACAAAGCAACTGTGAAACCAAGCTAACATCAATGACATTAAGATCCTCAGAATGGAAAGCTCCTATAGATTCTAGTAAGGCACGTTGATGCCAAATCATGTGGTAATCAAACGGATCATGTGTAGAAGAGAAGGCACTGAACATAGTTTTTAAAAGACCAAAGGCTTTATCTTCGTTTGCATGAAGTAGCATGAGATAATATGCTATATCATAATGGTCACCAATGTTCCATTGCACTTGATCAACAACTGGGCCCTCGTCAATATAGACTGGAACTGGATGAGGGGCTTTTCCTTCACTTAGTAGCTGTTCATAGGTGTGAATGATAGCAGGAAGTGCAGTATCTGGTGGTAACCGGTACCACATCACAAGACCTAGAAATCTTTTCCAGTCAACAGAAAAGTCCTGCAAAGCTCCTTCAATATTTCCTGCAAGCAGATCATACAGTTTTCGTCTGTCTCTTTCAATAAAACTGAAGTCTAATCCATTTATTTTCCATAAATCTAACTGCTGAGCCATGTCAGATCTATTAACCATCGATGCACCAGCCTGACTTAGCAAAATAGCCAGCCTGACATCTCCTTTAGAGGAAGCAAGTTCGACAGCTGCATCAAGCTGCCTACCAGTTAGCAAAATGAGTAAATTTTCTAGATAATCGATATCATTCAAACAACTCACTTCTTCCTGCACACGGTGACAGACACTATCTTGTAGCCAATAACTGAATTCAGCTCTACGCACAAAAGGACTTGCTTCAGCATCGATGTTAAATGATCCATCCCTTCTGTCAAGAACCATGTCCTCACCATCATCATCATCAGACAGTGGCCTTGAATTACCTTTGTTTTCCCTTTCTGAGAACAGTACTTTTATGAGCTCCCATATTGTTACTTGATGCATCAGAAGGATACGAGTGGATGTGGATAACCCAGACATCTCAAGTTGTTTCTCGACAATACCAATATATGAACGGCATATCTCTGGAAGTATTGAACGAGTGCATAAAACTTTCTGAAGCTTTAGATTGTAAGAGTCAACCTTAAATTCCAGGGTTTCATGGTCCAGTGACTGGTGTAAATTTAAGGGAAAAGAAAAGCAAAAATCAACTAGCTCGTCTTTTAATTTATTCTGATCATCCCTCACCACATTGTTGATTGCAACTTTCTCTAAATGTATTACAGAAGATAACCCAATTCCAGTCTTACCCACAGGGGAACCAGTGTGGACAAGCATTCCATTTGGTCCCCATCCAACCCGAAAAGATCTCCCCATAAACAGTGCAGCATCGACTATGTTACTAGAATATCTCCCACTTAAAGGAGTTGCATGCTTTTCATCCAGCTTGAAGCCTTCTGTCCTTTTCACCCTAAGAGGTAATCCTTTGTTCTGGCCTGTCATAAGAATTCCCCGAGATGGAGACATATCAGAGCTACCTATGTTATATTCAAGTAAAGGTAGTGGCGCTTTCCTCAGATGGGAAGGACTTGCCCTATTACCTGCCTTCTGAGCAGTCTCTTGTAAAGCAGACTTGTATAAAGAGCTTCTAGCACTGGAGCTTGGTGAATTATCCCTTGAGAATTCTCTACCAAATTTTCTTTTATCAAAAGCGAAAGAAGCATAATTCACTTCACCCTCATCTTCTACTGGAAACATAAGCATCCTCAATTCTTGCATCTTTCGAGGATCAAGCCCAAGATGAGCTGGAAGAGAATGGGTCAGCACAAATTCACCAGGAGTTCTTTCAGGTTCTTCAGCTGAAGGCCGAACCACACCTTCCATAACAATATCCTCTTCTTCTTCATCACCCAAACCAAATCTACTGAAATGACTAACCAGGAACTTCCACTCTCCGCTTGCCTGATCAAATGAGAGAAACTTAGCTCCTTGCTTGTCTGCAGATTTTTGCAATCTAGCTGTGATTTTATCTAATTTAAGACCATCTGAATCTGCTAATCTGAGACGAAGGATTAGTGTTACTTCAGCAGTTTTATTGAGTCCGTAACCAACCGGTGGCTTTTCACTATCATTTTCATATACTACAACACAGTTTCGATTGAATTTTACAATGTGATCCAGGTCCATCCATCTAATATCAGTATCACCAAGAAATTTGATGCAGCCATAGCCTACTCTTCCAATCACAAAGTTTGGAACTCTACTACAATAACCAGGATCAACAGATTCTCTGACTACTAGTTCAGCAATAGAAGGGAGCACAAAATAATCAGCAGAGACTACAGTAGGCAAGGAAACATAATCATCCCGCCAATTGTGAGACATTTTTCTTTTCTTGCATCGCGAAAGCATCATAGACCCAGAGAAACTGACATCTAATATCTGTCCCTGTAATAGTTTCTTTTTTAAGTCTACAAAGCTCAGGTGAAGCCACTATGATTAACATTTTATTTCAAAATAAAAGCAGCAATGACAATGCAAGTTTCACAAGATTACAAAACACAGAAGAACATCAATCCAGTTTGTATATATAAAAATCACCAGCAGAAGGAAGCTGTGTTCTAATAAACTTCTGTTTCAAGTGTAGACAATAAAAACAATAAGGTACCAAAAATACAAATTTAAAAGGAGACAATTAGATCCAAATTCATTATCAAAGGAAAGGTAAGGAATTTACTTCAAAACAGTCAGGAAATCTGGAAAAGCTGCATACGCCATTATATATAGAATCGCCAACAAAGCTAATAATACTGCAAATCAAATCGTGAAATGATCAAATCAACCTCTCTGCCAAATTATAAAAGAAAATCAAATAAATCTCGGATTCATCTTTTTAAAAGAACGTAACTCTTCCTGAAATTGTAGCACTACCAATGTATTAATCAAAAGTTAGCTCTACGGCTTGAGCAAAGAAGCTGACATAACATGGTCAGATCTTCGCAGCACGCAAAAGAGGAAACAAAGCACAAGCTTATTAAATGCTCAATCAGCTATTAACTAAGTTGAACAATCGAAATGATCAATCTTCACCAAATGAAGCGGAGAGAAGGGTACCCTTGCCGGATTATCGCCGGGACAAAAGAGGGGGACAGTCCGGAGAGTGAACGAGGAGGAGAGTCACGGGAAAGCTTGACCTGCTCGCTTAAGGTGCGGGGGACATTCGAGCATCGCCGAGACAACGAGCTAATTTATTCGGACCGAAAGTCGCCATCGGTCTGATTGAATCATGTCGGAAAGGGAAACGAGAAGAAAGTTTTCGGGCTACATGCCGAACGTAAAGTTGAGACTTCCAAATTTAGCATACAAAAGAAAGTGCAACTGCGAATATTAATTATGGTGAATAACAACGAGTAACAACACTTGAAGTAAGATTTACAATATATCAAAACCAAAAAAATCAGCAAATTGATTATATGAAATAGTTAACATAGTAAATGCAAGAAAAGTTAAGCTTCTTTCCACATGTGAAGAATTACATTCACACTCTTTGAAATCTCCTTCAAAATATTTGCCAATAAGGCTTTTGGAAGGCCATAAATGAGTTGAAAGCTGAAAGGAGGAAGGTAAGAGCATCTCTCAAAAAAGAAAATGTGCAGACTCAAGCACTGTTTTAGAGAGAATCAAATTGGAGAAAAAATCGCATGGGCTTAAGAATGCAGAAACATTTTCGTTGGAAAGAGAGAGAAGAAAACAACCCACTTTGTCCTTTTGTGATTGTTGGCTTATAGCACTAAGCCAACATGAAGGGGACAAAGTCAAGTAGATTAAGAATAAAAAATTAATAAAACAAGCATGCCTCAATATATTACATGGTGGCCATAACAAAACAACTCGAGTTCATGAGAAAAAGGTAAGCCTCCAAGAAATCAAAAACAAAGCCAGTAATTCTTGGGGAAACCAAAACCCAAGTTCAAGGGGGAAGAATGATGGGCCCTGAATTAGAATTATTGGGGTTCTGCCAACTTTTTGGAAAATATATGAATATTAACCAATAGGTTATATGTTGCCATATACCAAAACAGAGGAACAATTAATGACCATGTATGGATCTATCATAGGCATGAGAATGTGTTTAAGCTAAACCAACTTTTAACCTAATATATGATAAGTATTAAACATTGAGTTAAGCTTCAAACTCAAATCAATAGATTGAATGAGCTACACTCTCAATTCAAATTACTTAACATGAATAAGTTGAAAGAGATTTTCGCTTAAACAACTAAACACGATAAGTACGAAAGAGAATAAAGTTTTCTTAACTAGAAAACCAAAAGAAAAAACTCGAGTAAAAAACCTTAGCAAATATGCACATGCTTACATAATAGTCCTAGAAAAGAAAATAATAAAAATTCCAGTGAGATCCAGCTTTTCTCTGGACTTTAATTTGGACTCAATCCTCAAATTATGGTGTTATCAAAATCACTAAACAAGAGGATTAGTCTATAACAACTAAATTAATTGTTGTCATCAAAATCAAAGGGTTCAACAAATATAATTATGGTGTTATATTTATTTACAGAAAATAATTATTTAATTTAATAATATTTATAAATAATTTTTTATAAAATTATTAATGAAAAAATATTTTCTAAATTTCATAACATAATATCAAAATAATAGTGAATCAAATACTCTAACAAAAACTTTTGGCCTCAATTTGTTGTTTATAGTATGATCACTTGAACATACGTTTTATGATACTCTGCTGTAGTATTTTTTTGTTTAGCCCAATGGGAAAGAACTTGCCCAGTATCAAGAAATCTCAAGTTTAAAAATAGTGATATAATTTATAAATAAGGTGAGAAAAATATAGTGCACTGAAAAAAAATAAAAAAAATCGTATTCTACAAATAATTAAAACCATAATCTGAGATATGAGTACATTACGGATATATGGTTATGAATGAATGTGATCAAATTATAAATTGAAAATTATAGATTTTTTTAAAAAGTGCCTAAAATCTTAAGAAATACACAACTATCAACTTGGCTAAGGCTGCATCATACTGGTATGATCCTCACATCAACTGACAAAAAATACACACATTACAGAAAGTAGTGAGACAAAGCAATTTGAACTTCCAGACTATCTCTATCTTTAGATCATTCTCTTCCAGCACTCTCTCTCTCATTTCTAGGGGATTGAGCGACCATCCCACCTCCGGCGACTGAATAGGCCGACTTGGGGAGGATTGGGAGCTTGTCACGAAACGAGTTTATGGGCATCAGGGAGATCATCAAGAATGAACTGTCCCAATTGGCCAACCCTGAACAATACCAACAACTTCTTCGAGACTTTCGTGTAAGCTTCATCAGACTCATTAGGAGGTATCCTAAAAGTTTTTCGCAGTGCTGTGAACTGCCTGTGTATTAGGCTTTCCAAATCAGCCTCTTCTTCCAAGTTTCCCTCAAACTCCGAAAATGTGATATATAAAGTCTTTTGCACCTCCTTAGCAAGATCCTGCAATAAAATAAAATAATTTGAAAAAAAATTATGGTTCCAAGTTTCCCTCAAGCTTATATGGATCAATTCTAAAATACAACATTCACTATTTTCTAATTATTTGTGAATGACTGCTCAAATAACTGTAATAAATATGACTCTGTTGTACCTATAAGGCTAGCAAAGTGAGCGCCCAAGTAGACAACAAAACAGAACATCAAAGAAAATTAATCTACATAAATATATTCTAGCAATTATGACTCGATAGCAAGCAAAACATGGAAGCTCCTCGGAAGAAGTGCATTACCTGAATATACAAGACGTTAGACATGTTGAGGCGATTCCTCCTCTTTGGTATAGAATCTTTTAGTACATTTTCAATCTTTCCACCGGATGCATTTTTAGAATCACTAGTATGTTGTTTAAGTAGTCGATCCCAGTGCATGGGACTCTTTCTTGTGTTTAGAACAGCTAATAAATATTGAGCTAGACGTAATTCACCTACTACTGAATCTTTGATGGCACCTGTAGAAAAGTTTTAGCAAACTATATAACAGAGAAAATGACATGATAATTCTTGCTGCTCTGTAATGTCCCAAAAATTGAGTGATAATAAGTATTTCCTTTGTTAAATTTAGAAAAAAACATTGTTAAATAATGAATATTTAAAAGTTAACAAACTAAATTAGTTAAAGTCTAATAAAAATCATGATTTAATTCAAAGATTTTAAACTGATTTCAAGTCGATTCAATAACCAAGCAAGATAGAAGTTTCGGATATTTACAACACTTCTAATTCATCCAACGCTCTCGTGAAGAAAATTGAACAAAATTGCATTCTGACTCCCTACCAAATTTAGAATGGCGTCATCTCCCACAGAACTTGACAACTATGCCCTGGAACTTCCCTCAATTAGTACCACAAGCTTCTCAATTTGTCTTGAATATTAAAATCAACCTCTTTAATTAATGCCTTTATTTGCATTGACATTAAACTAGCTGCCCATTCAAATTTTAATTAAGCTAATTGCTAATCACAGGACACTGCATAAATGAAAAAGAAAAAACAAATATAGTTTACTATCTTGTGCTTGTGTATAAATGTCTATATAATATATATGTTAGAGCCAAAATCGAGCTCAATTAAACAAGCTATTATTGCCATCAGTATGGATGGTGCAATTGATGCACTGCATCATCAGACCACTATCATCCTCTTCGTCAATTTTCTACTTCTTGAAAGCGAAAAAAATAACATATTTATTCAAGCAATAAATTCACACATTCCAACTAGAGTCATCAATAAAAATTACATAGCAGTGGGATCTACCATAATAATGTAATAGCGCAGACCCTCAAACATCTCTATGGATCAACTCTAACTTATGTACATGCAAATCTCTTCTAATTTTAGCAAAATTAAGTCTTTTCTGCTTGCCCAGAATACAGCCTTCGCAAAGAACAAATAGAAATATTAACTTGGCAAATAACCTCTTTGCAAAGAACAAATAGAAATATTAACTTGGCAAATAACCTTTCGCCTATTACCTTCATTTCCTTCTTGCTCATGTGGCCAAGTTTGCAATTGCATAAGTTAAGGCTCTCTTTGCTGGCAACATCAATAGTATCCATATTTTCATCGATCATATAAAGCGTGTCATTTTGTTAGCATATTTGATAATCCTCCGAGAGCTATCCTTAAATATAATCCTATAACCTATGCCATCTAGTTAACTTATATAAATCAAATTTCATTAAGGGTCCAAGAATGCAACTCATGCCGTGCAATTTCTAGAGAGATCTACTAGATGTCCTATTATGTACCTTTCCAAGTGATCTCTAAAGATTTATCATCCGTAAGATAAGCCTTTCTGAACTCCCAACAATAAATTTCTACAATTGTTCTCTTATGGTAAGTGTAGCTGTACATACTGGTATATGAGCAGCTCTAGGCTCTCGTCAATTCATGGATTCACTAAGGGAGGGGAGATCTAAAGCATTACCATAAGCGTCTAGGTATTTGATGCTATAGGTGGGGTTGAAATGAAGACATTGTTATAATTAGAGTCCTACTACGTATACTTCATCAAAATTAAAATAAACTCTCTTTGCATTCATGCCCACCATGACTCGAGTTTGATGACGAGTCCAATGAAACGACATCCAGTGGAAGTTTTCGGGGCTACTATGTTATGGTGACGACCACTGGTGGTGATCATGTATCACCCCGTTGTGATGAAGTACCTATTGATTTTGATGTGGTGGCATTCAAGGATAACCTACAAAGGGCTATTGCGGTGAGGTGATGACCACTATTGGTGACTTGATGCTACCTTGCTGTGAATGGTGAGGGTGGGGTTAACTGAGAAACACGGCCCATTATTAAGATAAAAAATTAAGTGGTTTTAAAATTGATTTAAATGTTCCTTTATGCATGTAACTCCATTTAATATGTTAACATCATCTACTGAATCTATTATGGCTCATCTTCATCATTTTTCAGGTGCAACACACATAGGGCCAAAGGAGTGATGAACAAGAAGACAATTAGACTAGGATATTGTTTACTGACACACGCACATGCCCACACACATATATTGTATTAAGTATGAACTTATGTGGTTTGTGGTTAGCAAAACTAGTAAGGAAAAATATGAGTAGTTTAAAGATTAGTAAGGTGACATGCAAGTATTAATCCAACCATGACCTGATCAAGAATAATCCATGATAATTGGCTTTCTAATAAGGATTGCAGCAATTGGATTGTGACATTTGTCTTCTCCTTTTCAGATCCATACAACAATAATGAAGCAGCTTTTATTGAAATTTTCAAAAGAAATTCACACTACATAAATTTTACTTAGAAAATTGCATCACTCAATATTTATTAGCCATATAAAGCAAAGAGCTTATTACGTAAATTTGACCTATGATCATATGGTGCTCTCCTAACTTAGTAGGGAATGAGCTTACTTGGGTACCAAGGAGTCTCAAGTTTGAAAATTATGTCCAGGATAAAAAAAAAAGAAAAAAAGCTAAACCTATGGTCTTTTGAGTCACAATGAAGTTAATAGAATCACCTTTTAGATACATGACTGGCAATAAAAGGAAAAATTCTACCATAGATCTAGAAATCTAAAGGAGAGGTTATAATAGTTCATAAAATCATTTATGTCAAAATGGTATTTTCTAACTAAAAGCATTCTATGGAAATCCTCCGCTTCAATAATCTAGCTTAATCAATCTTAGTACGTGTGCATATATACACTCATCCATTACATGATGGATCCCTACCCAGACTATCATGCTTGGATAGAATGTCCCTATATAATTTTATTATCATAAATTTATGATCTACCATCTCCAGCTATTTACAAACTATTTCTACTAAATTACATTTCCACATGTTGGCTATTCACTAGCAAGCCATCACAGTATCTCACCTCCACTGACCAACCTTATTTTTCATGCAATTTGTTAATAGCAAACAAAATAGGAATCAAGTTTGGTAGTAATTAGCAAAAACAACAGCACGCTAGAACGCACCTGTTAAAGCAAGCTTTAGACCTGTCTCAATGTCAGGAATGCTTGGCACCAACACACCGGGCGTGTCTAGAACATAAATGCTGGGATGATTTGCAATCTACATGAAAACTTTGAAAGAAATATCACAAAATCACCACATCGAATGACAAATGTGAGGTTATTTACTATATTTCTCTATGTTGACCAAGTTCCATACATAACAAAACTGTTAGCAAAAACTAGTATTCAACAAAGCAGATTGCGGGAGACGCTTGGGATATTAATGGTTTTTCTTGAAGGTTGATATTAATGGTTTTCCACCGTATCTTTATTCTTAGAGTTGGACTGAACCAAAAAATAAGTCGAAGTACTTTTGTTTAGTCTCTTTAAACATGGAAGGTGAAAGATCTGTTATACAAATGGATCTCATTGCCATCGATGCTTAAAGTTACTATTTATGGAAGACTACCAAAATCAGTGTCTATGAACCCTGAAACTTACACATGACAACTGAGTTGTAGTCTTCGATTGTCCCACAACCAATGACCGACAATGGCAAAAACGCATAGGTCATTTCATATCATGCTCGTTCACAACAGCTACCAACTATTACATGACCCCAAGATCTTGGTATGATATCCACATTCACCATCCTCAGACTCTTGAATTAACTCATCATTATGACGACACAGGCCAGTACTGCATGACTCCAATGTTTAACGTGGATGACCCTCTCATGTAAAATGGTTGTAATCCTTGCTTAAAAATACTTGTACAACCTTTTGAGCAAAAAGATGAGAACGAATGATGTACAAGTAGCCTTCGAGGTCTATCTTGAGATACGCATATGCTTTTCCTATCATCCTAGCTTTACTATACTTAATGGATTCTTTTTAAGTCTCCCTTAAGCGTTGTTGTTTTCCCTTTGGTTGGCTTCTTCTCTTAACCTCTTAGCACAAACCCTACTTCACAAGAGGATTTATCAATAGACTGAGTTATGGTTCTCTCGACAAATTTAGATGTAACATATTTGGTGCTTCAATTGAGAAGCCTTTGGCCATGATGGCTAAAGAATGCTCGCGTAGTGGAATGTAGAAGTCATATTCCACTAACAATGCCTCAGATATGCGGTAAAGCTTTTCCTACAAATGATCTAGATGAAAAATCACTACCTTATAGCTAACACAAAAGATGATGGTCAAAGATAGATTCCAACAAATCCAAAGCTCTCTGAGGCACTCACCAAGATTGTCCAAGAGATAGCACAAACCTATTCTCCTGAATTGATTCCTACTCAACCTACGAACGCACTTGGGTCATTTCTGACCAGCAATGCATTTTGGCTGAACTCATACAACTTTGCAGATCCAGCATTTTCCCCTCCCCAATCAATTTAGGATGTCAACCGTCAGAATCACCTTTTCAAGTGATTGAACCCATTTAAGGAATGGAAATTATCGATGCTAGTTCACCCCTTGCTCTAGAAATCCTGGACAAATGACTTCTAGAAGGGTTCAAAAGATTGAAGCTCTTTAAGTATAAGAGACATGTTGATCCTGAACAACAAACTTGGGAATTCAAGGTAGAGATATTCTTCAACTATTTGAGTGATGGCAATATATGCTACCTCTTCATAACTACTCTAAAAAGGGATGCACAAGAGTAGTTCTCGTCCTTTTCTCTAGGGTATTTCCCATTTCTACGCCCCGATTAGAAGGGAACTTATCGCCCGCTTTGCAACATGCAACAAACTCCGTCAGGCAAACATGTCACTCTTTAAAATTGGCCAAAAATCCAAAGAAGGCCTTCGGTCATATTTAAGTCATTTCCAGAAGGCATATTTGATAACAAAGAATGCAAAGGAGCATTTTGCCATTGCAAGCTAACTCAAGTGCTTTTGTTGGGACCCCTCAAATTTTTATCGAGAAAGGAGGTAGAGAGCATCTCGTAAATCATCAACAGAGCCCGGGAGTTCATTAAAGAACAAGATTGTGCTACTGCCAAATAGGACTTCATCTTGTGTAATCCTTGGTTTGTAAGTATTGAACTTGTTATTTACATGATTTTTAAGTGTTCTATATTCTATGTTGTGAGATTCCATCCAATCCTTGTAACTTGATATAACTGATTCTTGTTTTCCATGAGTTGGTATGTGTTAGGTTATGTTTTTTATTTGGTGCAAATTGTGTAAATTTTATCATGATCTCTAGACTAAATGCATGAAACATATGTTACAGCTTCTAAATGATGACCATGAAATCATATATTTGTAAGTAACATGGCATATAGGTTACAAAGCCCAAGGTAGAAACTATAATCCGAAAGATTGGTTCCTTCAAACTTTAGTTCATCTGATTTGTTTTCCCTTCTAGATTTAAAATAAATCTCTGGGAGATTCAATTCCCAAGTGGAAATAGGATGATTGGCACTTAAATCCTTTTGTAGATGGTCACTTTTAGACCCCACCCCCAGCCTCATCAGGCAACTGAATAATTAATAAGCAATAGTGCATTGTCATATTTCTTCAAAATTAATAAGTTCAGTAAAACATTTGTAAGGAAGATATAACAGTAGTTCATTTTTGGACTATTTAAGTTGACATAGGATTCATAGTTCATCGCTTAGTAAAGTTAATCTCATAACAATGTTCCTATTTTATGCCAATATAAAGCACAATAATTAACATCAAGAAGATGACTTGTTAAGATGGAATGGAAAGGCTATCCATCTAACGTGTAAAACAATCTACTAAGGAACCTGACCTTATATCCTGAAATATCCTGAGTGACACCTGGTAAGGGACCGACAACAGCATGCTTGATCTTCTCCTGTACTATGGGAAATATAAAAACAAAAGTAAACTGACATCATTGAACTATTGTAAAAGAAAACTTTTCCTGTGAAAAATTTAAAACATCAATAGAAACATGCCAGGGAAACGAGAGCTAGCAATCTGGTGGATAGAATTAATGAGAGCTGACTTTCCAACATTAGGAACTCCAACAACCATAACTAGAAGTGTGGGCTCTCTATAGATCACTTCTTTCAGTTTCAGCTCCACAAGAGAAAGCAGCTGCACATAAGATATTTATGTACATATATAACATCTACACACTATGGAAGTATCAAAAACAATAGACATTTCAAGCTATGCAGATCACTTATTTTGGTAACGTGAGTTTATATAGGCAGTTGCAAACTTGTAATTTTGTCATATTTTAATAAGATCTTTTTTTTTGGTTTAAATATCAATAAGGTATCTTTTTAGTGCAACTCAAAAGCTGTTTAACAAACTGACCTGGTTGACTGAACGTTTACTGTGTGCATTGATGGAAATGCAATCTTGCTGGCATGAGTCAAAATGCTTAATCCAATGCTGTCAACAACCACAAAAATGTCAAATATAAATGATAAATGTCACATTCAGTTTTGCACCTTAAAGGTTGTCTCATGCAAAACCATCATTAGTCCAAGCATGACTTACATGCATTATATTGGTGTTCGCCAAATCTTTTTTGTTTAAAGCAAGTATACGCCTCTTACTTGAGAGATTATGTTGAAGGTCCTCATTAGCAGATGACAGTGGAATCTAATAGCACCAAATGTTACATATACAAGCTGTTAACAGAAAAACACCATATTCATAGAAATCATAGGTAAAAACAAAATCTAGCAGTAAAATCATTTAGTTGACATGTCTCAAAAACTTCCAATCCAGCTGAGATGGTGAAAATTTGTGAACATAGGGGCAATAGATTAAACACATTGCAAGATTGAGATCCATATTAAAATTCAAAGAAGGAATGAAAAGATATTCTAGACGTTCAGAATGGGAGGTCTCCATTTGAAAGTACTATCTCCACACTGATATCGAAATAGCTTGAATTTGTCAATCATCTCAGATACAGTTTACTTCAAAATTCTGAAATGGAAGTTCTAGCAAGGGCTCCCTGTGCCAAAAGTAGTAAAAAGGGTATTTGGGTAGTTTCCTGTGGAAGCTTTGCCTTCAGTGGGAGAAGAAGACACTAGAAAGCCTTTTCATTTAGAAACCCTAAATCTTACTTGTATTTATATACAAACACTCTCCCTGTTTGTAGAAAGAAGAAGATTACAACTTATAGGGATTGTCTCTATGTAACCATCTTAGTCACTAGTTTCCGCACATTCATTCCTCCACATACAATAAAGATAAAACAATCCTCTCATTATGCCTTTGATTTGTAGGATTTTGCGGAGTGGAAAGGCACGTGGCAATGACAGTCAATTAGGTTGAAAGAGCGTCGTCTGGGATTCTCATTTTTTGTCGTGAAATCAAACAGCGAACTTTTTTACATTCATTCTCCTCCATAAGCAGACTTTTAATGTACCACTGATTCAAGTAAATGCTAACCACTAGACCAGACGGTTCAAAGAGTAAAAATATACTTGCTCAATGAATGACAGGGTAGTAGATCCACAAGAAGGACAGAAAGGGAGTGGATAAGGACGAGGGGAAGGGAGCTCACACGGGCGTCGCGGACTTCAATGACTAGGTCGGCGAGCTTGAGGCGATCGCGAATGGCACGAGTGGCGGCGGACATGTGGCCGGGAAACCAGTTGACGACGCCGCCTCCGGCGAGGAACCCCATGTTGCTGACCGTCTTCCCGAGCGCCGACCACCTTCCCATCTTCAGAAGCACAACTCCTCTTCCTCCCTCTTTGGCCTGGCAGCAGCCTCGTCCGCAGGTCCCGCAGATCTCCTTCGCGTCTCCGCAGCGGCGCAGGGAAAAAGTTTTTTTTTTTTGGAATAAAAAAAGTTTATTTTTTAAAGCCGTACAGCATTGATAATTAAGATCATAATTTAAAGTTTTAATATACTAAATTATCTAATAAATTAAATTTTAAGTCATTAAATAATCTAATAAATTAAATTTTAAGTCATTAAATAATCTAATATATTAAAATCTTAAATTATAATTAATTAATTATTAAAAATGTGCAATAGAATTTAAAAAAAAAATTTCGTACAATAAATATATTTTTAAAATACTTGAAAATTAAATATTACATGACTCAAAAGTTTAATTTAAAGTAGTCTACAATAAATGTGAGATGCATAATTCAACTATATTAATATGCTAACTCATTGATTAATGTTTAATTTAATAATAACTAAATATTAATGTTAGATTAATATTATGTTATTTTTAAACTATTATTTATTTATGTTAATATTATTTTTATATTAAAAATAATTAAAAATTAATTTAATATTATTTATTTTTATTATAATTTGGATGAATGTAACAGTATCACTGACAAAAAAAAGTAAAGAAAACATTAGTAAACAAATTACTTACAAAATAAATAAATATATATATATATAATATTATATATATTTTTTTAAAAATGTGATTAGAGAAGCTTCTCTCTTAGTTCTCCCACCAAGAGTAAGGGACTCCTGATATTAAGTCGAGTTAAAGTGAGTTGGTATTAATTCAAATTTCAAATTTTTAAGTTAAATTTAATTCAACTAAGATTTATTCAATTCTAAGTTAATTTTTGAATTGAATTGAGTTTATTTTTAAACTTATTTTCTAATTTAATTATTTATTTTTATATACAATATATGTTAAATATTTTTTTGATGAAATTTGTATAATTAAATATTCAATTATATAAATATATATTGAGTATGAACTTATATATTAATCTCTTCTTTATATATCTATATATACTATATTCATATATATAAAAATTAAAAATTATATAATATTTCATCATATACAAACTCTAGTTGCTTGAAAGATCCATTATAAAAGAACTTGCTTTGCGGTGAGAGAATATATGATAGATTATATATATATATATATATATATATATATATATATATATATATATAATGAAAAAATAGATGACGTATCTTTTCTTCTTAATGTAAAAAAGATAACACTACATTTGTTAAGTAGTGTTGACAAAAAAAGATGTAAGATTGAATGATAGGAAGAGACTTTTTACATAGAAACTATCTCGGCAGGAAACCACAGTACTTGAGCTACGACGACTTAAAGGTTTTACTAGAGAAAATAAAATTCAGATTACAATGGTGGTTTGTCCTCTCTTTAAAAAGAGACCATCTTTTTACAATAAATAGAATTTTTATAGTATAAAATTTGCTAGTGACTGTCACATCAAAGAACTCGGTATGGCCATGGAGGCAAATATACTTTGAAGGTCAGATTCCCCTGTTCATACAGGACATACGGATTATACGACCTGGCTACACCTTTTTAAAGTAGTATGGAGGCAGTCAGTTTGTATTCATGCTGTGCTCAAGCAATTTGAGTTGGGAAATTCGTTTTGGGGTCTTTAATGAGGGCTTTCGCCATGCGGCTATCCTACACCACACATGAGTGCAACTTGGCTTCTCAAGTGCACATTCCACACGGGCTTCCATATGTACATCCCAGATGTGCTGGTGCGGCTCTAGATATAACAAGTAGAGTTATAGAAGAAGGAGAATACTTTTTTTTGGTTTCTCTTTTAAATCCTTTTCTTTGGTTTTAGTGTAAGTGAGCTTTTTATATAGGAGCAAAAAATAACAAGTATCGTGAGTGCGATTTCTTATTTTCACAATTTCACATACTCTGAAGAGTAACACTGAACACGTGGAGCTAAATGAATGAGTAAATAAGTGTTTGTAAGCTTTAGACTAATTAGTTATTAGAGCGTTTGATAATCGAAATTAGTTGTTTATGAGCGGGGTGTTTGCAAAAGCTTGTTTAAAAGGTTTTATTGAAGCTAGATGCCAAACACCTCCTTCGCAACACATGGTTTCGAAAGAGTTGACTTCTTTGTAGCGAATCATCGAGAAGACTAGCTTTTGATGCTCTTTTTTTGACATGCAATGAAGTATTTATTATTTCTTATGTAATTTCATTAGCCATGCCCTTGGCAAAGGCATCAAATGGACAAGCTAGAAATATGTGAAAGATGAAAGTAGTTTATGTTTAGTCCTACACTTAAAAGTAATATTTTTTTAATGGAAGGGCTTAGTTAGAACTCATCATCATTCATTGTTTGAGACTTGGATGTAATAAATCTAGTAAAGGATTTAAAATACTTGGATCTATATGAAATATAAAGATATTTAAAATCCTTGAATGCAAAAGGAGAGAACTATTCCCTAATTAATTTTAGATGATGTGAGAACTCATCTTTAATTTTATGGGAATTTTAGTCCTTCACTCATAGTTTTTAGAATTTTATGCCTCATATTAGGACTAATATGAAATATTCACAAAAATATGAAACCTAATGGCACACTTCAAAAATTCTAAGTTTTAATTTAGAAGTAATATCCTTTTATTTTATATCCACCACAATAAAAATCCAAAGTTTAAATTTCACTGCTTTGTCAAATACTTGTTTTTCAATCAATAAAAAAAATTTATAGTATGTCAAATACTTGTTTGTCGAACACTTAATATCATGAGTGGTGTTTTGGGATTTGCATGGGTACGACAGGGTTTAAGTTTCAAACCATAGTGTCACAATTTTCAAATGAAGGCGGAGAAATTATGATGTTCAGAGGTAACAATAACAAACTAAGTCTTTATCTCACGAAGTAGAGTCGGCTGATGTTCAGAGGTAAATAAAAAGAAACAGCGAACACATGCGTGCTTACATTAGTTTTGTAAGAACATAATATGTAAACCATCAATTCTCAATCTTCATGAACTTAATCGTTGAATATCATGTGCCAAGACAGTCAATCATCGCAGTATCTTCATCATCTAATTCTCATGAATCATAACTAGCTTGCAAACTAGAAATAGAGGTTAATCTATAGCCGTAAAGATATTGTTATAATCAAAATATAACTAAGGTCAAACATGAAATCAGCTGGATTATAAACATGGTTAATCAACTTCTGATAGCACATAGGAGACAAATAATGAGAGAATGAGAACATAATGAACACATTGAACTCAGAGGAAAGTGCATACAGAGCGCGAGGGGGGACCGGTCACATGCCCCAGACTCCTCGAGTTGGGACGACTTTATTGCTGGGTCTGGAAGTTAACTCGTAGAGAATTCGGGCAAAGGTGTCAGAATACCTTCCATCGGAGAGGAGAATCTCGGCAAAGGTGCTCTCATGGTGAGCCAGATGAGGTCTATTCTGAGGCTCGGAGACGAGGCTTTCCAATACCAATGCAGCCTTCCTGCACACTTCTGGGACGGGATGGGGAGCTCGCACCAGCTTCAACAGTCTATCCACAGCCCTGGAACAACTAAGGAAATCAGATGCATGATGCCGAGAAGGTTGTCTTAAGCATAAACAGAGTTTCTTTTTTTTTTTTTTTTGAGAATTTTAAGCATAAACAGTTAAACACACATACGTAAATATTTTTCAGTCCCATGTTATTACCACAAGCACAAATCCCACTTTTTATGGGCCCAAAAATTGTTGTGCATAGTTTCTCCCAAATATGCAGAGCTCTTGACCTTTCCTAGCTAAGTTACATATGTCATCAAACTAAAGAACTATTTTCTCTAAATAATATGATAAAATATCAAAATAATATTGAACCAAACGCCTCTAAGATTAAACAACTGGCATTGTATTTCAATTAAGAGTAGTTAGAAGGAAAATAGTAAGGCTATTGTGTATAACATAGATTATATTATATACTTTTCAAAATCATTATAATGAACATTTTGCAACACTAACAGGGATGTTTGGCAATCAAGGATCGACAAAACAAACCATAAACAATTGAAGTTCTCAAATTTTTGTATAAAAGTACATTTTTTGTTCATAAGAATTATCAGCAGAACATAAAAATAATTAGCAACCAAGAATTATAAATATTCAGGATATTAAAAAAATGGATTATACTCGATGGGGAGCATCACTTTTAGCATTGCATCATTATGTTAATCAAAATACAAGCAACATAAACTTTCAAAAAAAAAAGCAATTTTAAATAGGAGCAAATGGCAACAAAGAATGGTTTAAGTGCAGCAAGTATTACCGTATAATAATGATTTTGCGATGAAAAAGTCAGGGAAACAATGCTAAATAATTTGGAAAAAAGGCAATTAATGAGGATGATGACAATTGTTTTCATATTTTTGCACAGAAGATCATACCATCGCTCGCTGGCTAGCTTCAACCTGCAATCCATGTTTACTTCCACAAAATTGTAGAGTGCACCAACAGCAGCTGCTTGTGCTTCGATTGCAGGCACACTGAGAAGGTCTACCAAGCGCTTATATATCTTGCATAACCCGAAAATAAATAAGTTTTCGCATATAATTTGGACAACAGCTCAAGCTTGCTTTTCAATATTCAGATTACAACGAATGGTGAGTTTTTTTTTGTGTTGAGAGGATGTAGCAAAGTTCAATATAACATGAATGCACATAAGATGTGTGAGAATTTTTAGGAAAACAGAACAGAATATAACATTAATTCCAGTTATTAAATGTCATAAGGAGTTCATGATAAAGGCTTAAAAAGTTCACAAAATAGAAATCATTTTGGCTGCAAACAAAAGTGGCCAATATGCCAATCTCAAAAATTCAAGTGCATCCCAACATAATAATGAAATGGCACATTTTGCATGCAATCACCAAATTCTTTAATTATTTCAAAGCTATCTTAAGTTCCCCCATCTCATCATGCAATAAAATGGCACCTATAAAGAACATTTACACCTGCTTAACTCAAACTTTCCATAGAAATTTTAGCAAGTGAAAAAAATGAATACACTTTGATTTATCAAGTATAGTTGCATGAGAGGTAGTAAAATTGTTACGAAGTAATATATGAAAAGGACATGTGGGCCAGAGGGTAATAAAATATCCAAATGAAAAAACACTTCATCACCATGAGGCCACCACAGAAGATGGTGGGTCTGGAGTCTGCAGTGGCAAGCTCCCCTCCAAGAAGCCAACCTTACCGAAGGACTTAGGCAAGATGCTTTCCAGGTTCGAGTCACTGTAAGTGAAGTTAGGTGAAGGGTGATGAGTTAGATGACACAGGTGAGTGGGGCCAAAAGGAGAGTTGTGCTGACCCTATATCCTCAATGCAGCTTCATGTGATGAGAGGTGGAGACAAGCAATGAAACACCAAAGGCCAGAAAGGGTGGGAACACCTCCAATGGATGGAGGCGATTGCGATAGGATCTTCAGCACTAGACACATGGAGGAAGTTCTGATGTGAAGACAACGGAAATTGAAAAGGAGACAAAACATGATAAGGTGACAGATTATCACAGCTTGGGAATATAAAATTAGGGTCAGGGCACCATCTAGTAATAGATAAAACTAATGGTAACTGGGTTGACCTGCTAGCTCGGACCCCCAGCACATGTTTTGGTCAATTTAGGGGTCAATCTGATTCTAGCTCATCGCTGAATGTAGAAGAGGCATACCCAAAATAAATCAAATTAAATTTGGGTTGTTGCCACCACTTTTGAGCATCGGGTTTGGGCTGGTTCAAAGGATTTTTTGCTTGTATCAAATCACCAAAATATCACACCATTGGGCAAGTTGTTTAGGCTCGAGCCGAGCCACAATGCGCATTCACAACTAGATTATATTAGTTGAGCGTACTCTCACCACAAATAATAGGTCCATACAGGTTAGGAGGATTAAAAAATGAACACAGACAAATAAATAGAGAAACAGAGAGATAGGAGGAAGAGAGAGAGAGAGAGAGAGAGAGAAGGGGTGGGGGTTGCACTATTGCCTAGTGAATAGGGAAGAAGAGAACTGAGAAAGTAAGAAGAACGAACTATAGAAATCTACATTTTATAGTCAGAATGGTTTTTTGGGTCGATTACATATAGGGACATTCACATACATGCCACACAATTTTCAGTATATTACACTACACCTCTTCATAAAATTTACACTGTGGTGGTTATTTATTATGAAAAAGGTTCATGTAATGCAATATAGTAAGATTTGTATGTCATGTGTGTACAAATCTCATACACGCACACACACATATATATAAAGAAAGAAAGAAAGAAAGAGAGAGAAAAGAGGGGAAGGAGACGAAGTATTGACTAACCCAATCCATAATATCAACCATCAACGAGATAAAAGGATCTTGCACTATAACTTGTTGACTGTTTGTGATATTATTTTGGGGTTTTTACCCGTATGACACAAAAAACTTTAATATTTACTTATTAGACACCCTAAAGTTAAATATTACATGACACACACTTATTTATTTTAATTTTACAACCAACACACCCTAGTTAAAAATTCTTACATTTTATTTAAGTAAACCATACTTAAGTTATGTTTTAACTTAAATAAGGTTCATAGGAATAAAATCTAACCCCTTTGTATCTTAAATTAAATCTAATCATTAAGATGAGCATCTCAACGATTAGTTTAAAATATTCTACATAAATATAAATAATTAAATAGTTTTTAACATGTTAAGATTAAGTTAAGGTGCACGAGAGTTTAGTATTTTATTCCTGATGAAACTTTTTTAAGTTAAACATACTTAAGGTATGGGATTTACTTATAATAAATGTTAAGGCCATTTTTTAACTAGGGTGTGTTGGTTGTAAAATTAAAATAAATAAGTGTGTGTCATGTAATATTTAACTTTAGGGTGTCTAATAAGTAAATATTAAAATTTTTTTTGTCATACGGGTAAAAATCTCTATTATTTTTAATTTGAGCAAAAGAAAAACTTTCAACTGATATTTTTATTTTGATATCTGTAAATGATTTGAAAAAAAATTATTTTATTTTGGAATGTGTAAGATACAAAGTAAAGTTAGTTTTTTATTTGAAAGTTGTGAAAATTGTGAAATAAAGTTATTTTTAATGTTGGAGTTTTTGTAGGATTTGAAATAGGAAAATATCATTCAGGTCCTTGAGGTTTGGGGAGAAATATCAAACAGCTCCATGATTTCAAAAAATTTTCAATAAAATCCTTGAGGTTGAAATTAATATTTTAATCAAGTCCCTTTCGCTTAATTTGATATTTTTCAATTTTACAAATTAAATTTATATTTAAATATAAAATAACAAAAATACTCTCAGTCCCCCACTTCCCATACTAGGCGAGGCCGATGTCGTAACTTGCCACCTCTGCATGTGCGGTCGCCCAAGGTTGCTATGCTCTGTTGCACGTCAGCATTGTGCACACGCAGCCATGTAGGGCATTCACGTGCCAGCCTTGCGCACAAGCGTGGCGATGCAAGGCCACCATTCGCCAGTTCTGTGGACGTGCGCTGCCGGACAGGGTGGTGTTGCTCACATGTGCAACAGCCTTGTAGGCAAAAGGGCTATGTGAGCGGTGGCCTATGCGCGTGTACAGAGCCGACGCATGGCAGCCATGCATGGCGGCAAGCGAGTGCGGCAGGGTGCGTGCACATTACCGGTACTACGGCCTTGCATAGTCACTCATATAGCGGTGTTGACTCGTCACGACGCCAGCCCTTCCTTTGCTTACAACGGCCTGGGATGGGAGTTGAAGGAGAGAGAATATTTTTGTCATTTTACTTTTAAATATAATTTTAATTAAAATACATATCAAATCAAGCAAAAAGGACCAGATTGAAATATTAATCTCAACCACAGGGACCTTACTGAAAGTTTTTAAAATCGTGAATATAATTGATATTACCCCAAACTACACGAGCCTGAATGATATTTACCCCTTGAAATATTGTAAGTTTAATGTTGAAATTTGTGTATAATGTGACATATAAGATTAATATTAACCCAAGGTAAAGTTAACTAGAAAACAACCCTAGCAGATAATTGTCCCATTGGTTGGAAAACAAATCTCCCGTTGCCATGTCCCAAGGATGACAACCAAAAATATCATCCCATTGACTGGAAAGTAAAATCCCCCTTTCCAAGGATTAAGGATTTTGTTTAAGGATAGTTGCTGTGATTGGCAAAATTTCAAAAAACAAAAACAAAACAAAACAAAAAAAACACGCCTAAAATAAAAAATGGTACTAACATGCGCAGCAGAAGGAAGAAGAAAGGGCTCGTTATCTGGATTGATTATCAAACGCCCAAAAAGTTCAGCAGCAGCACAATGCCAAGCCTTAACTGAAGATTCTAGCATTCCCATTATGGCTTGGACGGCTCGCTTCTCCCTGTTTTGATGTACTTTCAACTGAGAGAAGCACGGACAATGCAAGCTCAAATTTAACATTTTAAAGATGAGATTTGCCTCACGTTATCTTTATATATGAAGGCTTTGAAGAGCTGAAAATTCGAAGGTCAAGCAAAGGTGAGAGGTTCACTATTGTCTCTACCGCATTGGTTATGAGCTCTTCATCCTCTGTCAAATCACGTGATAGTTGTCAGCATCAGATAAATGGGAGATATAAAGACAATTATCATGCATAAAACGTTCAAGACCTAGATTACATGCAGTACTATTCTCTGTTGCCAGATCCACTACAAGAAGGTCTGAGGATGAAACTTACCAATATTGTCATGAAATGGGAAGATGATCAGCCCAATTAATTACAGAATCCAGACCATAGAAGAAAAAAATTTCTCTTATAAGTTAATTACAAAAATGAAACAAGAGAGAACTACAGGTTCATGCACTCGAATCTTGCAATTTGAACTCCAATTACGTTTTCAGATTCCTAGACATATAGTACAGCATAAGTCTTTCAAGCATGCTGAAGATATTGAATAAGATATAGCAAAAAGAAAAGCAATATTTTCCAGTATTTATATGGAAAACGAAGAATACTTAACGCATATACTGATCTTCTATGCATTGAAACAATGTCTCCAAACAATGCCTATGTTGAGCCATAATCATCTCATTTTCAGGCATGAAAGAGAAGTTGCGAATAACATTTGAAGCAGCAACTACACATTGTTGCTTTTCTGATCGTCCTTCATCATCAAGATTAAATAAACCATCTTCCTCAAACCACCACTCCAGGACTCTGTTTTTTCCAGCACTGCGAGAAGAGGTAGCCAATTTCAGCAAAGAATTTTCAGGGCTACCATTAAAAAGGAATCAACTAATTAATATTCAAAGAATCCTAACTGACACAGTGACACTCAATTGACATCCATGTGCATAGAGTTTGGTGCCCTAAATTAGTTTAAAAGATCACAATAAAGGTGTAACTCGTAACATTAAAGCTTATGATTACAATAGAACCAGAAAGTGAAATGCATCCAACTGTTTGGTAACAAAAGAGGCATAAAGTTCTACTTGACATCTCAAATAACAATGAGAAATGTGTGATAAAACTAGTAAAACTTACCTTCATATGATCTGTTTGTTTAGCAAATTAGGAAACCAAGTTAACTTTAACGTAACAAATAACGTCCTACATAAATCCAAATATTAAAATTTAATAATATTTTACATAATTAAATTTAACAAAAGAAAATTGACATCACTCCATATCTTACACATATACCAAGATAATAAATAAATAATTTCATATATTATGCACATCCCAGGTCAATAACTTAGTTTCACATCACACATAATTTCAAGATAAAAATTTCACCATTTTAATTTAATTTAATTTAACCTGGTTAAAGTAAACCTAGCTAAACAAATACACCTTCATCAGTTATATTAGACAAAAAGTATCAAGAGAGACATTCTCAAGGATAGTAGCAACAACAGTAACAACAAAGCGCTATCAAAAAAAAAAAAAAAACAGTAACAACAAAGCATTAATCCCAATTCTTGAATATGGTATTATAACTCGTTTGAGCATTTTTGGGCATGTCTAACATGTAGGAATTCATGTAGCATATTAAGGGTAAATGTGTTATGAAGCACTAGCAGCCAAAAGCAAACATTACTAGAACATCCGTCAACACAAATATTGCCTAAACAGAAACGTGAAGCATAGGATGACTCATGAAGTGAAGCTAAATAGTTTTGATGAGAAAAGGATAGTACACTTTGAAGCATAAAACTTCCCAGGCTTACAGGTATGGTAGAAATGATGAGGAACAGAAAATCATACCCAGGTTGTGAGGAAGTATCAATAGCACTTGCCAAGTCGTACGCATTGCCAAAACCTGTAACGACAGAGTTTTCCCCCAACAACCTTAACCTAACAGCTTTTCTGTAGTCCCTTGAAACTGCTACATCACGCCAATCATCTATCTGAAACATGACGTTGGACAAATTTATTTTCATCGTAAGATGGATACCTAAATCAGCAAAGCTATAAAAAACCAGCAAGTGTGAAATCAACTGAATTTTAGAGTTCTGTTAAAGACACCTCAATATAATAATAAAAATGTGAAGTTACATCTGAAACAATGTCACAAGGCCGGACCATGAGAAAAAAGAGTAAAATGCTAATGAAAGTGTAAATTATTAAATGAAACATACAAAATTTATAGAAAAGCCCAAACAGAAATTAATACCATAGTAAGAAGAGATGTTTACATTCATAAAACTTAGGAGGCGTTTGATTTAATGTTATCTTGATGTTATGTCATGTTATCTAGAGAATAATTATTTGATTTGATGACATGTATAAATAACTTTTTAAAAAATTATGGAATTGTCACTTCAAAGATAACATTTAGATGTCACATGCAGATCACATCATATAATATTAAGATAATGTTGAACCAAATGCTCTCTTAAGACTATATTATACAAATTAAACACTTGCTGATTGAGCATAATATGGCAGCACCAACAAGTTGGAGAAGAAATCCTGATAACATAAATAAAACATATAATTATCATATTTACATGTAAAACACCTGTTTATCTAGCATAACATAGCAGCACCTACAATTTGCAAAAGAGCATCTAGCAGTCCAGGTATCTTAGCAAGAGGAGTTGCATCTCTACGCATATCATCCTTCTCTTTGAAAGAAAGAATAGACAGAGTGTTCAAAGCCCATGTCAATTCACTCTTCAGTCCACTTTGCAGAGCTAAGACAATCCTTTTATTGTTTTGATCTGGAATGAAGTTAAAAAGGGTGAGCAAACATAAAAGGATCTTGCAAAAAGTACAAACTACATTCATTTTTTTTAATGAAACTCACTTTGCTTAAAATTTAAGAAAATCCAAATCCAGTTATTATTTCTTTGTTTTCATGTCCAATTGCAATAATGGGAAAGTCCATAAAATGTTCACAACTTTGACTAAATTTACATCCGAGAAAAGAATTCTGATAGCAAAGTCAAATAGACCAACATAAGAGAGGCCTTAGATCAAATCATATTCTTTCATTTTCTCTATTGTTTATTGTCTTTGAAGAAATATAATTTTTACTGAAGTTTTCTCTGGAATTTCACCTGAAATCAGAAAAAGAGAAGGCATTTTAGTTATCTTATTAGTTTATTTCGACTTATGAAACTTCAAAACAAGTGAAAAGTAATAGATTTGTGTTTTCTCAACTGTTTTAATACTTGGAAACAAAGAACAGCAGGATATGGAATAGGTTTTGTGTTAATATTAGTAATTATTCTATCAAAAACTTGCATGATTGATATATAGCAATATATCACAACTATGCTTGGGTTAATGAACATCTAAAGTTGGTGCTGAATATATGGACTTTTAAATTTCATATTATTTTATCTAAGGGAACACTTAGTGGTTGCAAAGCTATCTACGGAGTTCAGCACCACAAGTAGTTACTAACAAATTCAAGTTCACTAATTTGCATTAACATACCAAGAGATCTGGAAATTTAGATGAGGGAAACTTAACTGCAAAGTTGCATATGTAAACAGAATAACAACAATTTTTGTACCATTACACTGTAATGTAGTACATGGAAAACCTAAATTCACTACATATTCTCATTAGTAGGTAGCAAAAAGAACTAGGAGAGAACTATGCAGATAATGAAGGAATTGATTTATCAGTGCTCAGAACAGGAAAACAGTCAACAGTTTTTATATGTATAACATTGAAATACAGAAAACTACAAAAGACACGAAAGATATAAATTAGTAGGCAGCCATGTTTAACTTTTGGGAAGTATTTGGTAAGATCTACATGGGAATTTGCAGAAGAGAACAATCAACAAGCAGATGAGGTAAAACTCCTAAAAGTAGTCACTAACCTACTAACTAGTAGGTTCTTTCTCAATAAAACAAAGCTAATGACATCACCAAATAAAAATTGTGAAAATTTTTATTTAAGCACCTTAGTAGAGCGTTGTTAGTGATTAGCCACACCGCATGCACATATTTAAAAAAATGCTGCATCTCTTGCTAATTGGATTCTAATTTAGCAATGCCTATGTCATGCTTAACAGTAACCACAAATTACATATTTAAAGAACAGCAACAACAAAGCTTTAATCAAAAACTACATGGGGTACACATACTTATGTCTTCTCCACTAAGATCTATGTAAAGCAAGCCAACTTGTGAGTGTAGATGATTCAAATTCACTTTAACAACACACAACATGATTGATCGAAGCACTTATAAAGCATTTTCTCTTCAACGATATGGACAGCTTCCTATCACAAAAAACTTCTGTCATACTCTTCCATTTTAATCATCCACTCTTGATTCTATAATAAACAACGTCCTCCACATTTCCAGTCACTGTAGAAAATAACCCTGAGATACTAAACATTCTCTCATGATGGAACTATTGCCCAATCTAGTCTAAAAACATCATCACTTCTTCTTTCAAGATCACCAAACCTACTATGTGTGTACTCTATCTTATTGCTATTCAAGTTGGATCTCTTTGTGTACTCTATCTTATTGCTATTCAAGTTGGATCTTTTTGCTTCTGAGGTGCACCTCCAAGATTACAACTTTATATTCACTCATCAATAGCAAAATATCATGCACCATAGGATCTAATATTGAACATGCTCAGTTATCTTTTTATCACCAAAGTGAAAATATGAGTACCAATGAAGAGCCTTTATGTAGTCCTATCGCAATAGGAAACACCTTCGAGAGGCTCCCCTTAACTAATGGTCATGTTATTAAATGAAGGTTCTCTCCCTCAAAATTAAACATGCAAATAACAAAGTCTTTAGTGCAAGCATCCATCTAAAGGAAGCTAAAATCAAAACTATTCTAATCCCCATGGTGCAATTTGACTAATCTTAGTCCTACTCTCTTAGGACATGTAACTTTGAAGCCTCCACTTCTCATAATCCCAAGGGGAGGAGATCAAGAAGAAAAATGAATGCACAACTTCATGTTGAGGGATTGATGCCACCAGTGCTTGCAGCCTCCCAAACAACTAAGTCAGAGATAAACATTCTGACCAACAACAACTTTGAATCATTGAATTGGGTGAAATTAAATAGCCCAACTGCGGTCCTTCAAGCATGTTATAAAAAAGGATCAAGTGCTCCCAAGCTTTCACCAAAGGAGACAATTTCTTCTAAGATCTACCATGCCCTCAAAACTGTCAAACAAAGAGAACTATGGAGAAAGCTGCAAAGGGAACTCATGGCTGTAACTTCTGAAGGTGACGTGAAAATCCACGTTGGAGAGGCTCCGCTGAAAGGTCCTCTTATAAGCTGACTTCAATTCACCCCTACATTACTGAGAAAGAAAAGATCCAATCAGTGATTATCAAGGGAGGCGATTCCAACAACATTCGTATGGAGCCTCTCTAGAAATATCCTGATACTATCAATCACAAAAAAAAAGTCAAGTAAACTTAGATGGTGAACACTATTGGGATAGTTACCAACACTGCGTTAGGAGGTCTCGCCAAATATGGGTCTCAAAAAGGAACCAAAATTATGCTAAACATGCCAAGAATGGTGAGCATCATGAGAAGCAGGTCTTTCAACATAAAGTTAAGAGATTGTCTTATGATAGGTCCCAATCCGAACATATCGAGTCATCTCTAAAAGGCAAGGGCATGCACCATTCACCTCTAAAACCCAGCCACTGCTTGCCTCTCATTAAGAACTAGAGGAAGCGATCAAAAGCAGATAACATGGGCCTTGCCAACGATAATAGACTCCGAATTGAGGACTTTCTTAGTTGACATTAGAGCTAATTTGAACCATATTTACAAAATAGAACGCCACCATCATTTGATGAAAGGGTACTTGATAAACCATTTTTCTTTGGATGATTATATTATATATCATATATAGAATGGAAAAATGAGATCAACTGTTGTTTTAATCATGTAATATGATTGAGTGTGAAAATGTTCAATTTGTGACTAGAAAACTTTCTAAGTGTAGAGTCGTCACAATCTAAGTTAGGACCAACTAAGACATGAGATGAGCATACACTAGAATTGAATATATATATATATATATAGACACACACATATATACATATACTCCATCTTAGGTTATATTGGACATGTACTTATAAAGGTGACCCCTAACATCTCACCTTTTTCTATTCCCATCCCATGTTCTTTAGTAAAAGATGACATGGGGAGCCCTATAGCTACTGCCATTATTCAGCCATTACGATCTCACCAATGTATACTAGGCCATATCTTGGTCATTAACTTCTTCAAGAAATGCTCGTTGGATATTTTGAACGCGTCAATACTAATTTCGGGACGTTCTTGTATCACATATTTTATCAAGTGATACATACAATGCAACTGTTGCATAACAAATGGATATATTTGTAGTAGATGTGCCTCATACAGTAAGTTTTAGATAAGTTGCCAAATATTTTCAGCATTCCTGCCAAAATTAGTAGGCAGCTCAAATCTAAACTATTGTTTCCTTGGCTTTATATTTTATCAAGTTGCCCGCTACAACTGTCAAATGTCCATATCATATTCGTGGGAATATAAACTGCTGCCCGTATTTCGTTTATATTCACTTTCTTGAGTCAAATTATCAACTTCTTCTCATTTTGTATTCTTTTCTATCGATATTATGCAGGACTACATAGGGCACTTGATGGCACTCATAACCCTGTTGTAGAGAGAAAGAGTACAAAAAAGTTATAGAAAAGGATTTCCCTTTACAAAAAGAAGATAATGTAGTGAAAAAATTGTATCAGCAATACGTTCATAAGGAGACTTGCTGGGAAGTTCCTGCAGCTGATATGCGCCTTATATATGCAGTTGAAAAAGGTGGTTTGTAGTCCCCAAAAATATGCTACAACGTATATGATTGTATTGATTTATTTCATGTTAAAAATCAATCTCAATAGTAAATAACTTCATTTTTTATCATAACATTAAAATAATTTACTTTCTATCCCCATCCCAAAAACAACACAAACTAGCCCAAAACCATACTCCAACCAAACAGAGCCTAAACCCTAAACCCTAAACTCCAACCAAACAGATCCCAAACCATAAACCACAAACAAACTACCCAATTTGCTTTCCCTTCCAGGTCTCTCAATTATTAGAAATAAAATGCATGACTATTGAAGGCGAACACCAAAAATACTGATAACCAAATTAAACGTGATTGCATCAAGAAAGTCCGTGCAAAGATAAGAAATACGGGAAACTCACCTGCAAAATTGATCGGAATTTGAAGGGAAGGCCCTAGAAGAGACGCAGGAGCTGCGGAGTCACCGGACGCCGCGGCCCCTACCGAACCACTGGCGCTTCCAGTGGTGCTCCCGAACGGCCGGCCGCGTTTGGCGGGAGTCGCCGCGGCGCCGGACGCCTTGGCCGGCTCCCGCTTCTGCATGGCAGCGCAGGACTACTGATCGACGAATTTTTATCCCTCGAAGTGGTCGGAGTCCGCAGACCCAAAGAAACCACAAGCCTTTTCCCGAATCCTTCAGCGCTGCCGCCATCTATGCACGGACGGTTCGCACGCACATACGCTACGCTCGAATTTTTTTTTTTTTTTTGAAATATTTACATATGATATATATAAATTAGGTTATCTAATGAGTTTCACGATAAATTTCAAAATATTATAAATATTATATTTAATGAAGTTATTTTTTATAAAATAAATTCTATCAAAAAATTTAATTATAATTAAATTTTAAAAAAATCTCAGCCATTAAAGAGACTCTGAAGGTACAAGTGAGGTATTTTTATCCTCTTCTTCTTCTTCCTCTTCTCTCATTCCTTCTTAAAAAGAATCATGATTTCATCTATTAGCTAGGGCACTAAGCTTGGAGCTACATTGAGGCCGACAGTGACGCATTCACGTGAGCATTGCACTCATTTGTTTACTCTTTTCTTCTTACACGGGGATCGTGAGGGGCATTGGAGCTTCTAAGAGGTCAGCAGCGATGGAACTCTCCATCTCTTCTTACATCACACTATGGCAGCCCCCCTTAGGTGTTGCAGGAGTTGTAGCGTTCTCGTGTAGCAAAGTTGAACGACCTTAGTGAGCAATTGCTTCACACAATCGGTGAAGTTTCTCACCATTTGATTCTATTTATTCCACCCTAATTTGCTCAACTTAAGGTAAGTCATATGAAGCTTTTGCTATGCTTTAATTAGCATATAGTGGATATTTTTCTCTTAAAGTTACCACGACATAGCTAACTCAATTCTTGAGCAACAATAAAATATCATAATGATCATGACTATGTAAAGGAACTTAGTGTAACAACGAATTAGCTTCAAGTCTTTATTCTGCTCTTCTGTCCTAAAATTTTGCCTCTCTTCAATAACAATTGGTTGGTACTTGATATCCACAGTGGTGTAATTAGTATTATCTATCTATCGAAAGAACTAATATGTCAGTGGTGTATTATAATGAGGACACATGTAGAATCTTCGACCAACATTTTCACTATGTCGATTTGTATAAATAGCACATTCTAGATTGCAACTGCATCGGATGAAAGTGCTTCGGCCATTCCATGAGGACGATCCTAAGCTACTCTTTATATTCAAGTTTAAATACAATAATTTTTTTCTAACAATATAAAGATATTATAAACCAATTAATTAATCTCATTTTAAACAACGTAGAAGTTATGAAAGCAGATGTAAGAAAGAAGAAGAGAAAATGAAGGAGGGGGATGAAAAATCAACTAGTGAGATAATGGGCAGAAAGAAGAAGAGGATGGGGTGAAGAAGGGGGTGAAATTGATGAAATAGCTGAGGACAACAAAGGTAGAGGTGAAGCAGGATAAAATTAATTAGATGGAATGATGGAAGAAGCAGAAAAGTAAAAGGAAGAAGCAGACGCAGCTCCCGCAACGTCCAAGGGGATGCTATAATGCGATGTTAGAAGAGATGAAAAGGGGATGCTATACATAAATTTAAATATTAAAAATTAAATTTATTATAAATATTAATTTTATAATTAGGATAAATTACACCTAGGTATTTAATTTATGACTTATTATTACACTAAGTTTATAATTTTTTAAAATAAATATTTAGATTCTTGATTTATAAAAATTATTAAATGATTTTTTTAAAAGTTTTTATTATTATTATTTTACTTAAAAATAGTAAAATTGATATCTCTCTCCCTTCTCTCTTCCTTCCACTAGCTCCCGTTATTGTCAATGACAAAACCTATTTGATAAGTTTTATAAAATTAGGGAACTAAATACTAAATTTTTAAAATAATAGACTTATTTAATTTAAGTTTTAAATTATAGACTTAATTATAATGTATCCTAAAATTAAGTTTATTTTATATCTCACATATATTTAAATAAAAATTTAATTATATTTTATAATTAATATAATTTAAAATAATAAAATAAATTTATTTCATAATATAATATTTCTTTATTTCTTCTTTAAAAGTAAAAAAGCCTCCCTCTGTGAAGTGTTTGGTTTGGGGTGAAAAAGTAGAACCGATGATCTCTCGGTTCTTCCCGTCTCTGTTCTTCTCAATGGCAAGGAGGCTGCTTTCTATTCATTGACGTGTACCAGACCAACGTTTTGTTCTTCACTTCTCAGTATGAACTGTTCGATTTGAAAAATTCATTTGCGGGTAATGAATGTAGAGAGTTTATTGAAGACGGTTTTCTCTATAAAGTTCTCTTGCGACACATGTCAGTGATTTGGAGTAATTAGTACTGTGTTTCCATGACGATTGCTGCAGCTATTAATTACTGTTTAGCAATAGATTTGCAATTTGAGAACCCTCCTCTGTTGGGAGAACGGAATGTTAGAAACTCAGTGTTCTTTCCAAATACTCGAGCTGTCTTCAAGGGCATACGATACGAGTAAGATCAAGATACAAGCTTTAAGGTTTTTTGGAATCGGTATCAGGACATCTAGCTAGCGCAAGTTTATTTGATTGCAAAAGTTATGTTGAAGGATTGCATAGCACTTTGTGTTGGGTTGAAGACACAATTGAAGCATACCTTTAGGTTTAAGAAAGGGAGAATCTCAGATTAGAAGTTATAAGATGAACTAAATTCTAATAGACTTGGTGGAATGTGTATGACTGGTTGGTGTTCTAGATAATAGATCTATATGTATGTTCATAAACCATCAAATGGAGAATTTCACACATTTATTTAATTTAATTAAGTGAAGAGTTACATAAGTGCAAAAAGAGTAGTTAAATAACATACTAAAATGCTATTTTTTTATACTATACAAATAAAGCTTTAAATGTCATATATTAATCACTGCATTAATATCTTTCAAATCTCTCTCTCTCTCCCTCTCATGCTCTCTTACTTTCCTTCTTCTTTCCCTTTTTCTCCCAAAAGTGAACTAGAGTGTAAGAAGGGCCAGAACATTTAGGTCTTTTTTAAACAGAAGTATTGATTCAACCATCAAATACCTAGATACATCAATATCTATCAATCTTATTATGATCTATTTCTATTCTACGAATATATGGATCGTGCCGGAGATTAAAAATTCACTCTCTTCTTTTTTTTATTTCAAATAATGAAATAATTCCAATGGATTTCAAATTTGGTGAGGCTGAGAGAGAATTGATTACAAGGATGTCTTCATTAGATTTTGACTCGTCAAAGCGTTTCAAACAGAATCTTGATTATGTCTTCATTGTTTTTTATCATGGCATTCTTTGATTCCATCCAAGATTTATATATTGATAGTGAGATTGTGTGGGAGAAATCTCTAACTACTTACATAGACTATTAGAAAGGTGTCAGAATCAAAGATATTTGATGAGATCAAAGTCACTTTTGTTGGAAATGTTATCTTCATTTGCCCTCTATAAATAGAGAGGGGATTAGGGTTAAAATAAAGGGAAAGAAGAAGAGTAAATTTTCTTTCTTTCTTTCATAATCCCTTTACAAGATTTGCAGCCCATTTTTATTCTCGTTACCCCCTTGCTTCCTCTGTAACTATAACTGACTACATAAAAACATTACCTAACTCTAACTCAATTACATTTAATTAACTCAGCCAATACTTAACCTATTAATAACACTACTAAACACATTTACTATTAGATACATTCATTCATACTAGTGGACATATTAATTTGTTAACAATCATTATATTATTTTTAGAAAATACTTCATAAACTTTATTTTATTATTCCTGCAATTCATTTGCAGACAATATAATCTGCCCATCATTTAGGCCTGGATTTACACTTTGTTGACCCCTCTTGGTGCTGGCCTCCGCTCTCGCCTCCTCCAACATTGCCAACTTCATTTTCACTGGCTTGGTCCTTACCGGCTCCACCCTTCGCACCTCAGTTCTGGTCATACATCACTTCGCTAGTAATGGCATTGAGGTTTGTATCAGATATATTAAATTTATACATATATATATATTATATATGAATAATATCTTCACTTTTAAAATAGAACTAATTTTGGTCAAACTTGGTTCAATCACATATCAGCTTAAGATTAAATCAAGAAAATTCTCGACATTAAAACGGCTAGTTATTAAGCTTACAATCAATCTCAATAATTCAAATTCAACTTTTGATTAACTTTTTAACTTTGAGCAAAATTAATTGGCTCAACTGTAATGACATGATATCTTTAAGTTATTCAAAAATTAATTAGTTTAATTATGTTCATTAGTTTGAATATAATTTTAAAAACTTTTCTTGTAAACAATGTTCCTTAAACCTACTAATGTTTGGCTTTTTATGATTCAAGAAGAACAATAAATATATATATATATAACTATTTTATTAAAATCATAGATAATTGTAAGGCTTACATTTTAAATACCTACTCATATATATATTTCATTGAATCCTATATAAAATTTTATAGAAGATTATATTATATTATTTATTAAATCATATAACTGTCCAATCATCTTCACCATAGGCTTCTCTGACACAATCAAAGACTAATCAAAAAGGCTTTACTTAAATAAAAAAAATTGTTTTTTACTTGAAGATCATTTTAAAGAAAATTCTTTCTGATTACAATCTCTGATTCAGATAAACATTAGAATTTAAGCCAAGATTTCTTTTATCTTCTACTAACTTCTAGTAGCAATTTTTTTTTTCCTTTTGGTTAAAGATCGAAGGGTTGATCTCAGGAAAAGCCTAATCCTAACAATATAGGACTAGTTTGGGGTCGATCTCACCCTTTACAAAAAGTGATCAAAGAATATGATTGAACTTTTTCTGGACGAGGAAAAATAGTATTGTAAAAGACTTCTTCATTCATGATCTGCAAGTGTAGATATAGGATTGAAAAATTGAGAGGCATAATAGGCGGTAAATATCGAACCACCTAAAAATATCTTATCTCATTTTACATACTACATTTTTCTTTTTCAAATTCACGTTCGATTTTTGTTATCAAATGTATGATTTCTTAAGAATTACATAAACTACACAATTGACATCCTCTTAGATGCACCTAAGAACATTTCGAGAACTTCAAGTAGGATAGTTTTCACAAAAAGCAAACAGTTATGGCAAGAATGCAGTACTAATAATCTTTGGCTTTGACCCACAAATGGCTAAAAGGCCATTTGTTCGCTCTCTAACCCGAAGGCTATTTGAGGAGGTAAAAAGCATCCCCAAGTTCTATCAACACCTGGAGACAATTGCTAGTGCCGAAGTCTATTGTATCTTGGTTGATACAAAAAGCTCGATCAACATAATCTACTTCTCAGCCTTTTTGCGAATCGGTAGTCAAAGAAATAAGCATTCTCTTTGAAGAGACAGTAATAATAATAATAATAATAAAAAACAATCAAATTCATCACTATTAACACTCTTTAATATTATAATTTCATCTTTGGGCAACCTATACACTCAATGTCTAGATCCTATAAGGAGGGAGAGGCAACTCACCTTGAAGAGGATGTAATTTCTATCCTAATCATGAGAAATAATAGGCCTGCAGATGCATATTTTCCGAGAGTCATAATTAAAATAAAAATGCATCCACTGATCCCTACTTTCTGAGTACTTCAATGTGTTCACATGTAGTCCCCAAGAAGAGTCGCCAAGGGGAAAGCAGTCGGAGGCGGCGCAATCTTCTAATCTTAAAAACCTCTACCCATAATGTTATAACTAGGCTCCCATATGTAAGAACCTTATGTAAGTCATTCATACTTTCAACATATTAAGTATTTCGAACAGATGGCTTGAACGTGGCACACATAAAAGCTTTCCCTCTTTGCGGTGATCAAATGTGAAATTCCAAACTACTCATTTTGTCGGACCAACCTGCAACAACGATAATTATAAGCCGACTTCAGGGGACTTAACTCGGCTTCAAAACCTCAACTTTACAGTAGTACCCTTAGCAGTAAACATCAGTACCCCCTTATAACAAAATATCAATCAAGAAAAGTGAGTGGGATAACATTGGCATACCTACCCCAGCTTTGGGCTTGGCAATCGTTGTCTATTCCGAAGTATCTTCATTAAGCCTACGACCAAGTTTTGCATCTTTCACAAATTTTACTAGGACCAATCCTTATGAAAGATTGCCCTCACTACTTGGCGCGAGGAAGAACGAACGACAAATTCGGTGAACAAATCACAAATCAAATTGGGCAGACACATGAATGATCAGGTGAAGCCAAAACCTTTGGCAAACTTCATAATCATCTAGAATGCATGAGAGAACAAAATTATAAAAGAAGAAATTTTCTAGTCTTCCCAAGGGCCAACATCCTTCCAACCACTATCAGACCCCTCCTGTTCTACTGACCAAGGATCATTCCTGTAGCCAGTAGCATTTTTTCTCCTGAAAGATCAGATGCAGGAATAATCTTTTGAATTGATATGCTGCAAAAGAATTTACATTTAATAAAATGTTTCTCTGCAGTTTTGCAGCAAAAATGTAGTGATCCTTCTTCCAGTTTTGCTGCAAAACGCAGTACACAATGTAAGCTTACCCCTTCCCAGAATACAGTCAATATCCATATCCCCAAAAAAACTCACAAATAAATTATTAATGAATTCAAACTATAAATTTATGAAGTTTAACTTGCTTTATGATTGTCAATCATCAAAAAATTTTGATGCATTCAACCAACAACAGAACAAATATTAATAGATTGAACTTTAAATTTTTACGAAAAAATACTTTTGCTATAACTAATCAAAGATGAAAATACCCTCAAAATAATTAAATTCTTAATAATCTTACCATAATTATTCATCCTATAATAAATAAATAACTTTATATATAATATAATTATTATGAACATAAAATTATGTTATATTAAAATATATAATATCAGGATTCAAGCAGAATGGGTAAAATAGAGAAATACTTCTGGCGTGTTGTGCGATAGAAAAATCCCATCCAAAATCAAGGGTAAATTTTATAAAATTGTGGTAAGACCAACGATAATATATAGTGCTGAATGCTGGCCTGTAAAGAAGAAACGTAGAAATAAAATAAATATTGCAGAAATGAAGATGCTAAAGTGGATGTGTGGATATACACGAAAGGATAGAATGAGAAATGAGTATACTGAAAGAAAATTGGTGTTGCACCAATTGAGGATAAACTTAGAGAAAGTCAGCTTAGATGGTTTAGGCATATAAATCGTAGGCCGATTGAAGCTCCAGTTAGAAAAATTGAGTTATTGGATTTTGCCCATGTACAAAGAGGAAGAGGGAGACAAAAGAAAACATGGCAAGAAACTATAAGAAGTGATCTTAGTTACTTAAACTTAGATAAGAATTTGGTAACTGATAGAGCGCAATGGAAACAAAGAATTCATGCAGCTGACCCCACCTAATGGAATTAAGGCTTGGTTGTTATTGTTGTATTAAAATATATAATAAAATTTAGGGTCAATCTATGAAGCACGGACACGACACGGGGACACGGGACACGACACGACACGGCGACACGACGATTTTCTAAAATATAGGACACGGACACGGCATGACACGTCAAATATAATTATAAATTAAAAATTTATACTTATATATATATATATAATATAATACAAACTTAAATTTTTAAGTATAAATAACTTGTAAGTAGTACTGAAGTCTCATAAAATTAAGATGAGAACTCGAGAACAAACACCGTCGCATTAAAAATATTTGAGATATAAATTTAGAGTTCACTTTGAATAAGAGAAAATACAATTTTGCTTATTAGGACAATCACAGTGAGCACAATAATAAGAGAAAGTAAGAGCACTCGATGTAGATGAAAAAAAAAGTAAAGGTGAAGCCGGAATTCTAACTTTTTGTGATTGGTTCATTTTCATAAGACTTAAGAGCAACAAAAGAGGAATAAATTTGATTTAATTTGGTTAACTTAAAATTTTGACTTATATTAGGTAAAATTTTAACTTATATTAGGTAAAATTTTAACAATAATAAGGATAGATTTTTAGTTTTATTAAATAAAATTTTAACGATAATAAAAAAATGAGATAGATATATCCATAAATTTTATTAAAAATATATAATATTAATAAATAAATTTAACATTAATATTAAATATATCCAATTCTATCTTATGTATCCTAGAAGTGTCCTGTATTTCAGAAGTGTCCTAACGTGTCCCAAAGTGTCCTCGCGTGTCCAAGAAGTGTCCCTAAAGTTTTTTAATATTATTTTATTAGGACAAGCCACGTGGCGTGTCTGATACGGTGTCCTCGCGTGTCCTTGCGTGTCCCCGAGTGTCCGTGTGTCCGACACGGACACGGCGTGGTTCTTGAAGTGTCCGTGCTTCATAGAGGTCAATTGCATCCAATCCCCTGAGGTCGGAAGGGCATTGCAAATTGATCCCAACTTTTTAAAACCATCATTTTAGATCCCAAAATTTGTAAAAGTAGTACATTTTTAGTCCTTCATTTAAAATCTCATGATTTTTACTAAAGTTTCTAGATAGAAAATATAAAATTTAATTATTTTTAACAAGTTTAAACTATTTATATATATTAAAGGACCATTACACTCTTCTATCTTTACCATTCTTAAAAAATTAAATAAAAATTTTAAATTTAATTTCTCTCATCTTTTGCTTTTCAGCATTAAAAATTTAAAACAAAAAATCAAAATATTAATATTTCAAAATTACATTTAAAAAGGAAACTATAAAAACATGAGGTCATAGTTTAAATTTAATCTAAACTTAAGGGGAGTTCAGTTCAATATTATTGTGATGTAATGTGCTATTTAGAGAAATTATTTTTCTCTAAATAACATGACATAACATCAAACTAATATTAAAGAAAATGCCACCTAAATAATATTATAAAAAGTACATAATTGCTATTTTAGAATAACATCTAAATGTCACCCAACTCTATTGCCACTCTAAAAGAACATGTAAAAATTACTCTTATTGTAATGACATTGAACCAAACAAATAAAAATTTACAGATAAAATAGAACCAAATGCCCCTTAATATTTTAGAAATTTAAAATTAAATTGATCAAAGCTACAGTTGAAGATTTTAATCCCTACCTAACAAAACCATACGGATGATAAAATAATTATACCAAAAAAATTATGAAGAAAATGAATAAGACATGCAACGAAATTTATGTAGTGATAGAATAATGAAAATATCAAGGATACAGTTAGTTGAAATGTGACGGTGCAGCCAGCAGAATGCCTAAAAATGAAGGCATTTCAATGAATTATTGACAAAAAGAAAATACAAATAAGCAAATCAACAACTACAAGTAATGGAAAATTAAACATGTCTTTGGCTCCTCATCCAAAAAAAAAAATTTGGCTTCACAAATGTTATCTGATGACCAATTAGCTCAAACCTCAAATAAAAACTGCAGCATAGAATGACAAATCATTGCACAATCAACTACCAGAAGATAATCCAACAAAGATTTCAGATGAGAAACATCAAAATTGACCACCCCAGAGAGATCAACTCAAAGCAAACAGTAAGCAGAATCATGGTGTCATGAATCACTAATTCAGGAACTGCGGGGAACAATAACAGTTACACAGCTACAGATGACAGATAGCTCCGAAATATATCACAACATCACACAATAAATATACGGTAACAAAAGATTTATGACTTGAAGTAACCTGACAGAATACCGCGAAAAGCTATTTCTTCGCGTTTCCTTTGTCACTATTTGCACCGTTGTCCCCTCCACCACCGGATGCCTGCGCCGCCTTCTTGGCTATCTTCTCTTCCAGCGCCTTCTTATCCCTGCACAGATCGATCTCAAAAATCTCAGCAAATATGAAATTCACGGAGGATCAGCGATGAACATACTTTTCACGGCGCTGCTCCGGGGTCAGACCATCTTCCCTCCCCTTACCCTGAGACTTCCGGGAGGCCGCCCTCTCGCGATCCCGATCTCTCTGATTACCGCGTGACAGATCGAGTTAAGGAATACAGTTCAAATCGGATTACAGAGCTGCAAAACCCAATAACGAATACAGAAACGGAAATCTCAATCAATGTCGACAGGAATTGGATGTATGGCAAGGATATGAGTCATCCTCTCTGCTCTACTTGGATCCGAGCGGAATGAGGTTGTAGCAGAAGAAGGCGAGAGATTTGACCGGAGAAATTAAGGTAAAGAAATCGAAGGGATTAGGGCATCGGGCACATGAAAATTTCTCCGGCTGGGCACTGCTCCAGCTGTACTGTTCCGCGATTGCTCGTAGGGCTGTGAAATGATCTCATCTCAAGCCGAAGAACTCACCTCGAAATTAAACTAAAAAAATTGATTAAATAAAATAAATTAAATTTTTTGTTATTATCTTAATATTAAGTAATATAATCTAAATATCATAATATTTAAATATCATTTTTTAATTAATAATTTTATAAAAAATTATTTATAGATATTATTAAATCAAATAATTATTTCTCTAAATAATATGATATAACACTAAGATGGCATTGAACCAAATACCCCTTAATTTAATTCAAATAATAAGTTAAAAAAATTCAATTTAATCTTGATTCAAGCTAAATTTGACTTATTTATTATCAATTAAGCTCAATTCAAATCAAATTATTTAATTTTAGATTAATTTTTGATATTTTAGTTAAATTTTATGTGTAAATATATTTGTTTATTCAATTATCTTAAACAGTCATTCGTCTTTATCTAATATTTAAAAAATAATCTACAATAAAATGATTTGAATAAAATTTTTTTAAGAAAATTCTAATGAATCAATACATTACATTATTGTAAAATACTAACATACTAAGTCTAATTATACATTCAAATATTTATATATATAATATATTTTATTTTTTATGTCAGCTCAAAATTATATTGATAAAAATCTCGAGCTATAAAATACTTATTAGTCAGTTCATTTGAATTAAGTCGAGCTTCATTCGACACTTTTAAGCGATCTTCAATATTCGATCAAAATTAGCGGCCTTATTTGCTTGAAAATTAATTCATATTTTACTCACCACAAAGTCAACTACTCAAACTCAAATCATTCTTAATGAAAGCATTTTTAACTTAATATTTATATAATAATACATATTTATTTTTTTATATGTATTTAAGGTATTCGATCATAAATATATTTTATGAGGTATATTTTAATAAAATTACGTAATTATATATAATGCATGTAAGTTTAATAAAAAATTATAATTAATATACATTAAAAAGGTCAAATGAATATTTAAATTATAAATTTTTTTATAAGATTTCAATTGAATCAAATTAAATTCTGACTCAGACTCAAAATAGCACAATTTCTCCGTCCAATTAGAAATTATAATAATGTAAATTCAAATGTAAGATTTTTTAGTTTTAGGTAAATTTTCTCTCCACTAAATTAAAAAAAAACTCTAATTTTATCGCCCACAAAATAATAAGAAAAAATATTATTTGGTATTAATTTTTTCTCTTCACTTAACTTCTTATATATACATTATTTAAATTTATGTACATTTACGAGTAAAATGTCCATAAAAAATAAAAAATTGCTTATACAGCCATCATATTTGTTACAATTATTTTTATATTTTGTATATTTATTTCTAATTAATATGATTCTTGTTTGTTTTTTTGTATTATACATATACAAATCAAATAAAATAAAATTACAAAACCAAAAATATTCATAAAAAAACTCGTATAATAAAAAATATATACATGCCTTTTCATCCACAACAAGGCTGGTTGCCTCAAGCATCCACGCAGTGTGTTGAGATTGGGCGACGAACAGCTAAGTTGAAGCAAAAAAATTAGGGATTTTTATAAACAGGACATGAAATTTATACGAAATTATATATTTCACCATCAATTCGTAAATATTATCACTATCACACTATATTCATTTAAATTTTACGCATTTCACATATTTCATATACTTTATAATATTATATGTAAATTAAAATACATAAATTCATTAATATTTAAATTTTAATATATATTTTTATTTTTTACTGTAAACACATCAATTTTCTTACTTTAATTAAAAATTATAGTCATGTGGATTTAAATTCGACACCCTAATTGAAAATTTTAAATAGGATAAATAAATTAAAATACATAAATTAATTTATTTATAGTATTTAATTAATATATTAATAATATAGTTAAGATCAAGGCCAATTTAGAAATGTGAAGTTCACCATCAAAGAATATGGTGTGAAATATGTGAAATGCGTAAAATTTAAATGAATATGGTGTGATAGTGGTAATATTTATGAATTGATGGTGAAATGCGTAATTTCGTGTAAATTTCATGTCCTGTATGTAAAAGCCCTAAAAAATTATTGCGTGCAGAAAATGAACAACATATCAACTGTTTGTCTCCCTAAATAGTATGCTTGATTTAAAAAAAAAATTTGTTTAGTATGAATATTTTTTTGCTCGGATGTTCATACTAAATTAGAATAACTTTATAAAAAGAAGGGCGCTAACAAATAAATTAATATTATGATTAACAACAATAGAAAAACCTAACGAAAGAAAAATTTTCCAACTATCGAATGTAACAATTTGTAGAGAATACAGTGAGTGCAAGGGCTACAATTGCACTTTTACGATCACAAAAACACTGGCTCAAGTATCACAAAAGACTCAATTAAATAATAATATTAAAGATATCATTTTTATAAATAATAAATAATGGGATTATTTTAAAAAAATAATTAAAAAAATACAAAATAAAAAAGAATATTTTTCACTGCTACAATTGTACAATACATAGTAAGATTTGTAAAATAGCAATTACGTATATCCTACTGGCTCGAGAAACTGCTCAGTGCTCTGTGGGCATACAATACGGCCCCCTCTGAGGTCACATAGAAATCCCTTTTTTCTTTTGCCTATGGAATGGACGTAGTCATACCTGTTGAATTGGAGCAGTACTGTCCCCGAGTGGAAGCCACTGTGAGTTTCGGCCCTGATAACATGGAAGCCTGGATGTAAGAAAATGATGATTCACGACGTCTCGACCTAAAACTTTTGGAGCACAGGAGGCAATTGGCAGCGCTCAAACGTATGGAGTATAAGAGCAGAATCGAAAGATACTACAATCGTAAGGTAAATCTCTGAGATTTCATGCAAGGTGATCTTGTCCTTAAGAGGCGACAGATGGCAGGCAGCAGTCTTGGCGGTCCAAAGCTTGAGCTGAATTAGAAAGAACCATACATCGTCAGCGAGGTCACTAGATCCAACGCATATAAACTAATGGGTTTAGATGACACCCAAATTCCAAGAGTCATGGAGCGGTGATGATCTCAAGAAGTTCTTTGCTTAGAACAAAAGTCTCGCAGACTCAACTAACCCTTAATGAAACCTTGTCAGGGATCTCATTCCTGTCTGATATTTCAGAACTTGTTGATCTCCTACATCTCATTATTATAGAATTTTTACAATGGGATTTATAGACGCCTCTATTTCAGCAAATACAAGTAAAAGATATACCCATGAATTGTACCAATCCATGTATACTCTTAATACATCAGCATCATTCTCATTATCTGAGGCTACTGAATAAAGTCCAAATATTCTCTCCATAAATGCACAGATCTGTACCAATCCATAAATACAAGGAGTGCACAAATCAATCTGTCAATGCTCATTCTCGAGCATCAATCCTCTTGAAGTTCGGATCTGCCACCTCAAATTAAGTATTTTAGTTTAGGATGTGAAATAAAGTTGATGTTTTTATTGAAAATTATTAAATATGTGAAATAAAATAATACTTTTTATATTAAAATTTACATAGAATGATTAAGAAGAATTTATTTATTATTATTAGTATTGTATTTTAAACTAATATTATTTTAGTCTTGATTTTAGTTCTCGCACTAAACAGGACCTAGAAGAGATTGTGGTGTTTCTCAAGTGGAAAGAAGCTGAAATTCCTGGTTCTGTTTTTGTTTCTTGCTTCTCAAATTCATATAGCTGCTGTGTTTTGTTTCGGTTTACTGTGAATCTTGCTTCATGAGTTATTATTCCTTGTGATTCACTTAAACTCTGAGTTTTCTTTGTTCTTCTTGTTGAAGGCTTACATTGGGTGATTTTTCTTAAATCATCTTGCTCACTGTTTTTACGTTAGCCCTTTCGGAATTATTCGAGTAGACCCTTGGCTAATTTGCATGTGCATAGAGTGCCTCATTGTAATATTGATTCTTGTACATGCATTGTAACTTAAGCTAGCTAGTCTAGCAAAACCTTTACTTCCTTTCTCTGTCTCCCTAGTGGAGATTTGTAGATTTGCTCAGCTTTGGTTCCTGCAAAAAGCTGTAGGATTGAAGGTTTGCTTGGCTTTGGTTCCTTGAAAAAGCCATAGGGTTGTATTGGGTTTGTTCGGCTTTTGTTCCCGTAAAAAGCCAGGGTTTTAGTGAAATTTCCATTCGAGGTGCGTGGGGAGTGGACTAGGCGGAAGGCCGAACCACTATAAATCTTTTGTGCCTATTGTGTGATATATTTCTACTGCTTGCCTTTTTTCATTTGTAGAATACATTATTTCTGCACTGAGTCTTATTTCTTAAATTGACCTCATTTCTGCACTGTGTCCTATTTTGCAAATTGACCTCACTTTCTGGTGGTACTCTCTGTTCTATTTCTTCTGCTGTCTGATTTGCTAAATCAACCTCTCTGCATCGTTTGAATTATCTATTAGTTTATTGCCTTAATTTAAACTCATAAATTTTATTGTTCCCAATTCACCCCCCCCCTCTTGGGAAGCCTTTGGGCCAACAAGTGGTATCAGAGCGGGTCTCTTTAATTGTGTGTTAAGTGCTTACAGGACTAATCGCCTAGAGTCGATCCATGGCTCTTCCCACTCATATTCCGGATGACGCAATATGAGAGGGGCTTTCGGCAAATCGTCCACTTCTCTTCAAAGGTCAACACTATAATTTCTGAAAGAGAAGGATGATGATCTACTTGCAAGGAATGGACATTGAATTATGGGAAGTCACAAGAAAGCCCTTTGTGATTCCCAAAAAGGAAGACAAGGTGCTAAGGAGTTTGCCAATTTAGAGGTTGAAGAAAAGAGATTGGCACAATTAAATGCCAAAGCACTCAATCATCTACAATGCGGATTGTCTCCAAGTGAATTCAATCACATTTGTAATCTCAATACGGCTTATGAGATATGGTCTAAACTAGAACTCACCTATGAATGTACCAATCAAGTTAAGGAATCAAAAATTAATATGTTAATTCATGATTATGAATTATTTGAAATGCACCCGAATGAATCTATCAAGGATATGTTCACTCGCTTTACTAACATCACTAATGGTCTTATTTCTCTTGGAAAGATATTTACTAATGAAGAACTTGTTAGAAAAGTTTTGAGGTGTCTTCCTAGAGATTATGATGCTAAAGCAACGGCCATAGTAGAAGCTCGCGATCTTTCTATTCTAGAACTCGATATGTTGTTAGGATCACTAACAACATATGAGCTAGAAATGAAAAGAAAAAGAAAGAAGAATGAGAAAGATGAAAATGCAAAGAAGAAGAAGACTTTAGCACTAAAAGTCTCTTCTCCTACCTCAAGTGCTAGCGACAACAACTCAAGTGAAAATGATGAAGAAAAGCTCAAAGATGAAATTGCCTTAGTATCAAGGCGATTTGATACTCTCATGAAGAAAAAGAGACACTTGTTTCGTCGATCACAAAGAAAGTCATTCAAAAACAGAGAGAACAAAGAAAATACTTTGAAGGTTAAGGATGATGATATCATTTGCTACAAATGCAACAAACCTGGACATATAAAGCCAAATTGTCCTCTCCTCAAACCAAAAAAATCAAAAAAAAGAAGGCCCTTGTAGCCACTTGGAGCGATTCAGATGAAAGCTCATCAAGTGAGGACAAAGAAGAAGTGACCAATTTATGCTTCATGACTGACGTTGAAGATGATGAGGTTGAATCTACTAATTTGGTAAATGAACTTCCTCTTACTTATGATGAATTAGAAGAGAACTTAGTTGATCTTATTCATGGTTATGAAAAATTGAAAAATAGATACTTTCTCTTGAAAAATTCTCATAGTTCTTGTGAATCTCTTTGTATTGAATTAAAAAAGAAAATTAATGATCTTACTTTAAAGAATAATGATCTTAGCATGATTGTTACTAAAGTTTCAAAAGAGAATGAAATGTTCAAATCTAAGAACATCATGCTTGAATTTAAGTGCATGCTTAAGGTAAACAATACCTCATGTGTTAGAAATAGGAAGCATGCTAGGAATGACTCCCTAAATGCTTGTCAAACTCATGAGCATATTCCATCATATGTTACTTGTAATTTTTGCCAAAAGCATGGACATGTTGCTTATACTTGTAAGATTAGAAAAGCCATGTTGACATCTAGAAATTCATCTTACATATGGATTCCAAAAGGCTTATCTCAAGTTGATTATCTTGCTACTACTAATCTTATAGGACCCAAATTGGTTTGGGTACCTAAAACCAAAACGTGAGAATTTTTTTTTGTAGGTATGTCTCCACACTAGGACCAATGGAGGCATATGGCTCTTGGATAGCGGATGTTTCCGTCACATGAGTGGAGACAAATCTAAGTTCATCTCGCTAAAACCAAGAAATGGAGGGCTTGTAACCTTTGGCGATGATACCAAGAAACGAATTATCGGAATTGGTAAAGTCGGTAAAGATTCTACAACTTCCATATATAAGGTCCTTCTTGTTGATGGTCTTGCATATAATTTGCTTAGCATATCCCAACTATGTGATAATGGTTATGACATTTTATTTAATGCTTCTAAATGTCTTATCAAGTTGAATGATGTTATTATGTTTGTAGGAAATAGATATAATAATATCTATCAAGTTGATCTTGGTTCTATTACTTGCAATGAAATAAAATGTTTAGCATCTCATGTCAATGATTCATGGCTATGACATAGAAGATTAGGACATGCCAGCATGCATACCTTGCATAAAATCTCTAAATTAGATTTGGTTAAAGGTCTTCCTCAAATTGCATTTGATAAGATAGACTATGTGATGCATGTCAACTAGGAAAACAAACTAGGGCTTCATTTAAGTCCAAGTCTGCTATCTCTTCTTGCAAACCCTTTGAATTGCTGCATATGGACCTTTTTGGACCAATTAGAACACTTAGTCTTGGTGGTAAGAAATATTGTCTAGTGATTGTAGATGATTACTCAAAGTTTTTATGGACATTATTTCTTGCTCATAAGCATGATGCTTTTGACTGCTTTAAATATTTATATAAGTGCATCATGAATGAAATTGGTCTCAATGCTTTATCTATCCGTAGTGATCATAGTAGCGAATTTGAAAATGAATGGTTTGAATCCTTTTGTGAAGAACGTGGTATGTCACATAATTTTTCGGCTTCTCAAACACCTCAGCAAAATGGGGTTGTAGAAAGGAAAAATCGAACACTTATTGAGATGGCACGGTCCATGCTTCATGAGCGTGGTCTTCCAAAGTATTTCTGGGCCGAAGCGGTGAATACGGCTTGCTATATTGTAAACTGTGTTACTGTTCGCTCGATACTGAAAAAGACCCCTTATGAATTATGAAAAGGTCAAAAACCGAACATTTCTCATCTTCGTGTGTTTGGTTGCAAATGCTTCATGCTAAATAATGGTAAGGATGATTTAGGTAAATTTGATTCAAAATCCGATGAAGCTATTTTCTTGGGATACTCTTCAACTAGCAAAGTGTATCGTGTTTAAAACACGAGATCTATTTTGTTTGAAGAATCCATTCATATTGATTTTGTTGAATCTAATGTCAACTCTCCAAAGAGAGATGATGATCCTATTGAAGGTATAGGACTTGAGAAGCTAAGCTTGGAAGGCGGAGAAACAAAAGCTAAAGAAGAATCTCATCATGATGGTGTTCACACTCATGGCAAGGAAGAAAGTGCGAATGAGTTGAACTTACCATTAGAATGGAAGTACAAAAAGGCTCATCCTCTAGAATTAATAATTGGTGATCCATCATAAGGAGTACGCACTAGAGCTTCCTTCCAAGATGAGGTAACCCATTCCGCTTTTATCTCTCAAATTGAGCCAAAATCTTTCGAAGAAGCCGAGAAAGATGAGTTCTGGATTCTTGCCATGCAAGAAGAATTAGAACAATTCTCTAGGAATGATGTTTGGGATCTTGTATCACGTCCCAAAGGTCACTCCATAATTGATACAAAATGGGTTTTTCGAAATAAGCTTGATGATTCCGGTAATATTATTCGTAATAAAGCCCGCTTGGTTGCTAAGGGTTTTACTCAAATCGAAGGGATCGATTTTGAGGAAACCTTTGCACCTGTTGCTCGGTTAGAAGTCATTCGCCTTTTGCTTTCATTTGCTTGTTTTAAAGATTTTTGATTATTTCAAATGGATGTCAAGAGTGCATTTCTTAATGGCTTTATTAACGAAGAAGTTTATGTCGAGCAACCACCCGGTTTTATCGACTCCTTTTTTCCGGATCATGTATTTAAGCTTAAAAAGGCTCTATATGGCTTGAAACAAGCACCCCGTGCTTGGTATGAGAGATTAAGTAAATTCCTTGTGGACAATGGTTTTATCAAGGGACAAGTTGATACAACACTGTTTACAAGGAAACATGATGAAAATTTCATTGTAGTACAAATTTATGTGGATGATATTATTTTTGGTACTACTAATGAATTCTTATGTGAAGAATTTTCCAAGTATACGTCTAGGGAATTTGAAATGAGCATGATGGGAGAACTCAACTTCTTCCTCAGATTGCAAATCAAACAACTTCCCAATGGCATCCTCATTTGTCAAAGCAAATACACAAGAGAGATTCTCAAAAGGTTTGGCATGGATAAGTCAAAACACATTGGCACTCCCATGAGCTCATCTACAAAGTTAAAAAATGATGAAAAAGGTAAGAGTGTAGATGAAAAGCTCTATCGAGGTATGATTGGATCATTACTTTATTTAACTGCAAGTAGACCAGATATTATTTTTAGCGTTTGCATGTGTGCCCATTTTCAATCGTCTCCTAGAGAAACCATTCGAGTAGACCCTTGGCTAATTTACATGTACATAGAGTATCTCATTGTAATATTGATTCTTGTACATGCATTGTAACTTAAGCTAGCTAGTCTAGCAAAACCTTTATTTCTTTTCTCTGACTCCCTAGTGGAGATTTGTAGATTTGCTCAGCTTTGGTTCCTACAAAAAGCTGTAGGATTGAAGGTTTGCTTGGCTTTGGTTCCTTGAAAAAGCCATAGAGTTGTATTGAGTTTGTTCGGCTTTTGTTCCCGTAAAAAGTCGGGGTTTTAATGAAATTCCCATTCGAGGTGCGTGGGGAGTGGACTAGGCGGAAGGCCGAACCACTATAAATCTTTTGTGCCTATTGTGTGATATATTTCTACTGCTTGCCTTTTTTCATTTGTAGAATACATTATTTCTGCACTGAGTCTTATTTCTTAAATTAACCTCATTTCTGCATTGTGTCCTATTTTGCAAATTGACCTCACTTTCTGGTGGTACTCTCTGCTCTATTTCTTCTGCTGTCTGATTTGTTAAATTAACCTCTCTGCATCGTTTGAATTATCTGTTAGTTTATTGACTTAATTTAAACTCCCCCCCCCCCCCCCCCCCCCTTGGGAAGCCTTTGGGCCAACAATATTGAATTAAATGCACCCTAAAATAATATTTCAAAGCATCAATACAACTACCTGCTAAAAAAATGTAGGAAACTTAATCAGTGATATAGTCTAGAAACAAATCATATGCAATAATAGAAAACTTGAAGTAGGGCACTTAAGTTAAAATAAAAATTACACAAGAACCAATAATAAATTAATCATATTTCACAAATCAAGCTCTTAAAAAAAATGTTTCATTTTACATCTCACCTATGGCCTACCACAATAATACCCTTTTCATTTACATCCTCCACAAATCTCTGATAAAATTTTCAATACTTGGAATCAATTTTCTACAAAATTTTAACAAATCTGCCAAACAGATTCTCTGAGTCCAGATTTTCTGTACAGGCGAAAAATAATAATCATGCTAAATCCAATTCGATCAGAAAACAAAACAACAAACCGAAGCATGACGACAATAGTTATAACTTATAACAAACCACTGATGCTTTCATTGGAGAAGAACCAATCTACCAACACAATCACTGAACAATCACGAAACCGTAATCAAACCAAACAAAAGATTTTGAGCAAATAACACCTATAAATTCAAAACATAAACATAAAAAACCTTAAATCATCTATCAGAGATCGAAATAAAACCAGTAGAAATACATATCCCATTAAAACAATAATCAAGCATGTCAAATTCCATGATTTCTTTTGAATTTTTTCATTTTCCTCGCACTGAATCAACCACATTGACAAGTTAGTAAAGAAACAGCAGTTAAAAGAGGCATCTTAAAAACAGCGTTATTGTTATATTATTACAACAAACCATGATTTAGTTTTGAAAAGACGGAAAGCAAACAGACTATTTCAACTACAGATTGTCGGATCATCATTCTTGGTTTCTATCTTCAAAGCTTTGCCACTAAACCGTTCTGACTTGGCTTTGTGACACCATTCTCTTTAAGCTCGACGTCACTTGTATTGGGTGGTACATCCACAGAAGGTGAGCAGTTGAAGAAACCGTGAGGCTGCATAAGATCCAATATGTGAAGCACACACATGAAAATAGACGTGTACATGCATACAAACATAAGGTTATGTCACCATTCCGAAGAAAATGTTAAAAAAAATTTGAGCGATTAATGTAAAGATGTGTCGGTGTAAGAAAAGAAACTATTCTTAGTTCTCATAAATTTAAGGGGAAGTTTGGTTCAGTATTATCGACATCTAGATGCCATCTTTTGAGTAACAATTTCATATCTTTAGAAAACTATTTACACGTCATAAATTAAATAATTATTTTTTCTAGATAACATTTATGACATTAAGATAATATTAAATTAAACGCCTAAATGATATTAAAACTAGATATCTCAAGTTAGAGCCTTGGTATCCCCTAATTATTTCTAAAGTAAGATTCAAAAATAAAATTAGAAATTTAAAAAATATATATTTTACATAAGTCAATGATCCAAAATGGGAACAATGGACTTGTATAAAAAAATCAAAAAGAGGAGCCCGTAACTGCAAGTCTACAAGTTCATCATCCACTTCTGCCTTCTATTTCATATTTTTGCAGAGGCATCATGGCTGTGGCACTCACAACAACCTTTGTAGAGGTTATGACCATGTGGCAATCCGCTACCTGGTCCCATTTACCAATAAAAAGGCCTGCTCTCGGCTCCATATGGAGAAGGGATCTTCTTTTTCTTCTTCTTCCTGATCTTCTCCTTCTCCATCCTCCTCTTCATCTCTTCCATTTTCTCTCTAGCAGCTTCATTTCCATACCCTTCATCAGAAGCGAGCTTCCACTCAATAGCATACCTGTTGCTTCATCTTGACAAAAGAGGAAATACCAGCCAACTTTGGTGTTTCATCTTTTCACCAAATCACCACACTTCTCCTCATTCTCTTATTTTCTCTCTTTGGCACCAGTTGCAAAAACAAATTTATCAGTCTTCAATTAACGCTACCTCAGGCCATATGAATTTCGACGTCAACATTTTGGTGCTCTCATGCCGGATTCGACTTCTTTCTTATTAACACTAAAACCATACAACTGGTGGCATGCCACTCATTCCTCGGTATTTTTTACATTTGAGCAAAGTACTTCTTCTTTTCATTTTATTAGTGGACCCATCTATAAGAGACTCAGAAAGAGGACCCCATAGCTGTAAGTTCACCCTCCACCTCCTTCTGCCGTTTGTTTCTGATTTCAGCAAAGGCACGAGGCTGTGGCACTCACAACTACTTTGCCAGAAATCATGGCTATGTGGCAATCTGCTACTTGCTTTATAGTCTACATATAAAAAGGCCTAGTCTCAACACCTTATGGAGGGGTGAACTTATTCTTCTTCCCCATCTTCTCCTTCTCCATCCTCCTCTTCATTACCTACTCCATTTTCTCTGGTCCCTTCATTTCCATGCCCTTCATCAGAGGTGAGCTTCCACCCAATGGCATATACCTTGCTTCATCATGACAGAGACAAGACACCAGCCAAATTTGTTGTTTCATTTTTATCTGATTGCCACACTTATCATAGTCTTGTTTTCTCTCTTCGGCACCAATTCTAGAAACTAGCACATCAGTCTTCAACATGCCATTGTAGGAATTATGTTTATTTATGCTCTCATAAAACCACATGTAGGTTTACCCGAAAACACCTACATAGACTAAGACAAGGCCGTTGGCCCTCGCAAAATGCCTCTCCTATACTGATCGACATCCAAGGAAACATTATCCACAATACATTCGGCTACTCCAACTTTTAAACATTAGAAATAAGTGCATATTTTCTCTTACCTACACTTTTTAGTCAAGCCAAAAACCAAAATGATTATCTTATTATAAATAATAATAATTAAGTTTTTCACATCTTACAAGTTCAACATAAAGAAAATCTACTTTATTTCATATACTACACAATTTTTAATATAATTAACTAATTTTATTTCCCATCATACGCATATTTCAAAGCAAACCCTCAATTTTTATGGCATGACTAAAATAATCTCTTTACTAAATAGGCCCTAAATTTATCGAACTTTAACTTATGCAAGACCAACCTTGTAGGAGCTCACATCCAATGTGTGAAGCTTCCAAAGGCCTCACTCATCCAACCTTTAATAAGGTGCCACAATCACCTCCAAGGAAGCCCAAAGGGCTTCAATTGAAATCCAATCTTATGACACTTCTTTCTCTCTCCACGAAGGCCTATGGAAGGTCCTTGTCATCAAATCTCACTAGAGCTATGTGAAGCTCCAAAGGACTCCCATCATTCCGCGAGGTTCCATGGCCACCTCTGGCGAAGCTTCGTCAATATCCAGCTCCATAGCCTATGGTTTCTCACTCTGCGATGACATGCACAACTCACCAAATCAAAACTTGCATATGTTGTGGGATGCTTCCAAACATCCTTTCCAACTTCCCAAGAGGTTATGGGATCATTTACAATAAAGTTTAAAGGCCCCCCCGCAAGATCCAAGTTCATAGCCTTAATTTCTCTCTCCTCACCACCTCCAACTCACTGCAGTGGATTGGCTTCTCATAGAACATCAAAAAAGCCTTCGATGAGCCCCACTTGAGATCACCAAACGTCCCATGATTAATCTCTGGCAATCCCCAACGTCACATGACTCAAATCCACTACGTTGCTCTACCCATTACGAGGTTTGTAGAGAAAGATAAAGATGAAGAAACTGTAATCCAAGCCCCTGATTTCTATTTTTGTTGCATATATGTCAATTGTGAGTTCTCATTTTCTACACTCATTAAACTAAATCTCATGTTGCCCCTTTGAAGGGCTTAATATTTCATAATGAAATGTATTCTTATTCGGCGTGGCCTATAAACATAGGAGATTTCTCCGAACCAAGTTAATCTTGGTGTTATCATTTTATTTCTACATTGCTTATTTATTTCTATGTTATAAATAACTCGCTCAATTAACACCACCTCAGGTCGTATGAATTTTGACGTCAACAACAGATAAATGAACTAATTATTGGGCCATAACTAGGAAGCCTAAACTTTTAGGTCGATCGGTTAACATAATAGCAACAATCAAGTTGAAGGAAAGATAATTTTAAAAGGAATTAAGGGAAGTAATTTACATTTTTTTATGGATGTAATTCACATCCTTAACAAACAAGAAGTGTTTTAACTTTTATATTAACTGAGTTGAAAGGTAAAAGGCTAAGCATATAAGATGGAAAGAAAATATAAGAATGAACACTATCATTCACACTAGCAATAGTATGTCCTAATTTAGAAATTAAAATTAATAACATCAAAATGTATGAGAATACCATGAGCATAAACCCTAGACGATCAACAGGCATGACCGGCCAATCTTCTAATCGAGGGATGTGTGTAACTCCAAATACATACCTGCCATAGAAGCACAAGAGCATTCAAACAAAGATAAAAAATCTAATAATAGAGGCATCAATTTCAAAAAAAAAAAAGGAAATAGCCAAGATCCTTTCTTTCAATGTGATCGTATAAATTTATCATTGCAAACTAGCATTTATATCTCACCGAAAATTAGATTTCTAGATGGCACCCTAATAGTGATGAGGAGAGGTAAGGTGTGATTGATTTTGTAAAGGAGATATGAGGGGGAGGGATTGATATAGAGTAGTTAGCAAAATACGAGGATAATAAAAAATAAGTTAACAGCATTGTCATTTTTCAATATGATGACATTAAACCAAACATATAATAATTTATAGATCACATTAACATTTAAACAATACTAACATAAAGATTGCATATAACCAAATACCCCTTAAGTTAAATAACCATTGCAAACTCTATCCACCTCAATTGAAGAAAAGTGATGTAAAACAAGAAGAGAGAAAAAGAAAGGAGAAAAGAGGAAGAGGAAGCAAGAGATGTAAAGGAAGAAACGAAGAGAGAAGAAAAGGAAGAGCAAAAGAAAGAAGAGAAACAAGATTTAGAGGAAACATATCTTATTAATTAATCAATGATGTATTACATAGAAATTTGAGCTTATCTATAGAGCATCCATAAATAAGAAAATGAAGTACATCAATACAAGTTTTTTAACTACTAAAAGACTAAAAATATTAAAATATTTCAAATACTAAAACCAAAACTGCTAAATCCCTTCTATTAATATTTTAAAACCAAAATAGAAAACTATTCACCCACTTAATAATCAAATAATCAAAATTTCTTTTTGCCACCAATAGATTAGCACCATTATCCTCTCTTCCAATTGAAAAGAACTCAACTCCAACAAGTAGCCATGCATATAAACTTATACAAGGAGAATAGATGATAAAAGATCTCTAAAAAAAATATCAATCTACCCAATGCAATGTGGGATTGTGAGATCTGAGAAGTTTCAATAAAAGAAGTTCGGCAAGAGCAAAACTATAAAAATATAAGACTAAAATGTGCCTCAATTAAAGAGTAAAATTTTCACATTTAAAATTCTAGTAAGTATGAAATTTAAAGTCTATATTTTGAAAATAGGAGTTAGTCATAAACATAAATCTGATGTATTCATAAATATCAAAGTCAATATTTCCAATAATTATTTTTTTTCAAACTTTCTTATCTATTTCAATTGAAGCGCCTTGTTCATCTTTATTATTATGAAAAAATATACATTTGAACACGAAGTGAATATTAGTGAAATAAAAGCAAACATTGTCATGGATTGAGCTGCAAAAATTTCTCAAGATGTCGACTTCATGTTCGAAATTTAATTTAACAATAGTTAATCGATTGTGGTGTTTCAATTGGCTCAATTTGATAGCAATAATTTCACCCAAGTAATCAACCTTCCGTTCAATTTTTTATAGTGAACTCCTTAAGAGATAATTGAAGTGATGTTTAAGAAACTCCATCCTTCTTTAAATATAGACAAGGCTTAAGTTTCTTCCCCGCAATTGTAGGTTGTGGACATGTGATTATGATTTATTAATAAAAAACTAACAGGTTGATATGCACTATCTTGAGAACAATAACATACCATAAGTTTGTAATAATATGCATCGAAAGATTACAAGCAAAATGCATGAACTTTATCTTGGTACAATTGGTAATGGATTTCTGAATGAATACAAAAATGATTAATCAAATCTCATGAACATAATATTTTATTCAGTTTTTATTTTGAACAAGCCAAGGAATGGTAATGATTTCTTTTTTGAGAGCTAAAGGAAAAAAGTAGACTGGCTTTTTATTGGGGAAATAAATTTAGTTACTAAATTAATTAATCAAATAAATAAAAAACAACTTTAATTGTGCAAGAAATTACCCTCAAAGCATGATTTGTATCTTTTTTTAGCTCAAAATCTGCATGAATTTTACTTAGAAGTTCGTCCTCACAATCTGCTCACAAAGGATTGACAAACATAGTGCCAAACTCAATCTAAGTTTGCTTGAATGTGGCTTGGCTCCAATGCAATACAACTTGGTTCGAACACAAACGAGCATAAGAGAGTAGCTCTAAGTGAGTAAGCACGAGAGTGTGACTATAGCGGATGAGCATGCAGGTGTGTTCTACGCAGGCGAGCATGTGATCGGTTGGCCAAAACATTAGATGTAGGAATCACATTACGTGTAGGGTTCTTGCATTAGACACTATAGTAGAGTCGCTCAATTGATGTAAGGCGTGAATGGTCAATGAATAGTGTCAGGACACTCAACAGCTCATCTGATGAGATACAATGGGACAAAAAAATTAGTTGGAATTGTCGTTTAAGCATGTTGGATCGGTGAGGCAAAAGTGCTAGAATGACACGTATAGTAGGTGGGCAGGCAGCTCTATGGCATTGGGCAAAACTACACAGCCACAGATAGGCATGATGTAACATCCCGTGATCTCAAATTGTAGAGACGCCTTTTGGGGCAAAACCGTGAAGCTAGTGAAGGAAAACTCCATAGTTGAGCATGCTTGGGTTGGAGTAGTACTAGGATGGGTAACCTCCTGGAAAGTACTCAAGTCACGCAGTTTTCCTAAAGCCAAAGCGAACAATACCTCTACATTGAGATCACGGGATGTTACACGTGAGATTGCCAATAAATATATTCAACAACACTCAATAGTTGTCGGTGGACTGAAACTTCACAAATTTGATAGTGCTGGCAATGTGTGAACAAGTGAGACCTAGAACTTTTAACTCTAATACTAACTAATGTAGACAAAGAACATGGAAAGGGAAAATAAAAAGTAGGAAAAAAGGGTAGAATAAGAGGAAGAGAAAGAGAGGAGAGAAACAAGATTTATAGAGAAGATACTCTATTAATTCATCAAAGTTGTCATTACACAAAAATTAAAGCATATTTATGAAAGCAGTCCATGCATAAGAAATGAAAGTACATCAAATCTTATCTAAATGATAAATGGAAACTTTCTAAATATTAAAATGGTTCAACATTCCAAATACTAAAACAAGAAACGCTAAATCCCCCTAATATTCTAGATCAAAATAAAAAACAATTAACACCCTTAATTATCTAGTAATTGAATTTCCTTATTGACTCCATTGGATCCACATTCAAGATTCTCGAGATAGACTGATCGGATGTTGTAATCATGAAAATATCCATAATAAAACTAAGGGGGATTATACATGTATCGACTATAGTATTTTTGTTTACAAATTAGACACCAAAATAGTATTTCATATTTACTTAGAGAGTACTAAATACTTGTTTTTTTTATAGACGAATATTTGTTACTATAAGATCACAAGACCTTTCATTGTTAGTACATCCAATTTTACTTTATTTCTAAGCTAACCATTGTTTGGTTAGTTATAAGCTTGCCCAATTTATTTCCATCATTTGCGACACCACCTAACTGTTGCTTTACAAGCAAAAATGTGCAACCCGAGAGGACGAAAAATGAGATCAAATTGGAGAGAAACTCGTAGCATTAAAAGGATGATGACTGCTTGAGATAAAATGGCAATGTATCATTCTAAGTAACAAGGTTTGTCAAAAAAGTAAGATAAAAGAGCATCCCGAGAGGTCAAAAAATGAGGGGTGTTCCTAAAATGAGTGGAACCTAGGAGATTATTAACTAAGAGACAAGATCATTGTGGGATGTAAGTGGTGACTTATTGTGAAATGTAAGGTGGATGGAACAAGGCAAGGCTCATGGCAAAATAATAACTAAACCAATGAGATAAATTATCATGAGATATTCACCCATAATGTGAATAAGAGTTCTTTCCACCTTAGCCATACATTATAAATGGCTATTACATCAACTAGATTTCTTGAATGGAGTTTTGAAATAAGAAGTTTTCATGGACCTCATTGTTGGCTTTGAAGTAGATCTAGGGGTGTAGACGGTATTCAGATAAAAAATTCCTTATCCGTCCGTAAACAATCCCCTAACTTGATTTTAAAGATTTGGAGGGGCAATACAATTTATGGTTACTACCAGAGCCAAAAGATCACACAATGCTCTATAAACTCTCTAAAATTGGTAACACTATTATTCTAATTGTGCATGCAGATGGCATATTATTGACAGGATGATACTACAAATATTAAAGGTCTGAAGGGAAAACTAATTGGGGAATTTAAAATCAGATCTGGGAAATCTTTAAGTACTTTCTGGGAATGGAATTTGCAAGATCTAAGGAAGGAACCTTTGTAAACTAGCCAAGAACATGCTAAATTTGCTCAGTGAAACAAGAAAGGCACGGTTGGAAGGCAGAGCCCAACCTAAAACTACAACTTAGTAAAGCAATGGATGTAGTGAGCAGAGAGCAATACCAGACACTAGTTAGTAGAATAATTTGTTTGTTTGTCATGTACTTGGCCTGACATAGCATTTGCAATGAGTGTCAATCACTTTATATTCACTCCTTCAGATCATAAAATTTTGAAGTTGCCTATAGAATCATAAGAACCTAAAGGACAAACCTAGTAAGGGGTTACACTATAAGAATCTTGGTCACCTTCCGATAGAAGGCTTACCATGATAAAGATTGGGATAGAAGACCAACATCAGGCTATTGCACCTTTGCAGGAGGAAATCTTGTCACCTGACCTGAAGGAGCAATAAACAGGATGTTGTAGCCAAGAGTAGTGCAGAACCACATTTAGATCAGTTATGAAATTATTATTGGAAGAATTAAAGAAGCATACTCACTAATTTATCAAGGTTTAATGTGATAATGAGACTGCAACTACAATTTTTCACAATCCAGTTCCACAAGATTAAACAAAACACATTGAAGTAGACAAGCACTTCATTAAAGAGCAGATAGGTAGTGGACTAAGTGGAGTGATCTCTATGTCATACATTCAGGTATCAACCAGATCACTGATGTTCTAACGAAAAGACTACGCAATAAACAATTAGACAACTTAGTAAGTTGAACATGGAAGATATCTTCTTCAAGCCAACTTGAGTAGGATATGGAAAGAGAGAAATTAAGATTTAACTTCATAGTTAATATGGAAAAGAGAAATCAAGAGCTGATTCCAGAATTAGTGAGGAAATGAAAGAAATCAGGATTTGATTTCTCAATTTCAGAATTTTTCAAATTTAGAGCTTTCTAGACATAGCCAGGAAATTCTTTGTAAATAAAGACATCTATTATGAGAGATTCTAGGGCTTGTTTGGTTGGAGGATGAATTTGGGTAAGGAAAGAGAAAATAATTTATTTTATAGAGTTGATGGGAAAGAAATTATTTTTAATATTGAGAGGTGTGTAGGATGTGAAATAAAGTTGATTTTAAGGTTGGAATTTGTGTTGGATGTGAAATAAAGTTATTAAAATTTATAATAAATTTAAAATATTATTAAGATATTTTTTTGCCCATTTTTGGGCTCATGCCAAACAAGGGAGTTATTACAGCTTCCCAGGCCATAGAAAATGGCATAAGACCAGAGAAAACACACAACTCATGACGAACACTACTAGCGTGTAGGTAAATATGAATAATTTGATATAGAATAATAGGTATGTAATTCTCCTTAAAACTGAATAAGACCAGAGAAAACACACAACTCATGATAATAATAAGGAAAAGATATTCTAATTAAAGAACAATTAACTGGATTCAAGACTCATCATCTGTACATTATGCAATCTTACAGCCATCAGCAAACATCCAAACTAAAACGACATATGACGACGACTCATGTAGAACATAAATGCAACATACTAAATTAAAATAAAAACCATGAAGTTTGAGAAATTTAAACGGAAACTCTTCAGTAAAATAAACCAAAAGAAAATGTATTATTAGTGAATGCTGGCTTCTAAGATTACAAATTAACCATAATTAAAGAAAATTGTGGATCAAGATGATGTTCTATCGAAAATGTAATAAATGCAATAAAAAAATCAGGCAGACATGCTTGATTACAGTTAAAAGCTTAAAATATATCATAAGAGCATCAGAAAACTATTAACAAAGATTATGCATAGCAACTAATATTAGCAGAATACTGAAAGCTTGAAAAGCAGAATACAAAAAGATCATACAAAACACAAATACTACCACAGAAGAAAAGAAGATACACGTTTAAGAGTAGCTACAATGAATATGATTCGGTATGCAAATAATGTTTTTCCAAGTCATAATGAGCAGGCTAAACTAACCAATTAAAAAAATGCAAGCTTTTACATCTCTATGCAGAAAATAAAGCAAATGCTATAAAAAAAAGTCAAGGAAACAAACCATAGAACTATGTCTGTTTCCTCCAGCGACCTATTTTTCTTAACCCATGTAGCCAGTCCCTCATTCACACGTGGATTTTGATTGGGAAACTCTCCTCCAGGAAACATTTCTTCACGATTATATTGTGTAACCCAAAGATTATGCTTCAAAAAGGCAGCTCTTCTCAGAAATTTTGCCTCCGGACCAGCCAATGGCAGGCAATTTGATCCAGGTAAAAGCTTGTAGCCAGTAAATTGTCCAGTTCGATTGACAGTTCTTGTATTCCTCACCTGAAATTAAAAAAAAAAAAAAAAAAAACCGGAGATGGAGATTCTTATGACAAGATGACATCGGGTATCAAAGAATGTTACTAGTCAACCCATATCACATTAAGGCACCAGAGGCAACACCTAAAGAGTAGCAAAAAAGATGAACAAGATTGAAAAAGGTACAGGAGATGAGTTGAGCATGTTGGTTCACTTATAACCCTGCCTCAACTGAAGTTCAGAGAGATTGAGAAAAGGATGATGAAAACTAAAAATGATTTCAATGATGTTTGTTAGACCTTTGAATGCCAAGCTTCAAACAGAAATATAACCGCACTGTAATAAAAGTTACTGCAAATAACATAGTTTACATGTTATCAATCAAAGAACTATTTCTGCAGCAAATTTCATACTTCATTTCCAATGCATAAATTCAAGTTCTCATGATGTAGATGCATGGAGGCTATATGTGAACGAAGGGAAATTGGAGCAAAGACATAATGAATCTCAAACCGTAAGTTTACACTACTTGCATCCATATAGGGCCTAAGTCCAACTGAAGACCATTATCACAATTACCAGTAACAACTTGAGTGCAGCTGTGGCTCAGTTTCTAGAACACCGTGCACATTTTTGCAAATTAAATACATATTCTTTTATGCCTTTCCCTCAGAGAAGAAGAAATCCCTACAAAATAACTAAAAGTCTAAAACAGATGACAGCATACTTGAGATAAATTGATAAGCTAAAAACCTCACATGGCCAAAGACCAAACCAATAATTTACATGCTTTATGGTTTATAATAAGGGTAAAAGATACATAAAATAGATCAGAATCGAATTAAATACATGCAAGAAGAAAAGCATAAGGCTAGTTATTTTCTTACAATCCAGTGTCGTGCTGATGAAGGGTTACAATCACGCATAGCTTGCAGTTCAGTTCGAAGAACAGTCTCCTCAGCATAGAATGCATTATTGTGGACATTAGTTTTCCCAGGTTCTTCAACCTTAAGATTCACCTCCACAACCTAATAATGAATAAGTTGTCATACAAATGAACTTCATGCCAGACCAAGAATATGAATGAACTACCCTTAGGAGTTAGGACCGACTTGTCAAAAGGAGGTTCTACCATTAGAAATAGATATAGCATTGACGACCCAGATCAAATCACTTTATGATCGCAAACATGAATAGATACAAATTTTCTAATTAGTTAATTTGAGTTTAGTACACATGGTCAATTTGAGTTTTAGGTTGGATTAACCTCCCTAATTAAAGCCTGTAGGAGACTATTGTATTTAAACATTGACTAAAGGAAAATTAGAGCACTGAGTTTGAAATTGGTTCTAAAATGAATCGATATCCAGAAAAGGGAATATTGGCATCTATGGAGAGAAGATTCAAACCCCGATATCAAGCAAGGGGAAGGGACCAACTCCTAGGGTGAGAATCCATAAACCCAAAGTTATCCAAGATTTATCTACATTCTTGTTTCCAGTTCTTTCTTCTCTACCATCGATTCCATCCCATTATCCAATTGCTCCCATCCCACCATCCAATCACTGCAAATCCAGGTAGGATCTCAGTTCCCTTCATCTCTCCCTGCCATTTCAAGACAACTAAAAGGGTAATTTGAGTCTTTTGCTATTCAAGTAAAAGAAATTTGGACCATAACCTGATATGAAACCAAAATTAGGGACTAAAGGTGGTGAATCGAGAAAACATAAAAACCCAAATACAAAAAGCATGAAAATGCGAGATCATATCCAAATAGTCATATCCACATGTAGGGAGTAAAAAGTGGTGAATGGAGAATAGGTAAAACCTTCTCTAAGATTTAGGTATAGGACGAAAAAGTGGTCCCATTCAGTGAATGTTCTCTGAAAGAGTCAACCATGTTTGAATGACGTACAAAACAATTAGAAAAACATTATAATCTACAAATTCTCACAACGTAAAATTAGCAATCATTAGTGGTATTCACCTGGTTAAATCCTTCATTAGGCTTACAATCAACTGCCATGTCCATTCGAGCGACAAAGAAATGCTGATGAACTGGTGCATACAAGCCAGGAGCAATAGTTGTACCATATTTTCTTGATTCACCAGGTTGTAAAGCTCCCAAGCTGAGAATTCCCGTCAACTTAACTTCAGCTTCAATTTTACCATCCTACAACAAGAATTATTATTCAGTTACGCACAAGCAGTGGCCACTCCAGTATTAGTCATGAAGAAGTGTTGACATACCTACATAAGTAAATTCAAAGAAACTCCCATGACCATGAATTTGCATTAATGCATGAACATATTCAAGTCACTATGAATTCTTGTCATGATGTTTAAATTTTTTATTTATCAAAATTAGTAGTTGAATAAAATCGACTAAATTTACTTATAATATTTAAATTCATTGTAACAGAATATATAAAAAACTGCAAGCTAGTAGTTCAAAGTAACAGATTTGTTAAATGAAACTAACAGAATATATAGCAACATATGATTTCTTGCTTTTTACTCAAAGTGACTTCCCAAGGAATAGAATCTATTAGTCAAACAAAGATGAACTTTGCACAAAAGAATGAATGAAGTAAAAAAATTTATATTGACAAAGACCAATGCAAGAAACCACGCATTAACTGAAATCAGTTTGATGGACATCACCAACTGGAGCAGGACGGTCGTACAGGATAAAGCCTTCTCAAAGATGGTAAAAACTGGACATTTATATGGAAACAATATACAACGCCAACAGAACATTGATGAGTAAGCTTGATAGTAAGTCAGGCAGTGAATTCCACAACCATTAATAGTAAATTAGATTTCCGGTTCCACAACCATTAATAGTAAATTAGATTTCCGGTTACACAAAGGTATTCAGTTCGCTTCTTTACTGAAAAAACAAGACAAATAAAATGAACATTTACTTAGACTTTGAGAAAACAAACTTCATGCATCAATAATCAAAACAAAATAAATTCTAATGATCAAAAATCAAACATTTTCTATTTCTTGACTAAAAGTTGTAAATATTTTATAAAGGAACACATTGTTCTAAAAATAAGATTATATTTACCTATTAATAGCTTCACAAAACCCATCTAAAGTGGCATAAGCAGATTTAATGTTGTCTAATACACAGTCCTCCATAATTATCCGAATGTTTTAAATTGACAGTGGATAAAGAACAAATAAAAATTAATGGAGAACAGGAAAAAAAAAAAAAAGAAGCATCTCTATCCAATGGCTTGTAAATGAAACTTATTGAGGGTAAAAACAATAGAATGATAGGTGCTGAGCACAAACAGCCATTTATCAAGTATAATACATGGTACTTATTGAGCCTGTTTAAATTTAACCACAAGACTACCAAGTACTGGAGAAAAGCATTCTGGTCGGTTCTGCTTTGAAAACAAGTTCTGTAACCAAAAATACAAGCACCAAAAATTTTAGGAGTTCATGCAACATAGTTACATTCTATAGATTTAACAATAACTACAACGACTACAAACACCACCAAAGCCTTAATTCCAAACTATTTGGGGTTGACTATGTTCTAGAGTTTGAAAATGTTTAAGAATAAAACTAAGAACAGAAATAGTTATTATATTTGCATACATTTTTAAACATTTCCTTTCAAATAAAATGTTTAAAAATGTATGCAAATATGACGACTCATAAGCACCGGCTTTCACAGAACATGATAGGAAATGTGCAAGATAAAATAATGATGATGATGTGTAGCCAAAAGCAGCCAGGAAAACTACAATGAGTTACAGAATATGCAAAATAAACATTGATAGTCAGTGAGGTACCTGATAAAAATGCCAGAAAAAACCATACTCATAGTTAGCCACTGTACATATGAATGACACAGTAAGCCTTCTAGAGCGCCGTACTTCTGCAAGGCCTGTTCTCCAATCTTGATGTTTCCACAAAATCCCATGGTCCTCTTCATGCAAGCAGACACAATTTTCTATAGTCTCAACACCACCAGTGTAGTTAGTAAAATGAGCGTCAAAGTATTTGATGTAACCTAAACAGTCACAACCCTGAAAATTAAATATATCATAATGTTGAAATAAGTCAGAGATGAACAAGGAAATCAGACAAAAAAATTCTGGGATAACTATCCCACCTTTTTAAGAGAATGAGCATTTTTACCAAGCCCATCTTCACCAGCATCAAAGGCATTTTTCCGATAGTGTGGTTCATTTGGATCTCCATATGGAACTACCATTTCAACAAAACTCAACCTATGTGCCACAGGTCTACGGCCACGGTTTCCATCAACATAAGCAACAGAATATATCACTAAACCCTCTCTAGGACTGAAACCAATTCGGAAGTTCCACTGCTCAAGAGAAAAAAGAAAATGAATTTATGATTTAGTATGAATAACCTAAGCAGGGAATAATTAGCAAAAGCACTATACCTTCTGCCACTCAACAAAGTGACCATTAACACGGAAACTTGGGCCTTCAGGCTGAAGAATGTGCAGAGGCTTCACGTCACTTCTATCGACACCACCTCTTGTTTCTCCTGGAGTGTAGTTTCTCAATGGATCTGCTGGAGGTAGAGGAACCAACTTTCTATCCTCAAATTCAATAATTACCATATTTTGAATATCAACAACAATATGTATTCCTTCAACTGGACGAGCATAACCATTTTCCATGGGACAGTCACTCTCAGTCCGACAAAATATCAATGGTTTAGCCAATCTGCGACTAGGAGAATCATCTTTACCATAATAACCAACACACCTTTGCAAAAGCGGAAGAAGTCAATAAACGAAAGACAAAGGGGGCATTTGGTTCAATGTCATCTTGCCATGATGTTATGTTATTTAGAAAAAGGGATTGTTTGGTTTGATGATATGTATAGATAATCTTATAAAATATTATAGAATATTCACTCAAAAGATAACAACTAGATGTCAAAATATCCAAATATCATGACATAATACGAACATAACATTGAACCAAATTCCCCCAAATACTTAACAAATAAAGCATATATATTAGAAGAACAAAAATAAAGTTGCAAAGAAATGGCATACCAAGCATCCACCATCACTAGATCCATATCCTCAATGCCTCGCTTTCTCATTGCCTCCATGAAGGCTTGGAAACCTTTTACGGTAGCCTCACATTCAGCATATTCCACAGCATCCTATAGATAAAAGATAACATGAAATAAAAAGCTAACTAGTAAATAAAAAAAACGTGCATGCATGGCGTTAGTCTTCATAAAGCTATAGTAAAACATATCATATGCTTTCATCAAATATATATATATATATATATATATATATTATATGCATAAGCAAGCACCACAACATATTGGGACATTAAAGCAAGCTATTTTTGATATGTAAACATGCTAATTACAGTAGCCTGGTGAAATGGCATTAGACAGTAAAACAGATCACATAGAGAAAAGAATTTTTTTGGAAAAAAGCTGCAGAAAAAGCTCCTCATAGCAGGATCATAATTTGCAACATTTAAATACACATGTACCAACACCTAGTGAGAAAATATTACAAGGGAAGATGATAATTTATCATGACCATGAATGCCATTAAAAAATATATGAATTTCCTACAATAAGATGAACAACAGATTTTGAACAATTATCTTGCAAAGTTAGAATAGTATCTTCATATTCTATTCATATATATACATATATATATATATATATGTATATGTATGTTCGTATATGTGTATGTGTATGTGTATGTGCAAATGCATATATAGATCTAATTTTGCATAAATTTGTATTGTTTTAAAGGCATACCATAGGAGGCTGAACATCTGGAACAACTTCTGTAGAGATGACTTTTCCCCTGTGATGGCCACCTCTAGTTGCTGCATGTACTTCTGACAGCTCAACAACCCAGATGCTCGTCTCATTTGACTTCTTATTGTAGACAACAAGTCTAGCTCTTCGAGAAGGAAGCTTACTTGGAATGGCAGGACCACCTTTTGTCCTTGGGAGCAATGATGGTTGGAATGGGGGGAAATAATAAGCATCAGCTAATGCAACTACACTCTTCTCTGGCTCAAGGAGTACTACTTCAACAAATCGCATGCTATCCCTCACCTAAAAAGGAAATTATTAAATTAAACAATTACCACTCAAAGAATATAATAATCTCTTTCAAACAAATGAATATCAATTATGTATAGAAGTTAACTTAGAGTTGAACTGATTTCATTTCAATTCAATTGACTTTGAAGCACAAGATGACCAAGGCAACTTTGGATTGACTAGAATTCGAGAAACTGTCGAGCAGGCTTTAGGTTTCAAATATAATTGTCGGTCATACAGGAAACATCTGAATAATCAAGATGCCTAACCTCAGGGGTTGGCCCAGCAGCCCTGACTGTTGCTACTGCAACAGAAATCTCAGCAGCAGATAATGGATCCAAAGGATGGCTTGCCTGAGCCCTAAATATCACCTGGATGCCTGCATAGAATAAAATATAAACAGGATATATACTAAATAAAGAGGATGTTTCTGAATGAACCGAATGCAATCACTTCAGTTACAAGTAGCATGCAAAGAAACAAAGTATTAAATGAGCAACATTAAAAAAAAAGACAAAATTCACAAGAGTATAACGGCATAGCCTCAAAAAAGTGGTACTCAAACGCTTGCTCTCATACTGTTACCCAAATATATACTAACAACATTCAAGAACATTGGCCAGTCCAACATTTATTATGACGTTGAAAACATATTCAACTGAATACCTAATACAGGAGACATGGTGACACATGCCTCACTACATCCAAAGCAAAGGCTATTTTACTCTGCACTGCCCTTCCAAGGCTAGGCTATGTGTGTGAAGCCTAATCCCCACTCATGATTTCGTTCACCATCTCACCATGTGAAAACTCTTTTACTCTTAATTTTTGAAGACTAAACAAATAAGGTTTATTAAAGATTTCAAAAATAGTTGGATTTTGAAATATTAGTGATTAGTTGTGGTTTAAAATTATAGAAATTAGTGATTATCTTTCTTGTAAGCAGGTCGCCCAACATTCCATTACAAACATCCATTACCAAAGAGGTACCGGGGAAGGAGCTCACCTAAGTACCAAGTGATCCCAAATTTGTCCCAAATTTGAAACACATCACCGCAATTTTCAATGTGGTGGGGGGGGGGGGGGGGGGGGGGGGGGGGGGGGGGGAAACATTACATTATAAACAAGAGGTGAACCTTCATTGTAAATTGAACCTTGGAATAAGAGATCTTAGTGCAGCCTTGAGCATAGATGAAAATTCATTGAACCATATAATTATTGGTGTTCCGTCTATTTCTTTCTTAAATGCTTCTTATTTTGCCAAAGGGAATTATGGGAAAATAAGTCATGACTGACACAAATGTATCTCACAACCCTTAGGTTCATCTGCCTTGCTTAATGTGCCTGTGATGGCAATCCACCACCGCACCATAGCTAAAGTAGACAATTAGAAGCTTTTTAAAAAAATGTAGACAATTAGAAGAACACAAAAAGGAGCAAACATATATTTGATGATCAAAAGCTTGTCATATGTCAAGAAATTTTTTTTTTTATCAGATATGTCAAGAATTTTTTTTTTTATCAGATATGTCAATAAATTTTGAACTATATTGATTATATAAAAGAAATCACTAAAGTAATTTACTCAACTCCTAGCCCCTATTTGTTTGACAGTTTAAAATTAACTTGATTTAATTTTAAACAGGCATATCACATCACACATAAAATTTAATATTAAAAATTAACTTTATTTCATATCCTACACACATTACCAAAATAATAACTAACTTATATCACATCCCTCACATATCTCAACATAATAACTAACTTTATTTTACATCATTCACAACTTTAAATAAAAAAATATCTCTATGTAAGTTTAATTTTAACTTTGTTAAATTTATAGCTTACAAACAAACAGGCCGCATCAATACCTAAGATTTCCTCACCCACCACTTGATAAAGAAATCTGTCACACATACCAATTCCTATTCTCCTCAGTTATATCTTACAAAGTCACAACTAAATGACTTAAAACATATAATTGTAGAACTGCTTAAAGTTGGATAATATGTAATCTCCAATGTTGAAGACAATGAAATGTTTGATTCATTTTAAAGAAAAGGTAATGAATCAAAAAACCATGTAAAGCAAGCAAGTTATCACGGATGGATACGACCTAAGAGCATCATAAGGTAAAAATATGCAATGAAATCAAGTAAATGGAAACATTAAAGTCACCATGATTCAAAGTATCACAAATTTGCAAGCCTCGTACAATAATGGAATGACAATTGCATTCCTCCAATCACTTCCCCCAAAATTCCTTCGTTTAAGTAAATGAAAGAACAACAACAATGGAGCCTTAATCTAGTTGGGGCTATCTACATGAATTTCTCTTCTCCATTCGGCTCTATTTATAACACTCTTTGTAAGCATGGGTGAGCCAAGGTCATACATGAAAATATTCAAAGTCAATTTTTGGACTCACTCCATCCTTTTACCAACCATGTCCTTGAACTCCCCTACATTTACATGCAAGGGCCTCTAGAAGTTAGTAATCTACATTCTAATCCACCTTTAAATGTCCCGCTCAGATAGGTTTTCATTAACACCTTCAATTCAAAAGAAACAATTATAATGTGATCCAAGTGTGACAACTCATGAATCTTGAGACTATAAACATAAATAATTCAAATAAGTACACCTACCAGTTTACTTGTAAAAAAAGGAACAAATAGGGGAAATTACTATTCTGTAAGCCTCTCCTTATATCTAGCCACATCATGTTCCTCCATCGCAAATCCTCCAGCATTTTATCTAAAAATTAAATATAAATTATTCGTTCTTTCACCAAAACACACGCCAAGCTGTGTGATCGGTCTACTCAACACAAGACCCTCCAGTCTCTATCAAGCCCAACTGCTGTACTAAAAGAACATTGGCTTTTATCTCGTCATCCATCTGTAACATTATCTGCTATATTCCAAGGAATATCCGTTGAACAAGCTGTCCAAAGACAAAGTCTTGAAATTAAAAACAGCAGAGCGCGAAGAACAGTTCAACACTAACAAAAGGCGAGACCAGAGTCTCCGACAATAACCTAAAACCAAACATTACAACCTTCTACATGAAACCAATGAAAACACTAGAATCTACCGGTCGCCTGCAACGGTGTTTCTCTTACCCTTAGACGAAGGCTTGGCCGCCGTCTCAGGCAGATCATCAACGGGTCGGATGACGACGCCGGAGTTCACCGTCTTCGCCCCGCCGCCGACCTCCCGGGGAGCCCAACCTGCCGCTTTCCTGCCCTCTCCGCCACCGGCGCCGGAGCTGACGGCGTCAGAGCTAGGGCAACATGACGTCGCCTTTTTCTCAGCTGCGGCCATTGCAGTGGGTTTGCGAGCTCACCGAATCCGCCGTAATATCCTCCGTCACTACGATCTGACATACAGCAGACCTCCGTGACCTTCTTCCCCTCTATCCCCTCCCCTCCTCGGCCTCCCTCAGCGCCTATCTCGTCGGCCGCCGCCGCCTCCACGAAGGGGAACTTCTCGCTGAATTGCCGCGGTCGAGGCCTTCACGTGAATTTATAATCTCTCAGCCCTCTCTCTCTCTCTCTCTCTCTCTCTCTCTCTCTCTCTCTCTCCTCCCCTCTCTCAACTCGATCAGGAAGCCTAGTGAAAAGGTTGGCAGGATATCCATCATTGCTATTTCACGCCCAATCTGAACCAATAACTCTACGCCTTCTGTATACTCTATCCTGATTTTGCTCCCCGTTAAAAAGAACGTCAGTTATCATAACTGGGGTGATATGTTATCGGACTAGATTTTTTTTTTTATAAATTATCTAACTCAACCAAAAACTTTTTTTTCTTAAAAAAAAAAAAACTTAACATTGTGGCCTATTTTGGTTTGAAAAAATTTTAATTTTTAGAATAAATATTTTTGTCTATATTGGGATATATGTAAAATTAAAAATAAAATTAATTAATTATATTAAAAATTATGAACATTGTGAAAATGTATTAAAAATTATATATGAAATGACGTAAAATTATTTTTTATATTAAATTATGTATAAAATAAAATATAAAATTATTTTTTCTAATCTTTAAAAAAAATTCTTGGCCATGAATTTTTTTTTGTCTTGAGCTAACTGCTCTAGATTAAGTTTTTCACATATTATATAAATTAAAAGTTAATATTATTTTTTCAAACACAAATATCAAAAACTTAAAAATATTCCTCAAAATTACTCTTAGGTCTAGTTTGATTCAAAAAAAAATTTGAATAACAGAAAAAAATATTTTATTTTTTTTTAATTAATAGACAAAAATTATTTTAATATTAAAAGTATACAAATATGAAATAAATTTAATTCTAATGTTTATATTTGCATTTAATGTAAGATAAAGTTAATTTTTATAATTAAAATTTGTATTGAATTAAAAAAATACTGCAGACCAAATAGGGCCTTATATCAAACAAAAGCTAATCTTGTTTTAAAATAATTTTTATTATAATTTTCTATGACGCCACTTGTGATAGAAATTTATTTTTGAGGTGTAACATCAAGTAATTTTTATATTTATATATTATAATTATGTTACACAATAAAATTTGATCAAGGGTTTTTATATTAAAAAAATGTGTTTTATAATAAAAAATGTGTTTTATAATACAATTGTGGTAGAAATTTCTTATGAGAAATCTCTCTCTAATATAAACTTGAGCGATTTCCGAGCTACACATGGAAGAAGTAAGGACCAAACTAATTAGATCAACAAAAAGGAGGCCTCTAGACCAAAATAGCAATTTTTTATCTAGTAAATATGAATAATATCTTTAATTTATATAATTTATCAAAAATTCATGAGAAACTCAAATTTGTCTAAAATTAAATGCAATCTAAATTTCAGTGTTATTCAAAGATCAATGATATCTAGCAAGTATTATTTATTTGCTTCAATGCAATTGTATTATTGATTAAAAAATAAATGATTATTAAAATTCAATTACCTAAAAATAATGTATTTTTAAAATCTATTTCTTGAATCAGATCCGTGTTCCTCTACTTTGCATAATCATCGATTTGTTTGTAAATAAAGTGATATCTATTTTGAGCAACATATAGAAGTCATTTTAGTTTAGCAAAAAAAAATATTTTTTAACTTATCTTTTTATATGATTTTCAACAAAATCATAATTTTTTTTAAAATCTTATATAAATTTCAGCATAAAATATATTTTAATTATCAAATAGTAGTAAATTCACTTAGGCCTCTGATGTTTATTATTTTACCATAGAAATTTACAAGTATCAAAACATGTCATATAGGTTCACAAAAATCATTGTATAAGTCATTCTAGTCTTCAAAAGTTTTTAATTAGGTCCAATTAAATGTCTTTCGTTCAATATTCTATTAAATCATTGATGTATTCGGGGAAGAGCTTGTCATGAGCAGAGTCGTTAGGCAAAGTCACCCCAAGTTCGCGACAAACAGAAGAGAAGAGCTCTAGTCAACTTCTTCTTCTTCCTATTGAGTAGATTCTCATCGGCTAGAGTTCGAGCAATGATTAAATGGTGACATGGTTTGAAAAGAGATAGTAAGTGAGGATATTTTTATCATTTTAAAACTACTTAATAAATACTATTATGGAAGAGCCACAATGACTTATACAGTAATTTTGTAAATTTGTATAATATGTTTTGATTTTTATAGATTTCTACGACTAGATGGATAAATCCTAGGAGGGTAAGTGAAATTATCCATATATATAATATTAGTTTTAGAAACTTTTTTTTAACAAATTATAATTTATTTCATAAAAAAATAATTTTATAATTTTATATAATATGATGTAAATATATTAAAATTGAATAATTATTTTTTTAAAAATAGTATGATATAACATGTTAATATTGAACATTACTTTGTCTGACTGTTGAGTTGGTTTTGTTCTAATTAATCTCTGCCGCAGTTGGCTTATCGAGGAGATTGTTACCGGAGGTGACCCGAACGCCGTTCTCTCGGATAGCGGCGGTAATTCGCCACCAAAAGCCGGGCTTAGTAATAACGCCGGTAGGAATAAGCAACAGTGGTAACGTGATCAACACAGGGGATAAGCGCAGCGGGTGATAGGCGCACGAACTTGTCAGTGGGCCTACAAGTTGCCACGTCATCGGGGCCCACACTCCGGCATCATCCTTAGTGTTGCGTTGGGCAAACGCACGCCGGGAATCTTAAAATGAAAATATTAATTTAACAAATTTAATAATTTTTATATCGATAATTTCAATTATTTTTACAAACTATTTAAATTTACTAATAATTGATATTTAAACTATTGAAATATTTCCGAAATAAAAAAATATATGACTTTTCGTATTAGATTCCATCATATCCGATTCAAAAAATAAAGATTAATTAGCTTTAATTGAATTTTAAAATCTTAGTTAAAACAACGAGTAAAGGTTAGTAAAACAAAAAAAAAATCAATTCTTTTTAAAATAATTTTATTAATATTTTTATATTAAAATTATATTTATATTTTTTAAGAAATATATATTTAATTATTTCAACATCAAAATTTAATATATGCATGTGTTCATCCAATGAGAAGGTGTGGCGAGATAGTGATTTTGTAATTTTAAAAATAATTTTATTTAGAATCATTTACATACATACCTCTTAAATTATTTTGAATTACATATTAAACCTCCCATTTTTTAATTTTACAACTTAACTCCTAAATCATCCAAAAATAATATATTTAGGTTTTTCTCAAGATTTTTAAAGAATATTTTTTGCTGATTATAATTATTTGGATGCTTATTACCAATAATATGTATATACAAATATTATAAATATATTTGCAAATATATGTATTCTATTATTTTTTCATTTTTGGATGATTTAGAGGGTTAAGTTGTAAAATTAAAAAATGAGAAATTTAATATATAATTCAAGATGATTTAAAGAATATGTATGTAAATGCCTTTTTTATTTAATAATGAGAAAAACTTATACAAAATAACTTGATTGAATATTATTGTAAATTTTAGATATTTTATTGAATAGTTTTTAAAATATTAAACTTACTTGATATTATCTCTAATTTTAGGGACTTTGATGATATTTACTCAAACTAAATTGTGTGATATTAACTTTTGGTTACTAACAAAAAAACTTTATCGTTTGGTTTCTACAAAAAAGAGTTTATTCCTAAAAGATCCCTATAGTCAAACTCTTAATTATGTTTTGATCCACAGTTTTTAAAATTATCTAATTGGTCCTTAGTTTAAAAAAAATTTAATAATAAAGATCTCTAAAAATTATAATTATTACATAAAAATTTTAAATTGATGATTTATATTATACCAATATTTTAGTTTATAGTTAGCCTGAGAATATTGACCAATACTTGGATGCTACGGAAATTTCACCACTTACATCTATTATTGCTGCTATTCTAGATAGTCTTCCTCTTTGAGAGATTTTTACTGACTATCAGTTATTTTTGTTTGGTATTTTTTATTATTTGACTCCTAATACTATTTATTTCTCAAATATGTGCAGATTTTTAGAATGAAAATTAACTTATTAGGAGAACTAGTTGTTTCACTTTTTATTTCCTGTTATTGACTTAGCTATTCAAAATGAGATTACTGCTCAATTGTTAAGTTGCGTGCAAGACAGAGATGCTTTTAATTTATTAATATTTACTTCTTGTAGATTAAATATTATATATATAATTGAATCTTTTTTGGAGGATTATTTAATTTTACAATTTCTCTAGTTTTAATATTATCCTCACGTTCTCTCCCACCTCTATCCACTCTCTTCCGTGCACACATGCACTCTCTATTGCTTTTGTAGGGGAGAAGTCTGAGGGGGCGGGATGCCCTCTCTCTCTTCCCCATCTCTCTCTCTCTCTCTCTCTCTCCCTCGAAAGAGGGCGGGAGTTGGATGATGGTGGTGAGGCGATGGCAACAAGTAAAGAGAGCGATAGAAAAATATATAGCATATTTAAAAAAAAATTAAAAAAATAAAATTTATTAAAGATAATTGTAAAAAAATCTGTTTATAATACTAGATAAATTATAGGAATATAAATTTTTAAAAATTATATGCAAAACTATAATTAAAGCCCTATTTGGCGCGAGGACTAAAATCAGGACTAAAATAGTATTATTTAAAAAAACAACAATAATAATAATAAATATATTTTTTAATTATTTTATACAAATTTTAATATAAAAAATAATACTTTACTTCATATACTCAATAATTTTTAATAAAAATAAAAATTTTATTTCACATTTTAGATCACAATACTCGATTCAAATATTTTAGTCTAGAATGTGAAATAAAATTGACACTTTTATTTTAAATTATTGAGTATATAAAGTAAAATAATATTTTTTTATATTAAAATTTATATAGAATGATATAAAAATTTTATTTACTATTATTATTATTTAAATTAGTACTAATTTAGTCCTATTTCAGTCCTGTTTTGGTCCCTGCGTCAAATAGGAAGGGTCAATTTATAGGGACCTTTACTCAAAAAATATTAGGAATTTAATTTATGCCCATAATGCAAATCTCCTTTCCGCTCAGCAGACCTGGTCATAGATGCTCCATGATTCTAACCGTCCAATTCCTCAAGATTGTAGCAGATCACCACATGGACGGATCGACGCCACAGATCCACAAGCTAATGGCCAAATTAGAATGCTTCATCATTGTTATTTTTCTTGTCGTACAAGAAGGACCAAATGATTGAAAGACAAATGTTTTATTTTCTCACAACCCAAAAAAAATATTTTATTTTACCCAAGTTGTTTAAATTATTCATAATTTTAATTCAAAATTTCAGTTTAATAAAACTAAATTATCAATCACATATCCCAAATCAGATTTCTATGGAGATGCTACATATATCTCTCGCAATATCAATTATTGATATATATTATATACAATATATATAAACTATGGCTCTATTTAGTATATAAAATAAAATTAATTTATATATTAAAAATTATATATATGATATAATATAAAGTGAATTAATAAGTCAGCTAGCCTAGTATCAAATATTTGTTCCAGATTTGTTGCATCTGGATCCACGGTTAATCATCTAGACCGCACACATGGAAGCTTACGTGGCATCAACGATACAAGCGCTCAACGTCGAACATAAGGTGTATCACCCCAAAGAGCAGACGCCGAAGAGACCGAGACGAACAACATGGACCAGAACTGACCGGTGCCTGGCGAAGTATCGGTGACTATACTGCTTTCAAGAGGTATAGGCTCTCCTGCCGTCAGACCATACCATCCTTACATCGTACAGCAAAGGCTAGGGAGTGGCCCTCCTGCAGACATTGATGGTCTGTCACTGGAGCTGAAGCACATTCTGCTAAAATAACTTTACAGAATAGACCAGGATATAAATATTTCACTGTAATGGGAAAAGGCTCTCTCGGGCTAGATCCAAAAAAACTTTCACCTCAAATCCCTTCAGCTTTCTTACTGTAATCCAAAAAAGATTGATTTTAGTGATTTTTGAAGCCTCCTCGAAATGAGCCGTGGTTTTTCCACTCAGCTGATTTTTCAAGTAAAAAATCTGATTGTTTCTCGTCATAACAAGGCTTAAACAATCCTCGTAATTTGTCAAATATTTTTTTTGCATATTGTCACATATTAACTATCAAAAATTAATTTGAATTTTTGATAAAATTAATGTAGAATTGATAAACGTCGTGGCATCTAAATATTATATTTTAAGAGGCGATTTCATAATTTTTAAAATATTATTTATATAGGTCATAAAATTTAATAATTATTTTTAATAAATAAATATAATATAATAATTTATCAAATATAGATAGTATGAACGGCTTTTATTTTCATCACAGTTAACTCATCCTTTCACAAAATTTACTTAAAATATTAACTAAAATTTTTAATATACTTAGTTTTGTTTAAAAATAATGTTTATTGTAGCCTTTTTTTTAAAATTGAGAACATTCTAAATATTTTCATTTATATTATAATAATTTTTGAAATTAGATTGAATTATTGTTAGTAGGCTATTTATGCATCAGATTTAACCTTGTCATCAAATGTGTCCATTATTTGATGGACTTACTATATTAAGGTATTGGGTAATAAATAAATAAATAAATATATATATATATATATATTATTGATAACAAAAATAGACAATATTTTTAGATGTGAAAATCGGTTGGACGGAAAACCACGGCGCCACCCTCTGGGCGACTTTAAAGAGAGCTCCACTAGTCAAAAAAGTGTATTACAGAGGTAATTAGAAGGGTTTGGAAACAGATCTAGAGCCCAAAAAGAGAGAGAGAAGAAGACCACCTCTCTTCTGTTGGGTTACAATTTATAGTCTGAATTTTTTATAACTCTGACGTGTAGGATGACCTAAGGAACTTCAAGGGCTGTCTCCCTATCCTGTAGGCCGCCAACCATGCTGGTACGGATGTACGACGCCGGCCATGCTGGTACAGATGTACTGCGCATGCCGTAGACCATACCTCTTTTAATGAGGTGCGGGGGACCATTTCGCGTCCTCTCGAGCAGTCCGTACCGGTACGAATTTTTGACTTGGAAACTCTTCGACTTGGAGACTCTTCGCCTTGATGTTTTTCGCCTTCGTGGGAATTATCTGCCTTTCCCCTTGACCGTTCGTCTGATTACTGGGATTGCTCTTCACGTGTACACTCCAGATACTGCTTTGCAGATTGTTAAGTTCAATAATCCATCGTCTTGTCATGGCTGTCTTTATTTTATCTGAGTATAATTTACTAACCATCTTTGTAAAAATTATTGAGTCAAAAAATCCATCATCTTATGATATTTATGATGTATATGATTTATGCTCACGTGTTAGGAAGTATTTGATTTAATTTTCTTATAATATTATGTAATATTATTTAAATGTCATATTTTAGTTATAATTTTATAAATTATTATAAAATTATTTATATATATTATTAAATTAAATAATTACTTTTGTTAAAAAAACATTCAATTTAAATATTATATTATATTATTTAGAAAAAATAATTTTTAAATTTAATGATATATAGAGATATTTTTATTAAAAATAATGAAATTATTTACTTAAAAAATAATATTAAATATAAAAATACTTATATAATTGACCGTAATATCATAAACTATTATAATTGCCAGCTGCGGTGGAGGTCGAGCATTTCGAGCAGGTGAAAAACTGTACTTGTCTCCATTCGACGGGCTTTCAGCCCTTGGATCGGCTGTAAGATTAGCGCTCTACATTCGGCACGAATCACAAAGCGAATCTAAGGGTTTCGGCATTCATCGGTGGAACTACGAATGAATGCGCCAAACAGAAGATCCCGAACGTCGAGGCACAATTATTGAGGCGGCCATCGTGGACGACGGTACTTGAGGAGCCGATAAGCTATAAGGGAATCATGACGACGACATAAAACTACGGAGGCTAATGAAGACAAGAGCTGACTACGGTTGACAGCTACTCAAATTTTTAAATTTAATAATTAATAAATTTATTATTTTATATATTACATATATATATATATATATCATAAATTAAAGTCAAATTACACTCATGCCTCTCAGTTTAACGCTTAATAACACACAGATCCATATTTTTGAAATTATAACATCAGAGTCCTGAGTTTTAATAAATTATCAAATAGGTCTTTTTTTTATTTTTTATTATTAATTTTTTTTTAAAATTATTATTTTACCTCCTGCCCCTCTCTCTCCTCCCGATCCCGCTCAAATTACCATTTTAAAAGAGAAAGAGGGGCATGGAGTAAAATAGTAATTTTAAAAAAATTAATAATAAAAAATAAGAAGGACTCATTTGATATTTTATTAAAAAACAGGAACCTTGATGTTATAATTTTAAAAATGAAGTGTTAAACTCAAGGATCTAGATGTAATTGCCCTAAATTACATGCTATGCACATGCTATAGTTATGTTTGATACTAAAATTATTTTAGTCATTCACTAAATTAAAATAATACTTAATCAAAATATAATAATAATAATAATAATAATAATAAGTAAATTTAATAAAAAAATTTATTTGACATATTCAATTATTTTCAATAAAATCATCAACTTTATTTTACGTTCTTAATGAATAAAATATTTTAATTTTAGGCATAACTAAAGTGATCTTGAAATTAAACAGACCCTATTATAAGATATATAAAAATTACTTTCATATTATAATCATAATGTGTTGTTATTTACTTTAATAAGTTTAGTAGGTTATAATATGTACAGAATAAAAGAGTAAGTATGAATGTGTGACGTGCAAAATAACCAATTTAATATGATATATGAGTAATTATTTTTTTTTAATTTTGAAAGAACATTATAAATTAGTCACATTTTTTAAAAACAGTTCTATTTTAAGGCCTATTTGGTTTACACATTGTTTTAATCGTAGCAAAGATTAAAAAGATTCATTCATTAAAAAAATAAAAATAATATTACATTAAATATTATCACATCTTACATAATTGATAACATAAAAATTGTTTTATTTGAGTTAATTTTTTAATACATGAATCATTTTTAAATTACAAGATTGTAAAAGTGTCGCAGTTTGTATCTTTATTTTAGAATCTCACTTTTTTTATTAGCTTTTTCTATAGAAAATGTAAAAAGTAATTATTTTTGCATATTTCAACTATTTATTTGTTTTAAATGACTATTATATTTACCTATCTTAAAAATTTAACAAAATCTATTTGTTTTTTTCAATAAAAATTTAAAATTTAATTTCTCGCGTATCTTATTTTCTTTGCTTTAAAAATTTAGAATTAAAAAATATAAATATATATAATTCAAAATTATATTCTAGAAGCTAGGAAGTTGAGGATTATGAATAATCTTAAAGTATAATGGTAAAAAATAAAAATTGAACTTTAATTAGGACTAAGCAATAATATTCTTATAATTTTAAGGACCTAAATTAAAATTTTAAAAAATTAAGACTAATTTGCAATGCTATTGTGACCTCAAGGCCTTCGAATGTAATTTTCCCTTCGCTTATTTTTAATCAGCGTTGATGATATCCAGTAGATTTAACACAGTATTGCTGTTGTTTGATTGAAGAAAATATTTTTAATTAAAAAATATATACAATAGAAAATAAAATTATATTAAATAAATTATTTCAATAAAGCTAAGAAAATTGTGATTTTACTTTGAGATATATGTATTATAAAAAATAAAATTAATTAATTATATAAAATATAAAATAAAGTTGATTGATATATTAAAAATAATATAAAATATGAAATAAAATAAATTTATGTTGAACGTTAGGGTTATTGGGTTGCAAAGTATTTTTAGGTAAAAATTAATTTAATATTATTTTTATATTTTAAATAAATATGTCATTTTTGTTTTCAATATTACTAAAATTATAACGGATCACTAAACAAACCCATAGTTCACTTGGACCGTTCTATCTTATCATATGTTCAATTTGGAGATTCTTAAAGAATTATAACAAACATGAATGAATTTGTTGATTTTCTATTAAAAAAAGCATATATCATGTAAGCCCATATTTTTTTAAAACTTTTATTTAGGTTCTTCAGCTTTTCAAATATTCCATTCTTAGTCCATCTAATTAAAAACTAATAGAAAATTACAAATTTATAATCTTGCCCTCTCTTTCCTTTTCCCATATCTCATCGGCAATGCTAATGTCCCAAGTTGCGGGGTGTCATGAGCAAAGATAGCAGCTTCATTTAACCTTAAAAAAAGGCAACAGTTATACATGAGGATATGTGTAGTCACTGTGAATGGCAACACTGTGTCATTCTCCATATATGGGAATACATATAGTCTCAAACAAGACAGTAGCGGGCACGAGGGATACGTGCAGTTTATGTGCTACTCTGTGTGTTGCAAGAGCGCAAGCCACTAGTGTTGTTCCATTCTGTGAACACAAGGGTGTTTTCATTATTTTAAATTTTAAAAATTAACTTAAAATCAATTCTATTAAAATTGAAATGAAAAATCAGCAGAACTCATTAAAATTAACTTGATTGAAATATTTATGTCACCTTTGAGGACCCAAATAATAATAATAATAAACAAAGTTATTATCCTACCAGGTGGGATCAAGTACATGAATCTTTTGTTTTCATTATATTTTATCAAATAATAAATTCTCATTTAGTTCTAAATATATAAAATCATTTCCAATGTATTTTTTAACCATTATCTTCTTTTCTTATATGAGTATAATTTAATAATCTAATTTTTCTTATTAAAACTTCTATTGACTTGAGTATTTAAGCTGGTTCTCTTTGAACTTATCTTTAATTAGGGTCACTATAATCTTCTCAGCGATATACTCATTTCATATCTTATTCTTTTTCTATATCTGTTATTCATTTTAGCATTCTCATTTTTGTATCACTTATTTTATTTATATATTTTTATTTTGTAGGCTAATATTTAATACCATATAATATCACCAGCATTATAACTATTTTATAAAATTTATATTTAAATTTGAGTAATTTTTTTTACTATATAATATACTAGATGCATTCCTCTATTTGCTCTATCTTGCTTGGATATTACTAATAATATCATCATTTATCTTATTATTATTTTGTATGATTAATTTAATGTATTCAAACTGCTTGCTCTTATTGATAATTTAATTATCAATTATCAATTTTCTATTATAAGTGTTTCATCTTAACTAAATTTATATTTTATATATTCAATTTTTAATTTGCTATGACAAAAACTTATAAATTTTAATATATCTCTCTATTACTTGAGTTTTACCTAAACATTTTTTCTAATTTTATTAATAAGGAGAATATTATCTGTAAAAAGTATATATACTAAGACACTTATTTTTGAATATGGCTAATCAAAATCTCCATAACTAATATAAAAAAGTATAAACTTAAAGCTGAATTTTAGTGTTCAAACTCTTTTATTTTCAAACAAATATAATAGACCCTACATGATTTAAATAACTCGAATGTAAGTAATGTAAATTTTTTTTTAAAAAATTCTTCAGGGCATATTTCTTGAGATTCTATTATAATTTTTTTTAAATTAATAAAAATTAAATGTATAACTTATTTTCTCTTCCTTTACATCTCCATTATGTTTCTCAAAAAAAAAACTTTTCATAGTAGATATGTCTAACATAAAATTAAATTAATTCTGTGTTACCCTAGTATCACAATATAATCTATACTCAATCATTTTTTCTCTAAATTTTAAGGTATAGCTCATCAATATAATTTTTCTATAATTAGTATAATCTTGTATATCATTTTTATTCTTATAAAAAAGTACTAATAAATCTTTTACCTATTCATTTGACACATTTTTAATCTTTAAAATTATATTAAAGTTTTTAGATTTAATGACCATGATAGATTTTTAAAATCAGAAACTTGCATCTCATAATTTTAAAGACATGGATGATATTTATGCCAATGTTAATGTTAGTATCTATATATAATATGAAATATTTGTTTAATCAATATATATTATGAAATAAAACATGTGAATTAAGTATTTTTTTATATTAAATTATATGTTACTCTTGATTTAATCTTTTATTTGAACAAAAATAGATTTCTTATCTCCTCATAATCACAATACATTCAAGTGGAGTCAGCCTCTCCAACAAGCACAATAATCCTACCTTTTATTCCTTATTCTAATTTTTACCCAAATAATGCCAGTTGCAATAATGGTAGGCCCATAGTTCACAAAGCAAGTAGTGGGCTATGATGTGAGTTTGAATTAGGGGCAGCAAAATCGGTCGGCGGGTCGGCAGGTCGAGTTTAGGTTGAATCTGAATCCGACCCGACTCAAATAGGCTCAACCCGAACCCAACTTATTTATTAAATGGGTCAAAATTCATGACCCGAACCCGACCCGATTAGTAAATGGGTCTAGTTGGCGGGTCATCCCGACCCGTTTATAGAGTATTTTTTGATAAATGCCCAACCCGAACCCGACCCGTTTAATAAATGGGTCAAAATTTATGACCCATACCTGAAATTTGCGGGTAGGGTTCGGGTCGGATTTACAGGTCGAGTCATATATTGTCACCCCTAATTTGAATTGATATTGTAAAAATTGAACCAGACTAATACCCAATTTACGGTTCGGTTTATAGTTAGATCAGTCATGCTAGTCATTAGAATACTATTATTTACTAAAAATAATATTTAATGTTAATCATTATAAACTTATTTATTATATGATTTATTATCATCAAAAAATTCTAAATATTTTGGAGAAAGATTAACTTATTATAATTTAATCTAGTATGATATGTAAACTAATTTTAATATTAAACTAGATTAAATAGCATGCTAACCCGTAGTCGATCTGATTCAATTTTTACAGCACTAGTTTGAACTACAACTATCTATAGAAATTTTATAGTGAAGTTTGAGGCAAAGTATGTAGATAATCACAGTTGGAATTTTAATCAGATCTAAGGGGTGTTTAATTTGATGCTTTTTAGAAGTTTGTGTTATGTAAATGTCAAATTTATCTAAATATTTACATTCTCTCTAAATTATTGCTTATTTAATTTAATGTCATTGCATGAAAAAATAATAATAGGAAATTAATTCTAGCACATTTTTATTTATTATAGTTATAGTGACATAAATATTACTCAATTTAAAAATCTTATATTTTTTAAATATTATTTAAATGATAAGTTGTATATAGGTCCTTAAAGTCTTGAAATTATTGATTGCTAATTCACAAATTTTAAATCATAATACTAAAATCCCTAAAGTCTTAGGTTTTTATATACAAGCCTATAAATTTTAAATTTAACATTTAGGTCCTTGAGTTTGATAATCTATTGTCATTTGGTTATATCAATAATTTAAATAATTATTAATTTTTTAAAATAATGTAAAATAACATTTCGATATCATTGAGCCAACCACCCTCTTAAATTAATTTACTTATGTTAATTTGAAGGTAAATTTATTCAAAATAAATGTATTTGTATTAATAATATGCAATTGATGATCAAGTTATCAGGAAGAGTGAATGATTTAAATATTTTTGATCAATTATACAAAATAACAATGAAAATATAAATATTATCAACAAAATTCAAGCATGATAGCTAAAGTACTAGAGAAAAGGCTTTTAGTATATTGTATGATAAAAGAATTTTACTTAATCTTAAAAATAAATTCTACAAAATAGTTGTAAAATCAGCAATATTATATGATGTAGAATGCTAGCCCACAAAGAAAAAATGCACAAGTAAAATAAATATTATAAAAGTTAGAATACTAAGGTAGATGAATAGTATATACGAAAAAATAGGATGAAAAATAAGTATATCCGCGAAAAAGCTATAGTAGCTTCAGTTGAGGATAAGCTTAGGGAAAATTGGCTAAAATGGTTTGAACATAAAAACTGTAAACCGATAGAAACTCCAATAAAGAAAAGTTAAATTATTAGATTTTATTAGCATTAAAAGAAGAGGACGAAGACCAAATAAAACATGACAAGAAATCATCAGAAATGATCTCATATATTTAAAGATAAACGATGACTTATTATTTAACAGAGCGCAATTGAAATAAAAAAATTCATGCAGTTGACTTCATTAAGTAGGATAAAATCTTAGTTGTTATTGTTATTATATGTTAACGCGAAGTCAACTCATTTAAGAATTAATTGATTGAACTCGTGTAAATGTTTATAACAATACCAGTGCGTATATTACTTGATTGATATTCGGTATGTAATTTTTTAAATAACTAAACAGTAAATTCATTTTAAGTATTCAATTTCATCCGTGCCTCTGTGGTAGACTCATAATTCTACATAAGTCCAAAAAATAAAAAGCATGTGTGGATCTTTTTGTTGATAAATTTTATTAAGTTTGACCATTAAATTGCTATTTTAAAAAAATTAAAAAATTTATTTAAATATTAAACATTACTATTATTAATTAGAATATCGAGAAAAATATACGTTAAGGTTAGAATAGTAATTGAAAATACTAAAATATATTAGCAATGATTAAATATATATTTTTAATTATTTAAAATAATAGCTTATGGCCAAACTCGACAGAATCCATTAAATAGGACCTGAATGGAAAAAGTTTTGAGTAGGAAAATGCTTTAATCGAAGCAAACTTGTTTAAAAACTTTTAACAAAGAAAAAAATTTATGATTCATAATAATAAATTTGTTTGTGAACACATTAATATTTCTGATATATAAAAATTTGTTTATAGTTTTCGTATTCGGTGTTGTATGAGCTCGTTGTAAATATATTAATAAGCTAATTTGTGAACTATATGAATCAAGCTTAAATACACTTTTATGTTTGCGAACCAAGTTTAACTAAGCTCGAGTTCAATTTTTATAAATGAATATGAACATAAACAGACTAATACCCAGCTATGATCGGTGCATTTACAGCCCTACTAGGACGTTCGATCAGAATTTGTTGGCCAATCCGGATTCGGACTAAGATTTAAAACATAAGACCCGACCTGATAAACTTCGAGCAGCCGTTCATAGGGGTGGTAAAATGGGTCGGCGGGTCGAGTTCGGGTCGAACCCGAATCTGACCTGATCCGAATAGCCATGACTCGAACCCGACTCATTTATTAAATGGGTCAAAATCTATGACCTGATAATAAATGAAGTCGGGTTGGCAGGTCGACCCGACCCATTTATAGAGTATTTTTTGATAAATGCCTAATTCGAACTCTACCCAACTCAATTATATCTAACTTGAATCTGACCTATTTAATAAATGGATCAAAATTTATGTCTCATATTTAAAATTTACGGATCGAATTTGGATCGAGTTCACTGAGTGGGTTCATATTCTGCCACTCCTAGCCGTTGAGTTAAGTGGATTAGGCGTGGGATCAGGAATCCGGCGGTGAGTTACTCCCACCACTCATTCGCCCCTTCGTCCTCCACTCCATTCCCAATCTGTCAACCCTAGAAAATGAGAAAAAGAAGCAGCCGATCATCTCCTTCTCTTCTTCCCCCACACATCGAAATGCCCACTTCCTCCTCCTCTCCTCACTTCTTCCTCTCCCCTCCACCATGACTTCTTGCGCCTTCTTCTCCATACCCAGAACCAATGGCTTTCTTCCAGCCGCCACCGCCGGAACATCTTCTCTCCGGCAGAACCAAACATCCGCCATCCCCAATCACGAACCCACGAAACCATCTTTCCCCGTCCATCGCCCTCTTCTTCCCCAATTGATTCTTCGGTCTTCCAAGCCTCTCTACCCCCGTTTGGCCACCGCCTCCTCCTTCGCGGAGGCCGAGGAGAATGATAAATCCCCGCATTCCCAAGAAGGCGGCGCCGGCGATGGGGATCTGCTAGAGATGGCCCGGGCCTTCGGTGTGTCATCCCGGGTGGCTTCCGCCGCGTGCGCGTGCATCGTGCTGGCGGCTCTGAGCTTGCCACTTGCGATGCGGTCCGGCGCAGCGGCGGCGAAGATTAAGGTTCTGTCCTACTCGACCCTTCTGGCGGGGTTCTACATGGCTTGGAACATTGGGGCTAACGACGTGGCGAACGCCATGGGCACGTCGGTGGGGTCGGGGGCGCTGTCGCTCCGGCAGGCCGTACTGACGGCGGCAGTGCTCGAGTTTTCCGGCGCGCTGCTGATGGGGACCCATGTCACCAGCACGATGCAGAACGGGATCCTGGTGTCCTCTGTGTTTCAGGGGAAGGATTCCCTGCTCTTTGCCGGGCTTATCTCCTCCCTTGCTGCTGCCGGTACTTGGTTGCAGGTTTGATTTAGTTTCCCAGATCAGCTTTCTTTTTAGTTTTTTTATGAACCGAGTTGGAGTAGATTATGTTCGTGTTCACATCTATTTTAGATTTTGTTGTTCAAGTTTTGCTCATTTAACTGAAACTCTAGAGCCACTACTCGGGCTTTTAGACAAGTCTCTAATTATGCATTTAAATTGAGCTACTTATCGAGTTTTAAAAGAGTATGTTTGTGGCCTTTACATAAAGTTTTCACGAATATAAGCAAGTGGCAAGCAAATGCTAGTATATTTAAGCTTGTTTATCTATGAGCTGTGCTTCTAAAAATATGTATATTCTTGTTTATCAAGCTTGACAATAACTATGAATGAGGAAACAATATTGCAATCGGACGGCCCAACATGTGGATTTTGCGGAATTTAACGCCGTTTGCTCGCTCGTGACACCGGTGAACCCTAATTCGTTGATTGTCGTTCCCCGGGCTCATTCGCCGATCGTCATTCCCCCGACGGCGCAGGGCACGAAGGCGATTGAAGGCGCCTCGTCGATGGCAAGGACGGCGTGGGCAAAGGGAATCCCGAGCCTCATGCTGCAATGAAAATAACTTCGTCTCCTCTCTCTCTCTCTCTTTCGCTCATCTCATACGTAGCAATTTTTATCACATATGTATCATAAAATATTTCATACATAATAAATTTTATCATATATGTATCATAATATATCTCATGCGTAGCAATTTTTCTCACATATGTATCATAATATATCTTATACGTAGCAATTTTTATCACATATATATCATAAAATATTTCATATGTAGCAAATTTTGACATTTATGTATAATAATATATCTTATGCGTAACAATTTTGTTCACATATGTATCATAATATATCTCATATATAGCAATTTTTATCACATATGTATCATAAAATATGTTATACGTAATAAAGTTTATCGTATATGTATCATAATAGCCCACCAAAAAAATAATTAGGGTACACCGACGTCACGAGTGAGCAAACGACGTTAAAAAAACTCGTCATTAGTGTCGACTGTCGAGCCGTGATGGTAGGACCCGCACGCAAGGCGTCACACGCCGAATGGCTTCTGCAAAATTCACATGTTAGGCCGTCCGACTGTAATAATTTTTCGTGAATGACCTTATTGAGATGAGAATTAAGCAAAATAATCTCATTTTTGGTTCTCTTATACTATTTACGATGTTTAAAGTTGAGAATGGAATATGATAACTTTTTCTCGTGTTGTGATGACTGCCCACACACAGATGCATGTGAATTTCGTCGCCCTTAATTTAGTGCAAGGCAAGAAAGGGGAGGATTTAGTCTTTTTTCGCATTAAAAATATTCTATTTTTGTATCTTTATGTTTTGATAAGTTTTTTTTTTTATATATAAATATGTATGAAATGTGCTTACACACAAGCTAACTTAGTGCTTTAGTGATAGAATGGAGGAGAATTAGAGCTTATTTTCCTCAAGGTCTAGAAATCAAATCTTATATTAAATTAAGATTTGAGCTGGCTCGGAATCAAATCGATTCAATCATGTATAATTTTGATTTTGGACAGATTTCGAGCTGAGTCGAGCTCGAAATTTTTGATTTTAAGTTGCTTCAGCTCGCTCGAAATCCGTTCGATAATAGGGTAATCTTCTTTGTTGTATGCGTCATAAAGCTATAAAATGCTATTCCCCTGGCAGGTGGCTTCCTTCTATGGCTGGCCTGTTTCTACTACACATTGCATAGTTGGAGCCATGGTTGGTTTTGGTCTAGTCTATGGTGGAATTGGAGCTGTTTTCTGGAGCTCACTGGCAAGAGTTACTTCTTCTTGGGTCATATCCCCTGTCATCGGAGCGGCAGCTTCTTTCCTTGTCTATAAATGCATTCGCAGGGTATGCTTTTCTCTATATTGCACATATTCAAAATTGACACATTTTCCATTATCTACTATGATAGTTGTGTTAGTATTGTCGAGTTACTTCTAACCTTAGGGTGAAGTGACCTACCTATCAGGCTTTCGTTAGGGTTTAATGAAGAAGAAAGTTCATGTAAGCGACCCAAATAGTTTGGGACTTAGGCTTTACTGTTGCAATTTGTTGCAATATTCACCACTTATACAACTGCTATAAACGAACCGAGTTGAGTTGAGTAATGATCTGTTCAAGTTTACGTTTATTTACTAAAATTGAGCTCGATCCCGAGCTCAAGCTAGTTTGCGCTAGGTTCATAAATATAAAGGTATGTTTGGGCTTGGTCCATATGATTTATGAACAAGTTCATTAATGTGTTCATGTGTTCACAAATGAGCTCATATATATATATATATGAGTTCATGAACACAAAAATTATACACAAACTCTGTGATATAACAAGAATATTTTTGTGTTTATGAATAGGCTCAGTATTATAATTCATTAAATTTTTTTCTTTATTAATAAATAAAATATACTATTTTTTTTTTTTTGAAATTGAGATATACTAAAATCTTTAAAAGAACATCATGGTGAACCTTATAAACATGCATATTCATGAACTTCATATGAACAATTTATAAACATCAACGAACCAAATGCTAGAACATTCAAACTCGTTCATTTACTAATTTAGCTTTTAAAATTATGTTCAAACTTATTTGTTAATATTAGTGAACTGAATGAGAAAGAGCTCTTATCAAACCAAATATCAAATTGTTTATCGAACGCTTGATTCATTTAAAGCACTAACCACATAACAATCACCCACATAACAATCACCTGTTAGCATTCGAAATCATAAAATATAAATTGTCGGCACTCAATTCATGTTAATATGACTTTTTGCCATCGTAGATGCATACAGTTAAAATTTCTTTTAACATGGGTTATTGTGGAGGTCTGCTTGTTAATGGATATGAATAGTTTATATAAAATAGAGTTCAATATAACAAGAACATCAACAGCAATGACAACAAAAGGTTTAATCATAGTTTAGTTGGAATCAGTTATATGAATTTTTCCTATCTATTTAACTCCATGTAAAACAGCATAGAGATTGTTAGTTATTTGAGATTATGTCTGTTAGAACCTTCTCTAACAACCGTAGTCGAACAGTTCTCCTTTAACAGCCCTAGTCGAATAGCCCTGGTCGAACAGTTCTAATCGAACAGCTCTTCAAGGAGATATTACTAGATCGTACTCTTCGTACTTTTTGTCAACTCAGCATTTAAGGCGACATGGAGGTTCACTGCCTAATCGTCCTTTGCAGGAATATGTGTCAGATGTGACAGACTGTACGTACTATGTCTCATCCTCTCCAAGCTATAAATAAGGGAGAGGAGAAACTCTCAATGGGGCTCTTTCTCTGCCTCTCTCTTCCCTTCTCACCAAACTTTGTAAGAGAAGGGATTCGATTAGTGGATTTAAATCGTCCAAACGGCATCGTGATTTTTCTCCCTTATACTCAGGTTTCACGTAAAAATTATCATCTCAATTTTTTTTTTCTATTTTGACATATTTTTTACATCAACAATATCTAATGGACATATTCAATTTTATTATTAGTTTTCTATCTTTTTTTTAATGTCATGATTAGAATCTCTACATTTATGTATAGTCTCTCCTACAGGTTGATGATCAATATGGCCAATATAAACACCCCTTTCCAATCTTCTCTGTTAATATCATACTCAGTCATATAATCATTTACAATATGATCCACCTATCTAATTTTAAATTAGAATTTTATTGATACCATTGTTAGGTATCATGATATTCAAATGGTACAGTAAATGAATGAAATTATATCAAAAATATTAAAGTATTGTAATTTAATAGCAATATTATTCATTTTGAGTGTGTAATTTTTGTAAGATTAAATTCCTTATATAGAATTTTAGTGATTGTTATATGAACAAGCGTGTATACATTTTATTTATGAGATTTGATGGTCAGTTTATGAGTTATGTGACCTCGTGCTCTGTTTTAGTTCGTTTACAGCGCTCCAAATCCAGGCCAAGCTGCTGCAGCAGCTGCACCCATTGCTGTTTTTCTGGGGATCACTGGAATCTCCTTCGCTGCATTCCCCATAAGCAAGATCCTTCCTTTGGCATTGATTCAAGCACTAGCCTGCGGCGGCGTCAGCGGGTTCATCGTCGGCAGGATCATAAGCAAGCAGCTCGGCCATCTCCTCAGTTCTGAAGCCGAGAGGCCGACGCCGAGAGAGAAGAATCCCCATGCTCAAAACGTCAGCTTCTTGTCGGACATCGCCGGCCCGACCGGACCTCAGTTGGAGATCGTCTACGGCGTCTTCGGCTACATGCAGGTGCTGTCCGCCTGCTTCATGTCCTTCGCCCACGGCGGAAACGACGTCTCCAACGCCATCGGGCCGCTCGCCGCCGCTCTGTCGATCCTCGAGGGGAAGACGACGGGGGCCCAGATCGTCATCCCCGTCGACGTCCTAGCCTGGGGCGGGTTCGGGATCGTCGCCGGGCTCATGATGTGGGGACACAGGGTGATCGCCACCATCGGGAAGAAGATCACGGAGCTCACGCCGACGAGGGGCTTCGCGGCCGAGTTCGCCGCCGCGTCGGTGGTGCTGGCCGCGTCCAAGCTCGGGCTGCCGATCTCCGCCACGCATACGCTCGTCGGCGCCGTCATGGGCGTGGGTTTTGCTCGAGGGTTGAAGAGCGTTAGGGCGGAGACGGTGCGCGAGATCGTGGTGAGCTGGGCTGTGACCATCCCTGTTGGAGCTCTGCTGTCTGTGTTCTACACATTCATCCTCACCAAACTCTGTCTTCTTCATTTTAATTGAATGTTAAAAAAAAAAAAAAAAAACATTTTTCTCAAATGTGATGTCAAGTGGCCAACTATATGATTATGTTCATATGTTGTGAGGACTAATACATATAATATTATTTTATATGTAGGACAGTGGTTTATCATATTTGTATAAAGAAGATTAGGGAATTATTATGCGACCCAACTACTTCTCTAACACGATATCCTCTTTGCGACAACCGCTGTTGAAGGCTTTCCCTTGCGCTTGTCGCCAGTTTGTCGCGAATCCGCAGTAGGCAGCTTCTTCTTGTGTGGTTCCTCTCTCGCTGCCAATTCCCCAAGCTGGGTAGCGTGTTCGCTGCGAAGAGCGTGCCTTCTCGTGTACTCTCACGCGTACCTTTTGCGCACTCCACAGGGGCGAGATTCTAGTTGCCAGCGCCGTAGGGTGGCTTTTCTCAACTGCTGTAGAGGCAGTTCTTCGTGCCCTACTATTTTCATGACGGGATGAGGTGATGTTGCACCTATGGTGAAGTGACTTCACTGCGAACTATTACACATGGATAGTTCACGAGGAGTGGATATTCACCCATAATCAACTATCCGGAAGTAGAAAATGTTAGTCTTTTATTCCAAATGAAAAACTCGTACAAGGACAGCCACTAGAAGAATTAAATGGGGATGTGTGATTTTTTTCAGTTATTATAAAATGCTGATGTGCTTTTGTGGGAAGGTTATACGACGCACACTGTTTTATCTACAACCTTACAGCTTTTAAACCTTAAAAGGTAGACAATATGACCGATGAAGCTTTTGATCAAGATGGCCCAAGATTTTTATTAATCTAATTTTTAACCATAGGATGGATTAAGATGGCTCAAAAATAGATCAATTAAAAAATGAAAAGATATTATTTAAATATATTTATACATATAGAAAGATTTGGTATATTTTTTGTAATACTCCGATGAATAGCTTCATTAGAATTTCTTCTATAACTTTTACTCAAATTATTTTTACTGTAACTTAATTTTTTTAATTTTAAATATTAGATCAAAACGAATAATTATAATTTAAGTTAATTAAATGAATAAATATGTTTATACATAAAATTTAGCTAAAAGATTAAAAGTCGATCAACTTTGGCTCGGATGAAGCTTGAACCGGTAACAAATGTGTCAAACTTAACTTGGATTGAGATTAAATTGAACTCTTCTCATTCATTCTTTGGATCAGGTCGAGATTGAATCAAAAATATTTAATTTAATTTTGAGCTGAAGTCGGATCAGCTTGACATTAAATTAAAATTTCTTCCCATTCCTCCCCATTTGTCTACGAACAAAACTGATTGCAATATGTTACGACAACCAGGATTGTATTACAATATTATATATGGGTCCTTTAGGTTTAGCCTACTTTTCATACAGGTTTGCATTTCTTTTATATTTGCACGTGTTCACAGTCGAGATAATTCAATATTTTCAAGCAAATTTATTAATTAATGTTGCATCTGGATCCGCGTCGACTCATCTAGAGTTTACACGTGGAAGCTTACCTGGCATCAGCGTTATAAGTGCCCGACGTCGAACAGAAGGAGCACCACCCCGAACGGCATACGTCAAAGAGGCCGAGTTGAACAGTAGAGGCCAGTTCTGATCGATATCCAGGAGCATTATCGGGGACCATACTGCTTTGAGAAGGTATGGGCCTTCCTGCCCTCAGACCGTACCATCTGTACATTGTACAACCGAGGCCAGGAAGTTGTCCCCTTGTAGGCATTGATAGTCTGACACTGGAACTGAGGCCCATTCTATTGAAATGACTCCACAGGGTAGATCAGGGTTTAAGAATCTCACTGTAACGGGAAAATGAAATCTTCTTTTTGGGCTGATCCCCCTTCTTCTTAAACCCTCCCAACTTTTCTACTATAATGAGAGATAAATTATTTCAAATGGAAATCTTTCAAGCCTCCTCAAAAGGAGCTGTGGTTTTTTCCGCTGTCGGTTTTTCACGTACAAAACTCCTTCTGGTTGTTTTCTCGTCACAACAATTTGGTGCCCTCACGCAGGATCAAACCTGATCCCTCCAATCACCCACGGAAGACACTCATGACGAAATTCCCTCACCACCGGGTGGACAGCAGGCAACGCACCTGCCCCAAGGCAATGTTGCCGCGAATGCCCGACAGCTCCAAACCTTGACGAATACAGTGACAACACTTTCCCAAACGATGAACACCTTCCTCACCAATCTTCCGTCCCTCCTCCAGTAGCTAAGGCTTCTTCCTTTAGCTCTACCTCTTGAAGTCCTGCTTCCACTGCTAAGCGCGGAGCGCGTCGACTCTCCCACTGAAGAGGCCAGTACCCACAGTGCCGCCGAAAGCTGTCTGGAGGTGTATCCTCCAGCCCCTCCAGTGGATACAATCTTCTCACCTGCCATAATGGCGGCGCCGGCTCCGCGCGCCTACAAGGCTGCCCTGGTCGGTGATTACGACGCCCTCACTGACCCGGCTCAGCACGTGAAGCGCTTCGAGAATGCCTTGGCGATCGGCGACTCTATCTCAGATGTGTATAAGTGCCGCCTATTCTGGAATACCCTGACGGGCCTGGTGCTGGATTGGCTCGACGAAATCCCCCAGGGTTCCGTATAAAACTTACAGCAATTTGCCGAGCAGTTCCACAGCAAATTCGGAACGTCAAGGACTACCTCCCGAACAATCCATAAGCTGTGACAGATAAGGCAAGCTCCTGACGAATTGTTACACAACTATGTAGACCGGTTCTTGAAGATGAACGCGGAGATGAAAGACACTACCGACAGATCAACTATGATCTTCGTCCATAGCATTCTGCCTGGGGAGTTATACAACTCTTTCATCAACGACATGCCAAAGACACTGATGGAAGCTAGGGCCCGTGCCGAAAAGCGAATCCACCTTGAGGATGCAAAAGCCCTCAAGTCGAAGACTAAGCAAGAGGGCGCCTCGCCCCAAGACAAAAGAGGCGAGACCCCGAAGACGGACTCCAACACTTCCAGGAGGAACTTTCGAGACCGGAAGTTTTCCCCATCCCACGGAAAAAGCAAGTTCTAGGGTGACTCCCCACGTCCTACGACACCGGTCTACATCATTGAGGAAATATTTTCAATACTCAATGACAAGGGGGTTCATCAAGAGCCATGGCGAGCGCCAGCTGCCTCAACCTGGCGAGGACCCCACTAAGTTTTGCAAGTTTCACCAGCGCTACGGTCACCTCCTCTTCGAGTGCTGCTCTTTTCGGGAGCTCATCAATGAGTATATCGAAAACGGTTATCTCATCGGCTATAAGAAGATAGAGGGGCTCCCGTCAAAAGCAACACGGGCACTTTTCCCTCATGAGGAGCCTTCGGCAGTTACCCCTTCGACGCCAACAACGCCGAAAGCCAGCGGCAAGAAGACCGTACTGTCTATCTTTGGCTACGACTGCAATCTCCGAGCTCGAAGGTGCTGAGAGGTATGTGCTGTTGAACTTTCCCCATTTCTGCCTGACATTGTCTTCACAGCAGGAGACCTTCCCGGAGAGGGGGTCAACCGCAACGACCCCATCGT